>CAUOFW020002391.1:282408-511252 GCA_963454935.2 Ilex paraguariensis
AAGGAATCACAATAGCTTACTTTCCTGAAATTCATCAAGTGAAGTAGAAATAATAACAAGTAAAGTAAAAGAGTCACCCAAATATGCACACCGCAAATGATTTGGAAGAGGTTTAAGCTCCAATATAGGTGGTTCTTCCAAAGATGACTTTACACAAGTAGAGCTTCCTGAATGATCCAAAGTCTCAAATTGTTGCTTGAACTTGACAACCTGTGGAGCAGAATTCAACCATTCTACATACTCTAAAGGAGCAGAGAAGTTCGAAACAGTGGAACTAACAAGTGATGGCTTAAGGGGATCCAAAATACAACTCCTTATGAATATTTCATTTACTGCATCTTCCACCAAATCAACCCGAAGACATTCTTCTGCTTCATTAGGAAATTTCATAGCTAAAAATACATTAAATGTCACCTCTTGATCTTGAACTGGCATAGTTAGCTCACCTTTCTGTACATTGATAAGTGTTCTCCCCGTTGCCAAGAATGGTCGCCCAAGAACAATAGATATATCTCTATCTTCCTTAAAATGTAAGACTATGAAATTAGTTGGAAAAATGAACTTATCCACTTTAACTAGAACATCCTCAACTATGCCTCTTGGATAAGTGATTTATCTATCCGGCTACAATGTAACATTAGTAGGGTTTGCTTCATTCAAACCCAATTGCTGATAAATTAAGCGTGGCATTAAGTTAATACTAGCTCCCAAATCACACAATGCTTTCCCAAAAAACTAGATGCCTATTGTGCATGGAATTGTAAAGCTACTCGGATCTTTGAGCTTTAGTGGTAGCTTCTTTTGAAGAATAGCACTACACTCCTCCATAAGTGCCATAGTCTTGAAATCAACCAGTTTTCTCGTCCTTGATAGCATTTCCTTCATAAATTTCACATAGTTAGGCATCTGCGAAAAGGATATTAATTTGGAGCTTCTTGAGCACTTCCAAAAATTTGAAAAACTGTTTATCCAACTTCTGTTTTTGCAAATATTGTGAAAATGGCACGGGAGGCACAATAGGACTCTACTTGCCTCGCTTAGAACATGCACTTGGATCCTCTTCTTTCTTTTTAGGTTCCACATTCTTGCTTTCTTTATTTTCATCCCTACTATCATCTCCAAGTCATTGTTTTGGAGTTCCACAAGCAACTTCAAGTAACTCTTCCATTTTGTAATGTAATAACCTTGCAATGCTCCTTACCTTCCCTCTTAGAATTGATCTCCATATCACTAGGTAACATGCCTTAAGGTCAGTTGTTAATGGCATTAGCAAGCTGACCCATTTGATTTTTTAGGTTTCGAATTGATACTTCATGACTGTTCACCCTTGTCTCATTCTGTGCTATATACTTGGAAAGCAACTCCTCCAAATTTGACTTCTTTTCCTACTATGGTGGATCTTGATTTTGAAAGCCTGGAGGGTATGATTGCCTTGGAGCAGAGGTTTGGGCTTGATTATTATTCCAGGTGAAGCCTGAATGATTCCTCCAACTAGGGTTATAATTGTTGGAATTGATGCTATATTGCTGCCTGTTGTGTTTATCAATATATTGTAATGACTTTGGATTAATTACACACTGATCACTCGGATGGTTCGCAACACACAATTCATAAACAACAGTCATAATCTGAATAGGCTGCACTACTAAAGCATCAATCTTTTTTGTTAATGTAGCAACCTGTATAGGCAATGCAGTTACCGCATCAACATCATAAATTCCTACTGCCTTTGGATGATTGATCCTTGCAGAGGGCCACTGATAATTGTTGGCAACAATTGTTTCCAATAACTCATAAGCTTCATCAAAATTTTCCCCCATCAATGCCTCACTTGCAACTGCATCGATACTAGTCCGAGTAACACTAAACAACACATTGTAGAACGTCTAAACTTGCAACCACTTAGGAACACCATGGTGAGGCCATTTCTGAAGTAAATCCTTGAATTGCTCCCAAGCTTTATATAAAGTCTCAGAATCATGTTGTGCGAATAATGTGATGTCGTTCCTCATCCTTGCAGTTTTAGTTGGTGGAAATAATTTAACTAAGAATTTTTGAGCTAAATCTATCCATGTAATAATAGAACCTGACATCAATGAATACAACCAAATCTTTGCCTTATCACGAAGTGTGAAAGGGAAAAGTCAGAGTCTAATCACATCTTTAGAAACTCCATTGTATTTGAACGTGTCACAAATCTTCAGAAAACTCACCAAATGATCGTTTGGATCGTCATTAGGAAAACCCCCAAATTGTATTGAGTTCTGAATTATTTGGATGGTACCCGGCTTGATCTCAAAACTATTTGCTTGAATTACAGGCCTTTCAATGCTCGATTGTATTTCTGTAATGGGCGGTATAGCATAGTCCCTTAACGATTTTTGTTCATCTTTAGCCATAGTGTCTTGATTTCTTACTTCTTGACACTACTTTCGCAAGTTTTGGAGCCTTCTTTCGATTTCGTCTTCATACGGTAGTAGCTCCTGACCTGTAGATCATGTTTGCATACAAAATTCAAGAGGGCTTACGAAAAAAATAAAAATAGAAAATTAAATAAGTTTAAACTAAGATCAAATTGATTTAAATTAATATTGAAATAATTAGTAGAATAAGTCTCTGGCAACGGCGCCAAAAACTTATTGTCCGAATTTGATATTGACAATTTACGTGCAAGTATATACGATTAACAAGTAATAAAGTGATAAGTAGAGTATTGTTCCCATGGAGAATTATTACTAATAAATTTCAAGTACTAACTTTATATCAATTCAATTTTATTTAAACAATTGGAATTAACTATGGAATTACTAATTTAAAACTAAATCTAAACTTAACAATCAAGGTTTAAATTTAACGGATAAAAGAACTTAAGATTACAACTTTTTCTAATGCTTCATTTAAATCTTTCCAACTCTTTTTCTAGTTAATTGATAAAATTAGTTGTTAACTAAGAACTCAAAATTATTTATTAAATCTCTTCCGATAGTTAGATAAAAATATCTCTCCCAATTAAATTTCTATATTCCTATGTAAAATAAGTTGGAAAAGATTCATTAAGTTCAAACTCTCATAAAAGTTACACACGTCATATAGGTATATTCCTATCCTATATACAAACTTAGCTATTTAATCCTAAGAAGAATTAACTAGACGCATGTCATCATGTTTAGATCTAAACCTAGAATTCATCTTCCAATTTCATCTAGGTTATCAAATTAATTGTTGGCCACGCAATCATATATTAAGCACAAAATATAATAAACAACTTAAGTATGATTAATAGAACTAGATACGAGAGTAGATCAATTTAACTAAACATCAGGTTTTGTTACAATCTTAATAAAAATTTAGTTCATAATGTAATTGAAGAACATCATTCTCAAATTAAACAACATCTCAGAAAATCAAGAAGTAAAAGTAAGATAAAAGAATGACAACTTAGTTGCAATCTTCAATTCCTCTCTAGCCTTCAAGTTCAATTTTTTTCGTGTCGATTCCTTCGATCATTGTCTTCAATTTTCTATCAATTCTTGGTTCTTTCTTATGTTAGCAGCCCCCAAAATCAGTATATCCCTTTTTCAACTCAAATCCTAGCACATATGTGGCCTTAAAGTTCAATTTCAAGTCAAAAATAAGTTAGAATTCGCTTCTAGAGCCAACACAAGTGCCTAGGGGCTTAAAACCAGCACAGGAGCACTGGTCCTAGCGCAGCTGCGCTGATCCCCTTTTGATCCTAGAGTTGCCCTTGTTGCTTGGTCTTCAAAAATCCGACACTTAGGCTCCTAAATGACCTTGTTTCCTTCCAAATGATGATCTCTACAAAATAACCTCAAAACACACAAAAAAATAAAATAAAAAAGGAACATAAAATACTCAAAAACTTGTAATTTCATCAAGCCAAAAATACTCAATTCATAGGTATAAAATTTACTCATCATATTTTCATACACTTGACATCATTATAACTGCCATTGTTTCACTTTTAAAATGATATATATATTATTTTCCAAAAATGACTTGCTTCTTTTTTAGTGTTTTAAAACCTTGTTTGGATTTGAGAAGGTTTTCTTACGGGCTTTCACTCACCCCCTACAACAAATTTATAGATTTTAGCAGAGAGTAGGATGTTGAATTAGATAAGTAGGTTGATCTCGAGACTGGAGAGGGTCAGAATGAGGATTCTGAAGTAGGGGCTTAGAGATGCTTCATTTTATTTTAGATTATTTTACTTGGGAGAATTCTATGAAACAATGTTTCAAATAGTTTTAATTATTCCGCTACTAGATGTTATTTGGATTTGCATTGTAAGTTAGAGAAATTGAAATATTTTATTGACTTTAGTATTTATTCTTTGTCAGATGGGTGAATGGTTTATTATTTAATGGTTATTGTTAGTTTCTCTCATGATTGGATGGTTTGTAGATAGTAATGTCTTCTTGGGTGAATTTTGGGGCGTTATGAGTTTGGGATTAGAGCCTAAGCTTTAGATCTTACATGGGTATGGATTACCACTAGATAGTTAGGATTAGGAAGAATTAAATTATAGAATTGAATCTGAGTATAGAATTTAGGCTTTGGACTCTAATGTGAATTAGAGTTTTTCGTATGTTAAGGAAACTACACTATAACTTGTTGTGCATAATGGATGGTAGACGGGGATGAGGATTAGGATGAGGACGTGGGGGTTTCGCGTACCCACCATCACCTCCTCCGGATGCTATGAATGGTATTTAAAAATGCCTATGGGAGTTGACCACTCTAGTACAAAACCAGTGGCAGTGGGACAAGGTGATGTCAATGAAAACCGCAAGATGATGGTGTTGCGAGAATTCTTACAATAGCACCCACCTACTTTCCAAGGAAGCTCTAATCCAATGGATGCGAATAAGTAGATTAGGAGGGTAAGGAAAATGTGTGATAGCATGGGGATTGCTGTTGATCTCCAGGTGGGGCTAGCGACGTATTTTTTCAAAAGAGAAGCAGATCATTGGTAGGATTTCGTGACGAGAATGAACATAGTGGATACCATGACTTGGGAGAGTTTTTATCAAATATTCCAAAATAAATATTTCCTTGAGTCTGTGAAGGAGAGAATAAGTGCAGACTTCTTGGCTTTGAAGCAGAGCAGTATGGCAGTGACTGAATATAAAGTAAAATTTGATAAGTTGTCTCGCTACACGATCGATTCTGTGGCTATAGATACAAAGAGGGCTAAACAGTTTGAACAAGGTTTGAGGCCTTCCATCCGGGAGACACTAGTTTCACTTAGGATCTGAGGATCTAATGGAACAGGCAAACTTAGTGGAAAGAGAAATAGAGGAGGCCAGACAAAGACAAACTTTTGCTAGAGGAGCTCTGTTTAGAGCATGTAGTAACAATGGAGTCACACAAAGGGCAGCTCTATATTACCAACCTGATCAAGCTTCAAGGCAAAGAATCAAGCAGTTCGAGGAGTTGTGGTTACTCAAAATAGAGCAATCGCTGACCCGCGTCAATGCTTCACATGTGGAGGTTTTGGGTACTTAGGAAAAATTTTTCTATCATTTCCACCAAAGACCAACCAGTTAGCAGGACGACTGAATGTGAACAAGGCCCTGCCTCAGAGGTAGCCATCATAGAAGAACCCTAGTGTAATTGCACCTTCTGGTTCCACTCAAGGTCGAATCTTTGCAATGACTCAAACAGAGGATGATCTCGCCAATGCTGTGGTTGAAGGTATCATTTTATTGTATAATTCTTGGGCACGTATATTATTTGATCCTGGTGCCACTCACTCGTTTATATGCTTGGCATGTGTTAACACACTTGAATTGAAATGTGAAAACTTAGACATGGAGTTCAATGTTTCCTTACCCACTGGTGAACAATTGGAAACCCTTAGGGTGTGTCGGGGTTGCATACTTTGGATAGGGGAACAAGATTTGAGGGTTGAATTGGTAGTGTTGGACATACAGGGTTATGATGTGATCTTTGGAATGGACTAGATTTCTACATATCATGCGGTGATGGCCTGCTTTAGAAAAAGGGTAGCATTCTAGTCACCGGGAGGAGTCGTATTCAGTTTCACAAATGAGCGGAATGTTTTCCACCCTTTTCGCATGACGAGTAAACGGTTCCTACAAGCTAAGGCATTAAGTAGTCTAAGCTTTTCAGCTAGCTTAATGGGAAAGAAGCGAGTTGACTACCCACAAGAGTTGATATCCGTGGTGTCGGACTTTCCAGATGTATCGTGGATGAGCTGTCTGGCTTACCACCTCGAAGAGAAATTGAGTTCACCATCGACTTTTATCCTGGAATAGAACCCATTTTTATTTCATCTTATCAGATGGCACCTTTGGAGTTAAAGGAGCTAAGGAAGCAATTAGACTAGTTACTAGTAATTGGGTTTTCTCGCTTAAGCACTTTACCTTAGGGAGCCCCGGTCTTCTTTATAAACAAATATGATGAAACACTTCGGTTATGCACAAACTATCAGAGGTTGAATTGAGTGATAGTGAAGAATAAATACAAATTACTTCGAATTGATTATTTATTCGATCAATTGAGGGGTTCTAAGTATTACTTCAAGATTGATCTTCGCACAGGGTACCATCAACTAAGGATCAAGGAGGATGATATTCCTAACAGAACTTTTTCTACAAGGTATGATCATTTCGAATATACTATAATGTCGTTCGGACTGGCTAATGCTCCCATAACATTTATGGATTTGATGCACAAACTATTTCAACTGTATCTAGATCAGTTTTTTATTGTGTTTATTGATGAAATATTAATCTATTTGCGGACATAAGGGGAATATAACCACCATATTCGTATGGTGCTATAGACATTGAGAGAGCTTAAGTTGTACACTAAGATGATTAATTGTGAGTTCTAGATGAAAGAAGTGAAATTCCTTGGTCATGTTATGTAACACCCCACCCTCCACATGGCATAATATTGTCCGCTTTGGGCCCACTAGCCCTCACGGTTTTGTTCCTCCCAGTACCCCTGGGAAAAGGTCTTATGCCATGTAAGGTGAGGGGCTTACTAATAAGCCCAACATCTTTCCCCTCCCTAACTGATGTGGGACACCAAGATCTCACAATCCACCCCTCTTAGGGCTACACGTCCCCGTGCAGTAGCTCGTCAGCTACCAGTCCACCCACATGCATGCGAGCACGGTAGGGGCCCACACTCGATCCAGGTGAGGGTCGGCTCCGATATCACTTGTAACACCCCACCCTCCACATGACATAATATTGTCCGCTTTGGGCCCACTAGCCCTCATGGCTTTGTTCCTCCCAGTACCCCTGGAAAAAGATCTTATGTCATGTAAGGCGAGGGGCTTACTAATAAGCCCAACAACTTTTCCCTTCCTAACCAATGTGGGACACCAGGATCTCACATGTTGTGTCGCATTAGAGTGCAGTTGTTGACCCCGCAAAGATTGAAGCAGTGATTAAGTGTGAACCACCAAGAAATGTGACAGAAATATGTAGTTTCCTAGGCTTAGCAAGATATTATAGGATGTTCATGGAAAGGTTCTCAAAGCTCATTGAGCCAATGAACTGCCAGACAAAGAAAGGGGAAAATTTCGTGTGGACTCAAGAGTGAGACCTAGTCTTCCTTACATTTAAGGAAAGGTTGAAACCAGCACCTATCCTTATTATTCTGAATATTGGTGAAGGATATGATGTTTACATGTATGCTTCTTTACAAGGCTTAAGATGTGTGCTAATGCAGGGAGGTAAGGTAGTTGTTCATAGTTCGAGACATGTAAAGATTAATGAGCAGAACTATCCCACTCACAATTTAAAGCTTTTTGCTGTGGTTTTTGCTCTAAAGTTGTGGAGGTGTCATCAATATGGAGAAAACTTTCAAGTGTTTTCTGATCACAAGAGTCTCTAGTATATATTCACATAGAAAGACTTGAATCTTCAACAAAGAATGTGGATTGAATACCTAGAAGATTATATTTCACACTCAACTACCATCCAGGGAAGGCTAATGCGGTAGAAGATGCACTTAGCAGAAAGTCTAGGGGTGAAATAAATGTTCTTGTTGTTAGTAGGTGGAAGATAATTGAAGCTTCGGAGGAATTTGACCTATTGGTGGATAAACAGAATGATCGACCATGCTTATTGAGTCTTGCAGCTCAACCAATTCTTTGACAAAGGATTGTATTGCAACAATTAGATACAGATTTGGAAACTATACGGGGTAGAATGGAGAAGGATGACATTGTTCAAAACTGGTCTTTATATAATGATTAGTTACAAGTTCATGGAAGACTATGTGTACCAAACAATGCCCAAGTAAAGGAAGAAGTGTTGGAGGAGAGCCATCGTTCAAAATGCTCCATCCATCCAGATATTTCTAAGATGTATAGAGACATGAAACATCAATATTAATGGAAAGAAATGAAACAAGACGTGGCTAAGTACATTGCAAAGTGTGAAGTGTGTTAACAGGTAAAGATTGAGCATCAAAGACTAGGAGAATCATTACAATCCTTATCGATTCTTGAGTGGAAGTGGGACCACGTTACTATAGATTTTGTGTCATGGTTACCCAGAAACGTCAAGGGACATAATGCGATTTGGGTGGTGGTTAATAGATTGACAAAGACTACACACTTTATACCTATTAAGACGATAGATAATTTGGTAACCTTGAGCCAATTCTACATCCGGGAAATAGTGAGGTTACATGGGGTACCATTGTCGATTGTATCTGATCAAGATAGTCGCTCTGTGGCTAAATTTTGGCAGAGCTTATGTGACGCCCCAAAAATCGGGGGTCCTTTTTAAATCGTTGACAACCTGTCAACCAGTGAAAATACCCGTGAGTGCCGCACAACCCGATATCACGTCAATAGCATCCCTTTAATTGGGNAGTTGACCACCTGTCAACCAGTGAAAATACCTGTGAGTGCCGCACAACCCGATATCACGTCAATAGCATCCCTTTAATTGGGATTATAACTCACACATGTAACCCGCGTACATTTTATATACCTCAATATATCTCATTTGATGTCCATTTGTATCATTTGAACCAAAGAAACCAAAGTCTGAGAGCATAGCACCTTAGTCTTAAAATTTTAAAATTTTGGAAACTGTATCGGTAGGCCCTACCCGTATGGATTGCCCACTGGACCTCGTCATATTGGTATGCCCTACCGGTAGGATTTGTCCTCTGAACCTCTCCATACCAGAACACCATACCAGTATGATCTACCAACTTTTTCCTGTTCACCTATTTTCCATTTCCAATCCATTCCAAACCGTTCCACAATCATCCCAAACATGTATAATGAAGTTTTCTACACTATACGTGATCCATACAAGTTCTATTACAAGCATTTACAAAATTTTACATGCCAAAATATAGTTTTAACATAAGTTTTACAAGAAAACCAAGTTTAAGGCCACAAGTCGGCCTCTCTTCATCCTTAAGGCCCCAAATGAGAGCCGTCCATCGGCGTGTATCCCGCACCTAAAATATTTTCCTGTATAGGGTGAGCTATGCTCAAATAGAGTATCTCCTATAGAGGCTACTTTCCAACATATGTGCATATGAAATGTTTACATACAACATTCAACATTCAACACTCAACAACCATTCCATACAAGAAATGCAATTCTATGTTGGAATTCTATCATGTCATGCCATGAAATGAGATAAGACTCACTCATGCATCATAACCCAAGTTCTCACCGACTCCCACAACACAATGCTATGCCAATGTGTAATAAACCCGTCATTGATGAATTACATCCAATGATCACTTTAAAATAAAAGTCATGTGTTTATAAAACCAAATTTTTGTTGGATGTTACACATCGAATGATCATTTTATAAAACAAAACCATGTGTCTTTGTTGGGTATCGAATTTTGGAATCACACCTCTGGCTCCGTACGCCATTACACTTTTTCGGAATTTCACCTCAGGGGAGTGTATGAACCAAGTAGCCGGGTCTTGCACCCAAGGGAGGATCTATCCCTTCTTGATATACCCGACACAAGCTTTTCCCATGGAACCATGTGACTTAACCAGATCGTCGATCCAACCTTTCCTAGTCCACCCGTTATCCACCAAGTGTGGTGTTGATGTCACAATGCACTCAGACCCACAATATGCGATGTTTCCGTGCATATGCAATGTAATGAACCATTACAAAACAAAAATTATGTCCAACATGCTATGAACGTCATATGGACCCATTTCAACCACATACTAGAAGTGGAAGATAATGATGAACTGCCTAGAGCAACCGTCCGGATGCCGTCACCACCATCCGGACAGTGCTGGTTTGCTGGTTTGTGGTGGTAACTTCCACAATGTTCTTGTTGATTATTGGTTGATATTACACTTGCTTCCCTTGTTGATTTAGGCTTTGATAGATTGCTCCTCATGATTTTTGGTAATTTCGCACAAAAACCCTAAAATTTCAAACATTACACACATAAACCCTAGTTTACACATAAACCCTAATTAATTGTTTTTAACTGTTTAATCTTACAAAATTAACTTATTTAATTATATTAATTTACATACTAATTAGGGTTAATAAATATTTTTATGGAAAGTTGATTAAATTTACTTGGGAAGTATTGATGGTTTAGAAGGGTTATACATATGATACTCATTGAGGACGTTATACTTTGGTAATCTTATTTAGTTGTGGGCTTAGTTGACTACACTTGGACTCTCTAAAGTATTAATAATCAAGAATCTCTTGGTTGACTATGGGGTTAATAGTTGACTTGTATTGCAAATCTTGATTGGGAATTGAGCCCAATTTATGGAAACGAATGTATAGACATGTTAAAAGGAAATCTAGGAAGCCTAACTAAGTTGTAGTGGTTACCTTTGACTATATACATTGTAGTATTAAATATTATATATGTTTAAAAGTTCAAGGTTAGACATATCAGGCAAGTATTAAAATAAGGATAATATTAGTTGAGGATTTTTGGAATGAGTATTGAAGATTTTAACTTTATGGTTAATGGTGATAATTTGGAAGATGTAATTTGAGGAATCAATAATGATACCTATGCAGATCGGCTATGACTGGATGTGAAACTTTATGTATTTTTTGGGATAAATGACTATGTGATTCGCACTTTTTTTTGTGGTAATTTGATTAGTATTATACACCCAAGTATGAGTGGTCGAATTGTAGTTTTCTCAGTTTAAGTCTAAGTATCAATCCCAAGAAGAGTTTTTAATAATTAGGAAATAAAATAAAAACAGTAAAGTTGTTATTTCGAATAAGACAACATGTGATAGCTTGTGAAGTGAGCTTAGATTGATAACTAGTTTAATTAAAAAGTTGGTTGCAGATAAATTGTTACAAGACAATAATATAAAAAAAAGTATCATTCAGTTTAAGGATCACATATGCTTTATATATTGGTCAAGTACTAGAAATGCTACCTTACAGCAATTAATTACTGGAGTGTCAACCGGTAGGTCTGATGTATATAAACCATCACACAACAACTTCTTAGGTTAGCTGGTGGTATCCGTGACAATTGACTAATCCAAGTGAATCAAAAGGACAAGACATTAATGAGGAATACTTGAATTATTCAATTGATCTCATGATAGTAAGTGCATATATAATAAGTCATAACACAACAACTTCTTAGGTTAACTGGTGGTATTATAGCATAACACATCAACTTCTTAGGTTAGCTGGTTATAGAGTTGCCAATTGATTAATTCGAGTAAACCAGAAGGACAAGTCATTCATGAAGAATACTTGAATTATTCAATAGGTCATCTGTAATATATACATACCAGTTAAACTTCCTCAGTGCTCCAGTGGAGGTTAAGACATACCGATTGGAACACCGTAGATATTCGACTGGCAATATTATTATGTATACCAGTTAAATGATCTTAGTAATCCAGAAGGACAAGTCATTCATGAGAATCACTTAGGTCAATTATCTGATAGTTATATATATAAGTTAAACAATCCTAATAACCCAGAAGGATAAGCCATTCATGAGGATCATTTAGGTTTTGTACCATGCATCAGTAGAACATCCTTAGTGCTCTGGTTGAGGTCAAGCCATATCGATGGGAACACCGTAGATATTTAATCGGCAGGTTGATGATGCACTGATGACATAATTTCAGACACAACACCGAAATTACGTACATCACTATATCATGCATGAAGCGTATAATACACACACACACACACACACACACACATATATATATGAACAAAACATCAACATTTGCATAAGTTAACCAATATTATATATATATTTATCTCTCACTGGAGGATAGAAGTAACTACTCACATCTCATTACTACAGACAATTAAGGAGTGTGGGTAGCTTTCATTATAATAGTAAAAATAGTATAGACTCAGACACTTCTTTAACAGGGAGCAATTGAAACACAACCACCTTTCATATCAGTTAAGACAAAAAGGTGACGGTAGTTCAACTATCTGAATAGAAAGATACAATAGAAATGTAGAAATATAGAGTTTTGGCTGGAGTGTATGATGGACCAGATGTGTAAGACTTTCTCTTTCTCTCTTTCTTTTTCTCCTTTGGAATTCTCCCTGGAACCTCTCTATGGCCGACTAAGTGAAGAAGAATGAGGCATGTAGTATTTATAGGCAAAGGAAGGCAGGAGGCAGGAGGTGGAAGGATCATGATGAACCGCCAAAGGACACCGTCCGAACGCCCCTCCACTATCCAAACGGTGGAGCCTTGCTAGATGGTGATCCTTTTAATGTGATGACTCTTTCATTGTGTATTTTACGCTTTGGTCCCTTGATCTTTCAAGCTTCGACACATTGTTCCATGCATTTTTCGGTAATTCAGCATTAAACCCTGAAAATTTTAAACATAACACATGTAAAACCCTAATTTATGCACAATACCTAATTGACCCTAATTGATAGTTTTTTAAGTATTTTGTCTTGCCAATTTACTTATTTAACTATTCTAATTTATATACTTAATTAGGGTTAATCACACTCCCCAACTTAGACTTAACTTGTCCCGAGTGAACTATAAAAACTATTAACAAAATGAAAATATAATAGAAATAGAGGTAAAATAATTTTCATATATTTTTTCATGATTGTATTTAGCATATGCAACAAGTCTTTAAACCCCTAGGTGATCCCTACTGGACGAGTTTTCTCTCGTGAAGGTTTTCATTGAAGCTACCTACAAACTTTAGTAGTTAGGAGTTTGATTAACCCTAATTAGTATATAAATTACAATAATTAAATAAGTCAAATTGGTAAGATAAAATAACCAGAAAGTAGTAATTAGAGTCACTTAGGGTTTGTGCGAAAATTAGGGTTTTTAACATTTTATGTCCACAATTTTCAGGGTTTAATGCAGAAATACTGGAGAATACAAGGAACAAAGAAATAAAGCTTTAAACAACAAAGGCTAAAGTGTAATTTCAACCAAACATGAGTCAGCACACCAACAAGTTGATGATCCAGCAAGATGCCACCGTCCAGACGGTGGCAGCGCCGTCCGAAAGGCCCCCTAAGTTGGCCAGGCTTTATCTCTCCCCCTCATGCTTCCTCTCCTCTATATAAACCCATGCAATTCTTCAATTCAAGGAGGCCAGAACCAAGAAAGCTCCAGAGAGAAACAGGAAAAGAAAAAGAGAGAAAAAGAGAAGTTGCAAAGACGATCCGGTCCATGATACACTCTACCCGAAACTCTTTATTTCTACATTTCTATTATAACTTTCTATTCGGACAATTGAACTGCCGCCACCTTTGTGTCTTGACTAATAATAAGGGTGGTGGTGTTTCAATTGTTCCTTGTGAAAGAAGTTTTAGAGTCTGTATTTTAATTTTAGTTGTAATGAAAACTGCCCTCACTCCTTGCTTGTCTGTAGCAATAGGGCGTGAGTAGTTACTTATATCCTCCAGTGAGAGGTAAACATATGTATAATATTGGTTAACTTCTAGAAATGCTGATGTTTTATTTATATGTTTACATATATATGTATTGTATGCTTCATGCGTGATACAGTGATGTACGTAATTTCGGTGTTGTGCCTAGAATTAGGTCATTAGTGCATCATCAACTTGCCGATTAAACAACCACGGCATTCCTATCGGTATGGCTTGTCCTCTATTGGAATGCTGAGAATGTTCTATTGATGCATGGTACACAACCTAAATGATTCTCATGAATGGATTGTCCTTCTGGGTTACTAGGGTTGATTAACTACTATACATAACTATCAGACTAATGACCCAAGTGATCCTCATGACTGGCTTGTCCTTCTAGTTCACTAAAATTGTTTAACTAGTGTACATAATAATATTTCCATTCTAATATCCACGGTATTTCTATCGGCATGACTTATCCTCCACTGGAACGTTGAGGATGTCTAACTAGTATATATGTATCACAGATGACCAAAGGAGTAATTCAAATGATCCTCATGAATGACTTGTCCTTCTGGTTCACTTGGATTAGTTAATTGGCACATCTATAACTAGTTAACCTAAGAAGTTGATGTGTTATGGTTTATTATGTACGCACCTGCTATTGTATTTGCATTAGATAAATTTCGTTCATATCTAGTTGGATCATCAATCGTTGTATTTACCAATCATGCAACTATAAAATACTTACTTACTAAGAAAGATGATAAACCACGTCTCCTACGTTGGATATTATTACTACAAGAATTTGATTTAATCATCAAAGATAAGAAACGAGTATAAAATGTGGTAGCTGATCACTTGTCAAGATTAAACTATGAAAGAAAAGAAGAACCAACTCCGATTAGAGAAACTTTTCCAAATGACAATTACTAGCAGTCATAGAAGTACCATGGTATGCAGATATGGCTAATTATTTAGCTACTGATACTATTCCTTCTAATTATATCTGGTTTGATAAAAATAAATTTCTAAGTGAGGTACGTAACTTTTTCTAGGAAGATCCTTATCTGTTTAAATATTGTAAAGATCAAATAATAAGGCGTCATGTACCTAATCATGAAATAGGACAGGTAATTCAGTTTTGTCACTCTGAAACTTGTGGAGGTCATTTTTCTTCAAAGAAAACCGCTGCTAAAATTCTGTAGTGTAGATTTTATTGGCCAACTCTTTTCAAAGATGTTCATATCTTTTGCTTAAATTATGGCATATGTCAAAGAATGGAAAATATTTCAAAAAAAAAATATGATGTCGTTAAACCCTATTTTAATTATTAAAATTTTTGATTGATGCGACATCGATTTTATGGGTTGAGACAATTCCATGTAGAAATAATGATCACAGAACAGTTATCAAGTTTTTGAAAGAAAATATTTTGTCCAGATTTGGAATTCCTCGGACCACTATAAGTGACGGTGTATTACATTTTTGTAATAAAATTTTTGAAAATCTTATGAAAAAATACTCAATTTCGCATAAAATATCCACTCCATACTATCCACAGACAAGTGGACAAGCAGAATTAGCTAACAGGGAGATAAAATATATCTTAAAAAAAACAGTAAATCCAAATCATAAAGATTGGTCCTTAAAATCGACTGATGCGCATTGGGCTTACCGTACTGCATATAAAACTATTTTAGAGATGTCTCCTTATCGGTTAGTATATGAAAAATCATGTCACTTACCTATAGAATTAGAACATCGAGCGTATTGTACAATCAAAATATTTTGTTTTAATATCCATGTTAACTTTGTCTTTGTGACTGGTAGATGTTAAAGAACTGGATAGTGAGTCTAAAAAAAACAAAAACTATTTTATGTACAATGGACGAAAAAATATTTTGGTTAAGTTTAATTCTATTACGTCTTCTTCCAAAAGATATCCATGCATTGATCAGGCAAAAAGCCAGAAGAGTTAGAAACTTAGAAATTTTTGAAAGTCAATCAAGACCCCTATGCGGAAAAAGTACATTTGCAAAAAATCGACGAGCCGATCGTCTCAGTGGTTGTGTAAGATGTGGTCGTTCACAACATTTAAGACAATATAATCAATGTGCAGAACCAATTTCAGGTCGAGCGTTAGATCCTCTCTAGTGGATTAGGTATTGGAAGAGTAATGACTACCCTGAGACGCCATCCTATTCTAGCCCAATGTTAACAAGATACGTAAGAAATGAAGTTAATCGTATCACTGGTAATATTGATCCAGATAGTTTTGACTTTGAATCAGTATGATCAAAAGAATATATAATTTTTGGAAGAATTTTACATAATAATCTAACCATTTCAGAATTATCTTGCATTGTTCCACAGACTTCTTCAAATTCTTTCATATGAACATAAGGATTGTCAGTTTCTAGACCATGGAACTGCGGTAAAAATTGTATTGTTCATGGCTTAATATTAAGATTTGGAGCATCTATTGGAAAAGAAAAACATGATGAGACATTAGTTCGGGTTGGATGTAGATATTCTCTTAATGGTCGAATATTTTGAACTACTTCTTGTTCTCTAAGTTGTTCTTCCCTAGGTACGTTTCTAGCCATACTTAGTTCAAATGATTCTTTTGTAGATGAAGATGACGAAGATGAAGGAGATGACTGATTTACAGATCCTACGGATGAATGAACAGACATAAACTATACAGAAAACACATTTTATATACATATAATACAACTAAACAAATTTTGTATCTTATTTAATTTTAAATTACTGTAACTCCCCAACAACGGTGCCAAAAACTTGATTCGCACTTTTTCGTGATCGGATTATTATTATACACCAAAGTATAAGTGGTCGAATTATAGTTTTCTCGGTTTTAAGTCCAAGTATCGATCCCACAAAGAGTTTTAATAATTTGGAAAAGAAATAAAAATAGTTAAGTTGTTAATTCGAATAGGACAAAATGTGATAGCTTGTGATCTGAGCTTAGATTGATAACTAGTCTAAGTAAACGTATATGTGTAGATAGATTAAGACAATAATAAAAAGTATCCTTCAGTTTAAGGATCACATATGTGTTATATTAGTTAAGTACTGGAAATGCTACCTTACACCAATCAACTTTCATGTTATTGGCAAGTCAACTGGTAGGTCTGATGTATATAAACCATCACACAACAACTTCTTAGGTTAGCTGGTGGTATCCATGACAATTGATTAATCCAAGCAAACCAGAAGGGCAAGTCATTCATGAAGAATTCTTGAATTATTCATTTTTCTTCATAATAGTAGATGTATATATAATAAACCATAACACAACCACTTCTTAGGTCAACTGATGGTATTAATCATAACACAGCAACTTCTTAGGTTAGCTAGTTATAGATGTATCAATTGATTAATCCAAGCAAACCAGAAGAACAAGTCATTCATGAGAAATACTTGAATTATTTATTTGACTCCATCTGTGATACATATACCAATTAAACATCATCAGCATTCCGGTGGAGGATAAACCATACCGATAGGAATGTCGTGATTGTTCTACTAGGAATATTATCATTTATACCAGTTAAACAATCTAAGTAATCTAGAAGAACAAGCTATTCATGAGGATTACTTAGGTCATTCATCTTATATATATATATAAGTTAAACCCTAATAACCTAGAAGGACAAACCATTCATGAGGATCATTTAGGTTTTATACCATGCATCAGTTAACACCCTCAGCATTCGGGTGGAGGATAAACCATACCGATAGAAATGCCGTGGTTGTTTTATCGGCAGGTCGATGATGCATTGATGACATAATTCCAAGCACAGCACCAAACTTACGTGCATTAGTGTATCATGCATGATTAGTGTATCATGCATGAAGTAAATAATACATAGATATATAAATATATAAAACATCAGCATTTTCAGAATTTAACCAGTGTTGTACATATATTTACCTCTCACTGGAGGATATAAGTAACTACTCACGCCCCATTGTTACAGACAAGCAAGGAGTGCGGGTAGTTTTCATTACAACTAGAATTAAAATACAAAATTTAAAACGTCTTTCACAAGAAACAATTGAAACACAATCACCTTTATTATCAGTTATGACAAAAAAGTGACGGCAGTTCAATTATCCAAATAGAAAGATATAACAGAAATGTAGAACTACAGAGTTTAGACTGAAGTGAATCATGGACCGGATCATTTTGTAACTTTTCTTTTTCTCTTTATCTTTTCTCTTTTCTCTCTTCTCTTTTCTCTCTTGGATTTCTCTTGGAGCTCTCTTAGTGTCCGGACTTGTTCAGATGAAGGAGGGCATCACCCATATATAGGCAGCCAACAAGCATGAGGTGGAAAGATGAAGATAGTCGTCAAGAGGGACCGTCTAAACACCCCTCCACCGTCCGGATGGTTGGGCTTTGTTGGATTTGCAACTTGCATGCATGCTGGCCCTTCATATGTGAAAATTATACTTTGGTCCTTTATTGTTTCAAGCCTTGATGCATTGTTCCTCTTATTCTCCAGTATTTCTGCATTAAACCCTGAAAATTTTAAACATACTACACATAAAACCCTAATTACGCACAAACTCTAATTGATCCTAATTACTAATTTTTAGTTATTTTATCACACCAATTTGCTTATTAACTATTTTAATTTATATACTAATTAGGGTTAATCAGCACCTACTATCATAGAGACAAATGAATAATTCAAGTATTCCTCATGAATGGCTTGTCCTTCTGGTTTGCTTGGATTAATCAATTGTCATGGATACCACCAGCTAACCTAAGAATTTGCTGTGTGATGGTTTATATATATCAGACCTACCAATTGACTTGCCAGTAACATAGAAGTTAATTGTTGTAAGGTAGCATTTCCAGGACTTGACCAGTATAAAGCATATGGGACCCTTACACTGAAGAATACTTTTTATATTACTGTCTTGTGCATTTTTCTATCACTGTCTTTACACAATCCATCTGCAAACATATGTTTAATTAGACTAGTTATGAATCTAAGTTCACACCACAAGCTATCACATGTTGTCCTAATCAAAATAACAACTTTACTATTTTTTATTTTATTTCCTAATTATTCAAACTCTTCGTGGGATCGATACTTGAACTCAAAACTGAGAAAACTACAATTCGACCACTTATACTTGGGTGTATAATATTAATCCGATCACGAAAAAGTGCGAATCAAGTTTTTGGTACCATTGTCGGGGAGTTATAATAATTTGAAATTAAATAAAATAATATATATTAATATATATATATATATATATATATATATATATATATATATATATAAATATTTTCTTTAATAGTTTATGTCTGTGCATTCATCAGTAGGTTCGGTAAATCAGTCATCGCCCTCATCTTCATCATCATCATTTGAACAAGCATCATTTGAATTAAGTATGACTCAGAATTTACCTAGGGAAGAAAATCCTAGCGAACAGGAAGTAAATCAAAATATTAGACCTTTAAGAGAATATCTACATCCTAAATGAACTAATGTCCCGTCATGTTTTTCATTTCCAACATATGCTCCAAATATTAATATTAAACCAGGAATAATACAATTATTACCACAATTCCATGGTTTGGAAACTGAAAAATCCGTATGTTCATATGAAAGATTTTGAAGAAATTTGTGAAACTTTACAAGATAATTCTTAAATGACTAAATTAGAAATTTTCCCTTTTTCTTTAAAAGATAAAGCGAAACAATGGCTAAACACTTTAAGAGCCAATTCAATCACAAACTTGCAAGCTCTACAAACTGAATTCTTTAAAAAAAAATTTCCGGTACATCATACTACTACACTAAGACGTCAAATAATGAATTTTTTTGTAAAAGAAGGCGAAACGTTTTATCAATGTTGGGAAAGATTTACAAATCTTCTCCAAGCTTGTCCACATCATGCATTTGAAAACTGGACTTTAGTTAAATTTTTCTATTATGCTCTTCCACCTACAATGCGACAACTTATTGAAATGATGACCTAAGGGGAATTCATGAATAAAAATCCTGAAGAAGCATTTCAATTTTTTTATACTATTTCTGAAAGTTTCCAGATGTGGGACTCCACTTCTTCAAATATAGTGGAAACTAAGCCATCTACATCCAAAAGAGGAAAATATGTGTTAAAAGAAGATGATGATCTAAGAGCGCAAATGACTAATTTATCCCAAAAACTGGAAGCCTTAGAAATGAAAAAAAAATAAAACAAGTGTATGTTGTTTCTACTACCGATCAAATCTATGAACCTTGTGCGTTGTCAGGACATCCTGCAACAGAGTGTCCAACTATACCTGCATTGAAAGAAGTTTTGATTGAACAATCTAATGCAATTCCAACATTAAATAATAAGCCTTATTTAAACACAGATTCTGAAACTTACAATCCAGGATGGAGAAATCATCCAAATTTTAGTTGGAAAAATACACAACCCACAAATCAAACATAAGATCCACTATAGTCACAAAATCAACAACAATATCAACCATATCAATCCCTACATAAAAGAACTCTAGAATATACTATGAATCAATTTATCCAAAGTCAAATGAGTTTTAATACTCAAACAACTCAAGCTTTTAATGATTTTAAAGCCCAAACTTCTTAGATTATTGAAGATATCAGGAGTCATCTAGCTAAATTGACTCAATCCCTTAGTATACCAGAGAAGGGAATATTTTCATCTCAACCGAAACCTCCGCAAAATCAGAGTCAAGCGAATTCTACGTCCTCTGAACCTTCTCCAAGCCAAGTACAAGTAACCACAACACTAAGAAGTGGTAAAACTATTGACAAAACAATTAACCTAAAATTTCAAAAAAAAATATGTAAGTCAATTCCTGTAAATGAACCACTTGAACCTGAAATTTTAGCCAAAAAGCAACGAGAACTGAAAAACGAGGAAGATCAACCATATCCTATTCTGTTACCTTTCCCTCAAAGAATCAAGAAACCTACATCTGAAAAAGATCAATCAGAAATCTTTGAACTATTTAAACAAGTCAAGATTAATATTCCTTTGTTAGATGAAAGCTTATGCTAAATTTTTAAAAGATATATGCACAATAAAAAAGAAGAACTAGTGTACCAAAGAAAATATTTCTAACTGAACAAGTTAGTACTATAATACAACATAATTCTATTCTTAAGTACAAAGATCCAGGAAGTCCAATAGTTCCATGCCTTATTGAAAATTTTTTAATTAAACAAGCTTTGATAGACCTTGGAGCCAGCTATAATTTAATGACATATTCAATGTATACCCAATTAGGACTAAGTGAACTAAAACCCACAAGTGTTACACTACAATTAGTAGACCAATCAATAAAACCTCCACGAGGAATTGTAGAAGATGTTATTATCCAGGTGGATCAATTTTATTTCCCAGCAGATTTTATCTGTGACGCCCCTAAAATCGGGGGTCCCGTTCACCATCCGTCAACCCGCGGAAATGCCTGTAAGTGTCGTTAAATCCGACATCATGCTAATATTATCCCATTACCAGAATTTCAAACTCACACGTAACAACCGTGTTTTATTAGTCATTTAATCCTATTGGGGTTCAATGTACCCCAATATATCTCATTTAAGGTCCATACATATCATTGGAACTAAAGAATGTATAGCCCAAGCCCCTGGAAGAAAATAAAAAAAAATTAAAATCTACCAAAGCATACCGGTACGCGTGCCTCACTGGATCTCACCATACCGGTNTTTGCTGTGTGATGGTTTATATATATCAGACCTACCAATTGACTTGCCAGTAACATAGAAGTTAATTGTTGTAAGGTAGCATTTCCAGGACTTGACCAGTATAAAGCATATGGGACCCTTACACTGAAGAATACTTTTTATATTACTGTCTTGTGCATTTTTCTATCACTGTCTTTACACAATCCATCTGCAAACATATGTTTAATTAGACTAGTTATGAATCTAAGTTCACACCACAAGCTATCACATGTTGTCCTAATCAAAATAACAACTTTACTATTTTTTATTTTATTTCCTAATTATTCAAACTCTTCGTGGGATCGATACTTGAACTCAAAACTGAGAAAACTACAATTCGACCACTTATACTTGGGTGTATAATATTAATCCGATCACGAAAAAGTGCGAATCAAGTTTTTGGTACCATTGTCGGGGAGTTATAATAATTTGAAATTAAATAAAATAATATATATTAATATATATATATATATA
This sequence comes from Ilex paraguariensis, assembly GCA_963454935.2. Taxonomy (NCBI): domain Eukaryota; kingdom Viridiplantae; phylum Streptophyta; class Magnoliopsida; order Aquifoliales; family Aquifoliaceae; genus Ilex; species Ilex paraguariensis. The sequence goes on from CAUOFW020002391.1 coordinate 304,545, forward strand.
TATATATATATATATATATATATATATAAATATTTTCTTTAATAGTTTATGTCTGTGCATTCATCAGTAGGTTCGGTAAATCAGTCATCGCCCTCATCTTCATCATCATCATTTGAACAAGCATCATTTGAATTAAGTATGACTCAGAATTTACCTAGGGAAGAAAATCCTAGCGAACAGGAAGTAAATCAAAATATTAGACCTTTAAGAGAATATCTACATCCTAAATGAACTAATGTCCCGTCATGTTTTTCATTTCCAACATATGCTCCAAATATTAATATTAAACCAGGAATAATACAATTATTACCACAATTCCATGGTTTGGAAACTGAAAAATCCGTATGTTCATATGAAAGATTTTGAAGAAATTTGTGAAACTTTACAAGATAATTCTTAAATGACTAAATTAGAAATTTTCCCTTTTTCTTTAAAAGATAAAGCGAAACAATGGCTAAACACTTTAAGAGCCAATTCAATCACAAACTTGCAAGCTCTACAAACTGAATTCTTTAAAAAAAAATTTCCGGTACATCATACTACTACACTAAGACGTCAAATAATGAATTTTTTTGTAAAAGAAGGCGAAACGTTTTATCAATGTTGGGAAAGATTTACAAATCTTCTCCAAGCTTGTCCACATCATGCATTTGAAAACTGGACTTTAGTTAAATTTTTCTATTATGCTCTTCCACCTACAATGCGACAACTTATTGAAATGATGACCTAAGGGGAATTCATGAATAAAAATCCTGAAGAAGCATTTCAATTTTTTTATACTATTTCTGAAAGTTTCCAGATGTGGGACTCCACTTCTTCAAATATAGTGGAAACTAAGCCATCTACATCCAAAAGAGGAAAATATGTGTTAAAAGAAGATGATGATCTAAGAGCGCAAATGACTAATTTATCCCAAAAACTGGAAGCCTTAGAAATGAAAAAAAAATAAAACAAGTGTATGTTGTTTCTACTACCGATCAAATCTATGAACCTTGTGCGTTGTCAGGACATCCTGCAACAGAGTGTCCAACTATACCTGCATTGAAAGAAGTTTTGATTGAACAATCTAATGCAATTCCAACATTAAATAATAAGCCTTATTTAAACACAGATTCTGAAACTTACAATCCAGGATGGAGAAATCATCCAAATTTTAGTTGGAAAAATACACAACCCACAAATCAAACATAAGATCCACTATAGTCACAAAATCAACAACAATATCAACCATATCAATCCCTACATAAAAGAACTCTAGAATATACTATGAATCAATTTATCCAAAGTCAAATGAGTTTTAATACTCAAACAACTCAAGCTTTTAATGATTTTAAAGCCCAAACTTCTTAGATTATTGAAGATATCAGGAGTCATCTAGCTAAATTGACTCAATCCCTTAGTATACCAGAGAAGGGAATATTTTCATCTCAACCGAAACCTCCGCAAAATCAGAGTCAAGCGAATTCTACGTCCTCTGAACCTTCTCCAAGCCAAGTACAAGTAACCACAACACTAAGAAGTGGTAAAACTATTGACAAAACAATTAACCTAAAATTTCAAAAAAAAATATGTAAGTCAATTCCTGTAAATGAACCACTTGAACCTGAAATTTTAGCCAAAAAGCAACGAGAACTGAAAAACGAGGAAGATCAACCATATCCTATTCTGTTACCTTTCCCTCAAAGAATCAAGAAACCTACATCTGAAAAAGATCAATCAGAAATCTTTGAACTATTTAAACAAGTCAAGATTAATATTCCTTTGTTAGATGAAAGCTTATGCTAAATTTTTAAAAGATATATGCACAATAAAAAAGAAGAACTAGTGTACCAAAGAAAATATTTCTAACTGAACAAGTTAGTACTATAATACAACATAATTCTATTCTTAAGTACAAAGATCCAGGAAGTCCAATAGTTCCATGCCTTATTGAAAATTTTTTAATTAAACAAGCTTTGATAGACCTTGGAGCCAGCTATAATTTAATGACATATTCAATGTATACCCAATTAGGACTAAGTGAACTAAAACCCACAAGTGTTACACTACAATTAGTAGACCAATCAATAAAACCTCCACGAGGAATTGTAGAAGATGTTATTATCCAGGTGGATCAATTTTATTTCCCAGCAGATTTTATCTGTGACGCCCCTAAAATCGGGGGTCCCGTTCACCATCCGTCAACCCGCGGAAATGCCTGTAAGTGTCGTTAAATCCGACATCATGCTAATATTATCCCATTACCAGAATTTCAAACTCACACGTAACAACCGTGTTTTATTAGTCATTTAATCCTATTGGGGTTCAATGTACCCCAATATATCTCATTTAAGGTCCATACATATCATTGGAACTAAAGAATGTATAGCCCAAGCCCCTGGAAGAAAATAAAAAAAAATTAAAATCTACCAAAGCATACCGGTACGCGTGCCTCACTGGATCTCACCATACCGGTACACGTATCGGTACGCTAAACTCTCTGAACCTCACCGTACCGGTACGCTGGGGCCATTTTTCTCTGTTTCACCTGTTCTCGATTTCTAATCCAATTTAAACCTTTCCAAATTCCTCCCAAACATACTTAACAATGTTTTTCACATACAAGTGAATATATACATGGTCTATTACAAAACAATCCATACATTTACATGTCAAATGGAATTTTACCGAAAGTTTTACAAAAACTTCTTTTCAAAAGCCACAACCTAGCTTTTCTTCAACGTTGAGGCCCCGGGTGCGAGTCCTCCACTGGTACGAACCCCGCACCTGAAATGTGTTCAAGTATAGGGTGAGCCAATGCCCAGTAGAATATTTTCTATAGAGGCTACACCCCACCTAAGTTCATATGAATGTATACATGTAACAACACACAACCAATATTCATTTCAATGCAAGAATATGCAATTCATGTTGGAATCTATCATGTCATGTCATGAATGAGATGAGACTCACTCACGCACATCAACCCGAGCCTTCACCAGCTCTTACCACACTATGCAATGCAAGTGTAAAACCCTTGTCATTGATGAAATACATCCAATAATTATTTTAAACAAAGCTCATGTTTTCATAAAAATCAATTCATTTCTAGATGTTTCTCATCAAATGAATCATTTGTACAACCAAAAGCATCTATCTTTATTTGGGTAGTGGACTTTTGGTGTTGCACCGCCGGCTCCACACACCGATACACTTTTTGGACTTGCACCGTCAGAGTGTATGAACCAATGGCCGGGCCTTGCACCCGAGGGGGGATCTATCCCTTCTTGCTATATCCAACACAAGTTTTTTCAGGTATGCAACCGTGCGACTCAGTAGGATATTCAACCCTACTTTCCCGAGCCCACCCATCAAACACCAAGCATGGTTATTGATTCAACCATGCACTCACACACTCGAACTCATGGCCATGAATGTGTATTCCCCATGAAAATGCAATGTCGTGCACCATTGCAATGTCTATGTCATGCTCAATATGCAAAGTATGTCAAATGAACTATTTAACAAATCTCAAAATACAACATGACAATTTATATCAATTGCATATAATCACTACCAATCAACATGATGTTAACATATTAACAACATATCATCACTCATGTTTACTCAACAAAGTTCATGGCATGTTATATAAACTCATACCATAACAACTAAATTCCATATAGGAATTTAGCAATACACCTCGAAAGCCAACAATTGATGTTATCACATAAATTGATCCAAGTCATTCACAAGATACAATGGCAACATTTATCAAGTTACAACAAATTTCACAAGTAAATCCCCTATACCAAAAGTATCTAGGAACTTGCCTAGGCCAATTCCTTATCTCCATAACCCTAGTTGATAACCTAAGTTAATGTATTCCCTTTACCTATTCCACATGACATCTAGGTAAGAAAATAAATCAAGGTAGGACAAAACCTACCTCTTGGAGCGTAATAGAAGAGTAGAAACCTCAAGACACCCTTCTAACCCCAAAAATCTTGATTTCCCAAAATTCGTTGCTTGGATTTTTGGTGAAATCCTTCATTCTTGGTACGTACGTGTAGCCTTCGTCGCGTACACCAACTTTAATTCTTGGTTGAAGTAATTCCGACCGATGGAACTTCGAAAATCGGAGAAGAAAACATGAAATTTGATTTTTCCCTTTTCTCTCTCTTTTCTCTCTTCCAACGTGTGGTGTGCTAAACAAGGGTGAGAAAATATCCGATTTTTCAGATATTAACCCCTTTGCCCCGCATGTTTACTACTTCCTGGTCCGTTTTTAACCCAAAAAAACTTAATTAAATTTCGGTTTTAGTTCAAATTAATTTTATTTAAACTATTATCCAATTATAAGAAAATTTTATAATTTCTATTTTTAAAGACCTTTAAAAGTTCATTCGCCACCTAATTGTCTCAAAAACGTGTAAAATTTGACTATCTTAGAATTCGACGAAAATTGACGTGGTAACTAATTTTGCGATACGAATCCAACGGTGAAGTTCGTTGCTCCATCTAAGCTCTTTAGAAATATGCATTTTAAACCCGCATAATAGTGGAAAGTTATAATTTTGCCCTTTTTTCGAAAAAGTTTAAATTTACTCAGATTTTACATTCTTCCACCCATAAAAGAATTTCATCCCCAAAATTCACACATACATACACATTCAAACACATGCATATGCAACAGTCACGCAATACTACAAGACTATAATAATGTACCTCCATCCTTGAATATGAAAGGATAACTGGTACGTATGGTATCCTCACGCTCCCATATTGCCTCTTCCACTCCCCGGTGCTACCACAACATCTTTACTAGCCTCACGATCTTGCCTTGCAAAACCTGATCCTAGCTATCCATGATACACACCGGTCCCTCCTTGAAGGTTCCATCCGCATCAACCACAAGCTCTCCCCAATCCACCATATGAGTTAGATCTGGGGTGTATTTTTGGAGCATGGAGACATGAAATACTGCATGAACACCCGATAGATTTGGCGGTAACACCAACCGGTAAGCAACTGCACCAGCCCTCTCAAGTACTTCGAAGGGCCCGATATACCTCGAATATAGCTTTTCTCGTTTACCAAATCTGACCACTCCTCTTTTAGGCATTACCTTAAAGAAGACATGATCTCCCACCTCAAACTCTAGAGGTCACCGCCGTCTGTCAGCGTAACTCTTCTGTTGGCTCTGAGCCGTAAGAAGACGCTTTTGAATCAAGTCCACCTTCTTCGAGGTGTCTCTAATCAAATCCAGACCCGTAGAAGATCTCTCTCATAACTCCGTCTAACAAACTGGAGAACGACATGACCTCTCATATAGTGCCTCATAGGATGCCATCTAAATGCTCGCCTAATAAATGTAGTTATAGGCAAACTCCACCAAGGGCAAGTGATTTTCCCAGCTACCCTTGAGTTCTAGAACGCATGCTCGTAACATGTCCTCTAATGTTTGGATAGTCCTCTCTGACTGACCGTCCATCTGGGATGAAAAACAGTGCTCATCATCAACTGTGTCCCCATGGCTCGCTAGAAACTCTCCTAAAAATAAATCATAAACCTTGGATCCCGATCCGATATTATAAATACGGGCACCCCCTACAACCGGACAATCTCTCGTATATACAACCTGCAAAATTCCTCCAAGGTGAAGGTCATCGGCACAACCAAAAAGTGTGTCGACTTCGTAAGTCGGTCCATAATCACCCACACTGCATCATGTCCCCCCGATGTCCGTGGCAAGTAGATCACAAAATCCATCGTGACCTGCTCCCACTTCAACTCGGCCACCTCCAAGAGCTGGGGTAATCTTGCTAGTCTTTGATGTTCAGCCTTAAACTGCTGACATATGAGACATCGTCTAACAAAAGTCTCCAATGTCTCTCTTCATCCCACTCCAATAATACTGACAACGAAAACCATGGTACATCTTTGTGCCACCTGGATGCACATCAAAATGAGAACAATGGAACTCTCTAACAATCTCTTCTCTAAGCTCCGCAGGCCGGGGAACCACAATTCTTCCCCTGAACTGAAGACTACCATCCGAGTGAATGGTCCAGCCCTCATCACTTGTACTTGACTGTACTCAGTCCCTGATGGATGCTAACTTTATATCTTGCCCCTGAGACTCCATCACTCTACTCAGTAGAGAAGGCGTAGCCACCAAACTTCTCAAAATACCTTGAGCCTGTCCCATGTATCGTAGCCCAAACTATCCCATAGTTTCGAGCATCCACCCCTCCCAGGAAGTTATACTAGCCAAGACTCCCCGTGACTTCCAGCTAAGTGCATCAGACACCACATTTGCCTTACCAAGATGGTAATGCAAAGTGAAGTCATAGTCCTCTAGGAATTCCATCCACCTGTGTTGCCTCATATTGAGATCCCACTGTGTAAAGATGTACTTCAGACTTTTGTGGTCTAAAAATACCTTAAACTACTCATGGTATAAATAGTGGCGTCAAACCTTCAAGGCAAAGACAATGGTCGCCAACTCCATGTCATGTGTAGATTAATTTTGCTTGTGATTCTTTAACTATCAAGGATCATAAGCCACCACCCTCCTGGACTACATCAATACACAACCGATTCCGTCCTTCGAGGCATCACAATACACTGTGTACCCCTGTCCCCTTTCCAAAACTATTAGAATAGGAGTTAATGCAAGCATCCTCTTCAACTCCTAGAATGCCTTCTCACAAGCATCATTCCACTCAAACTTGACCTCCTTCTGGGTCAACTTGGTCATAGGAGCTGCTAATCAAGAGAAGTCCTCAATGAACCTCCTATAATACCCTGCCAATCCCAAGAAACTACGTATCTCAAAGACTGACTTTGGTATTCCCCAATTTATTATTGCTTCCACCTTTTTTGGGTCCACAGATACACCCGAAGTTGACACTACATGTCCCAAAAATCTCACCTCAGTTTGCCAAAATTCACACTTGCTGAACTTGGCGTACAACTGATGATCTCTCAACATCTGGAGAACAATTCTCAAGTGATCCTCATGCTCTTCCTCAGAATTAGAGTAGATCAAGATGTCGTCAACAAATACTATGATGAACTAATCCAGGTAGGGTTGAAACACCCTATGCATGAGATCCATGAATGCCGCTAGAGCATTCATCAATCCGAAAGGCATGACTATAAACTCGAAATGCCCATACCACGTCCAAAATGTCATCTTAGGGATATCATTCTCCCTAACTCTCAACTAATGGTAACTAGTGCAGAGATCTATCTTGGAGTAGACCCGTGCCCCTCTCAGCTGATCAAAAAAATCATCAATCCTCGGCAAATGGTACCTATTCTTGATAGTAACCCGATTCAACTGCCGATAATCTATGCATAGTTGAAGGGTTTTGTCCTTCTTCCTGGCAAACAACACCGGAGTGCCCCAAGGTGAAGTGCTCGGTCTAATAAAGCCCTTATCTAGCAATTCCTACAACTAGACCTTGAGTTCTTGTAACTCAGCTAGCGCCATCCTATATGGAGTCATAGAAATGGCTGGTGTATCAGGATGCAACTCAATGGTGAAATCTACATCTCTATGTGAAGGCAATCTTCGTAGTTCATCCAAAAAAATATCGTCATAATCATATACAACCCGAGGTATACCCAACTCCTGTCTCGCCTCGTCCTCCAAGGTAAGGCTTGCAAGTCAACCAATCAACTGTCCGTGCCATTTATAGTCATACATGGCTTGGGGTAAAACATCATGCTTTTCCTCCTGGAACTTAAAACAAACATTATCAGGTGTTTAAGCAATGACCCTCTTCCTATCACAATCAATGATGACCCGATGTGCAGTCAACCAATCCATGCCCAGGATCACCTCAAACTCTGACATGTCCATGACCCTAAGGTCCACGATGAGTAGAATTCCTGAGATCTCTAACTCATAGTTCTGACATATCTGATCAACTCTCACCCTAGCTCCTAGGGGAGAACTCATATGCAGTGGCTTTTCCAAGGTCTCAACCTCTAAGTCCAAGTCTTTCCCACATGATACAGCAATAAAAGAATGCGATGCACCAGAATCAAATAACACTCTAGCCCATAAGCGAAAGAGTAAGAATGTACCTTGCATCACCGATGAATCTACCGGCTCAGTCGGTGGCACCATAGCGTAGACATGCCCCTGAGTTCCCAAAGTACCGGCTTGTGAGCCCTGTCCTCGGCCTCGACCCATGCCCTGGCCTAGCTGGCCTGTTTGTGGAATCCCTGCACGTGAAGTAGTAGGACCTTGTGTAGCCCATGTTGTATTTGATGAATATTCCATGTTTCATCCGAGGAAGGAGGTTGTCGTTTCTACAGGGAAAGAACAGGGTTATAGCAAAAAGGTGGAGTTATAGGTGGAAGCTTCACAAAAAGTACTTGAAAGTACTTCAGGTCAATCTATTACAGATTTGCCTAGTTCTAATTCTAGTGATGATCCACAACAGCAATAGGAGTATAATATTGCAACAGGCAGGGAGAGGAGGTGAGTTAGAGCCCCTAAAAAATATAGGTATGCAGACTTGGTGGATTATGCACTGACTATAGCAGAGTTTGGTGTTCAAGAGGCTTCCACATATTTAGAAGTTGTCATCGATAATGAGTCTGCACATTGGGTCGTTGCTATGGCTGAGAAAATTGAATCTCTTCATACGAACCAGACTTGAGAATTAATGAAGTTGCCTAAGGACATTAGGACTGTTGGTTGCAAATGAGTCTTCAAGAAAAATGAAAGAATTTTAGGGGTTGAATCTACAAGGTACAAAGCACAATTGGTTGCAAAGGACTACATTCAGAGAAAGAATGTGGACTTTAACGAAGTGTTCTCACCAATTGTGAAACACAACATTATTCATATATTACTTTTCATGGTTGCTTCACTCAATCTAAAGCTTGAGCAACTTGATATAAATATAACTTTTCTACGTGTTGAGCTTAAGGAAACCATCTACATGCATCAATCAGATGGATTTATTGTTTAAGGTTTTTCTTGTTGAATAAATCATTATATGATTTGAAACAGTCTCCAAGACAGTGGTACAAATATTTTGACACCTTTATGGTAGATTATGGTTATTCTAGAAGTAATTATAATAGTTGTGTGTATCACAGGCAGTTCTCAGATGGTTCTTTTATATATTTATTGCTTTATGTGGATGACATATTTATTGCTGCTAAGAGCATGTTAGAGATTGACAAGTTGAAGAATCAGTTGAGTTTAAAATTTGAGATGAAAATTTTGGGTGCTACAAAGAAAATTTTAGGTAATGAGATTCACAGGGATAGGAAAGCAGTTACGTTATATTTATTTCAAAAGAAATATATTGAAAAATTGAGCTATTTGGGATGTAGAATTCAAAGCCTTTGAGTGCTACACTTGTTGCTTACTTTAGACTTTCAACATCTTTATAACCACAGAGTGAGAATTAGGAGCAGTTTATGTCTTGTATTCCTTATTCTAGTGCAGTTGGGGGCATTATGTATGTTATGGTTTGCACTCGTCCAGATATTCATAGGCAATTAGTGTGGTTAGCCATTACATGGATAATCTCGGTAAGGTTCATTGGCAAACTATGAAATGGATACTTTGTGACTTGAGAGGCACTACAGATGTTTGCCTAGTATTTGGTAGAAGGGATAGTATTGATTTTACAATTGTTAGTTATGTTGATTCAGATTATGCAGGTGGTCTAAATAAGAGGACTTCTCTGACAGATTATGTTTTTACTCTATTTGGGTGTATTGTAAATTGAAAGGCATTTCTACTGCCTACAAGTGCTTTGTCTATCACAGAGGCAAAATACATGGCAGTATCAGAGCCAATTAAAGAAGCAATTTGGTTAAGAGGTTTGGTTTGTGATTTGGAGCTGACTATTGTGTTTTGTGATAGTCAAAGTGCAATACATTTGACCAAAAATCAGATGTATCATGAAATGACCAAACACATTGATGTTAGGTATCACTTCCTTCATGAGGTTATGACTCAAGATATTGTCACAGTGAAAAAAGGTTGCTACAATAGAGAACCCAGGAAATATGTTTACTAAATCAATACCAGTGCTCAAGTTCAAGCATTGCTTGGACTTGGTATTTGTACTGTTTGAGATACCCTTCGGGTAAGTAGTGGTCAAGTTCATATTGGTTGGATGGATTGATAGAATACAAGTCAAGGTGGAGATTTATTAATTATGGCTTGTACTTGACTGCCACTAAAATAGGAATTCTATTTAGAAAAGAGTTATTGATACAATTATAATATTAGTTTAATACTAATTGGGAAAAGATATTTTTGTCCAACATGGACTAGGATTCCTAATAACTAATGCCAGAAGCTGTATCAAAGAAGAAAAATCTTCAACGGGTTCAGTTTTTTATGAAGAACAATGACAACATGAGGATTTTGTTTTATAATTTGGGATTTGCTCTATTTTTGAGTCTTCTTTGGGAACACCAATTTTTATTAAAAAGAAGATTTTTGGCACTATTAAATTTGTAATAGTGATAGAGCAACTACAATTCTCTCCTTGATTTTTTTCAAGAACTTTATAATTCTCAATCTTTCAATATTAAAATTTTGCCACTATATTTCGTTCAAGGACGTAGGCTTTCTTGTTGAGCTGAACTATGTAAATCTTTGTATTCTATTTTTCTATTTAGTTGTGTTATTATTTTGTTTGTGCATTTGGTTGATAACACCTTCAAATCTAGTCTCTCAAGCTCCAGCAAGCATAATTGCCACCATCCACCCACATGGATTGAAGCATAACACATCTCCGTCGGCGCCACCACCCATCATCAAGCACACGACCACCAAGAACCCAGATTTACCACCACTACAAGTGTCACATGGGCTAAGGGGCTAACACCAAGTTATAACAAGGCCCCACAAAACCACCACCGTTCTGTCACTTCTCTCTCTCTTCTCCACTATTCATCTTTAATGACTTCAGATTTGACTTTGAATCTGGTCTCATAAGTTCCCAACAAGCAACCATTGTTGAATCTCAATCATCTCTGTCAATCTCGATTGTTAGCTTGAAACAAAATAGTGTTAGGGTTTTGCTTCAAATACTCCCTTCTTCGGCATTTACGGTCATCTAGCAGGTATATTGAGTTGCAAACTCCAAGAAAAAACCATTGCTAGTGTTGTTTGAGTTTGTTTTACCAGGATACTGTGTGTTCTTGATATTGACTATAGACAGATGTAGTTGTTTGTTTGTGATATTCATAATAATTAGATATATTTTTCTTACTAATTAATGATATTCTTCATATCTTCGTAGTATAAGAAAGCTTTTCTATTTTTTTTTAAATCTTATTCTCCATATCTACATGTTATTTTCATAATTGTTATAATGTTTTTACGTATTTATTATCATTAATATTAATTTTTATCTTTTTTATTATATTACCAGTCTGACCAGTGGTCTAAAAGTTATACCAGTTACCTATTGATCCGGTCCTTCTCCCAGATTGATGTCCGGACTGGATTTTAAAACTATAGGTGAAAGGTGGAGGTTGGTGGTGGTGGTTATGGCTATTGACGGGATAGAGAGAGAGAGAGAGGGAGGGATGTTGAAGACAAAGGAAAGAGAAATGCGAGGGTACTTTGGTGTTGAGCATTTTTTCATCTTTTTGACATGCATTTTTTATACCAAATTGCATAAGAGACATGTGATATAAATGAATGATTAAAATGGATGAAAATTTAACGATACATTTTAGTCCAACAAGCACAAAGGGGTTAACTGCTATTTTAAAACTTGAGGGCGGTAATGTACTAATAAAACAAACCACAAAGGAGTAAAATAAAGTTTGCCCTTTAATTTAATGGCCCTTACATGCTTAGGCCTAGAACTGCCTGGGATATAGAACCCATGCTCAACACCCGGAGGAGGCCCATATTGGAGAGTTAGTTCATGTGAAAATGAAATTAAGACTCCCATTTGGTTAAAAGTACTACATAATTTTTATTTTTTTTTAAAAAAAAAGGAACTAACATACGCGGCTAAAAAAAAGGGTTATTTGCATTAAATTAAGAATCAACTTCCACATTCTCATTTCACTCTCCAACACTTATTTTCATCCTCCTACCTATAAAAGGATTTTGAGTTCTATGAACAACACATGCAACCAATATCTTTGCACAAAGCAAACAAAAACTCAAAAGAGCGTGTGTTTTTATTTTTTTTAATTAGAGTAAATATCACATTTAATCTTTAAATTTTACATTTTGTTATAAAATGGTTCATGAACTTTCAATTTTTTTAATTTAATCCTTTAACTATTAATTTCATATAAATAAAGTCCTTCCTTCTATTTCATCGGTTAAAATAAATGGAGACAAATTCATTTGTTTATCATGTGCATCTGTTTGTTTCAACGGGTAAAATAGACAGAGTGGCTTTATTCACACAAAATTAATAGTTGAAGATTTAAATTTAGATAATCAAAAGTTCAAAGATCATTGTAAAATATGAGATAAAATTTGAGGACTAATTATGATATTTATCTGTCTTTCTTTCATTTTTACAATACACACGACCAAACTTGAGCACCGAAGAGTCCTAGACTAACGTCACACTAGCCCACAAAAAAAATAATCTCAAGATAAAAAAAACAAAAAATTAACATTAAATTTATATTACCCCGATTGTCCTAATTCTTAGTTTAATAAATGAGAAAAAATAATTTGAGGGCCAGCTGTTTATTTTCTCCCAAGAAAAAAAAATATGGAGTTTTGGGGTGCATTTATTGATGGAATTAGGTAAATAAATATGTAAATAGGTCACTCCAAATATATGACAGAAAGTATTGTTTCTTAGTATTACACAACTATCTACAAGAAACTCCACCACAATTACTTCGGAGCCTAAAATTAAGGCCCCACAATGTGTTCTAAGCATTGAAGAATTTAACTCCAAAGGCAGATCCACAATGGGGGCAGTGCGGCAACTGCCAGCACTGGAATTTTAAAAACTTTTGATGTGTAAGTATTATTTCAAAAGTTTTAGAATTTATTAGACATTTGTTGTCACCGAAAAGTTTTCAAAAATTTATTGGGCTTTTAGTTCTTTCTTGTTTTATGTATTGAATTGAAATTGGGGCTCGTAGTATTGTATTTATTTTTTATGTTGAAAAAATTCTCTTCTATAATTTATTTTTTAATATATTTAACTGATATTGGAGTTTATAATTATCTCTTTTGTTTCAAAGTAATACTATTTGCACCTAAAAATCTGACATAATTTGTTAATATAATGATGTGGCTTCATAAGAATTATTGGATCAACACCAAGTTTCAATGTTTGATGGGGTATACAGTGAATTCAAATGTCACAGTGAATTAGATCAGTAAATTATTTCAATAAATTAGGTCGCAATAGCATTGCTCTTTGTTTTATTCTTATAGTAATGTTGTTGGACCTAATTAGTTGACATTAAAAACTAACCTGCTGATGTGGCTTGTAGGATCCCAAAATAATATTGAACACTCAAAATAATCTCTCACTAACAATTAATCAAAAAAACAAAGAATCATTAAAGGAAATAAAAATCAAAAGAAGACGAAACAAAAAACAACGCTGGTCTGCATAGAATTGGAAGAATCGTCAGTTATTAGTAAATCATCTACATATATCAAGATATACAATGTTGAGGTACCAGAAGTCTGAATAAAAAGAGGCGGATCATTAATGGATGTAGTGAAACAGTGACCGAGCAGAAAATTGCTTAATTGTCCAAACCAAGTACAAGGTGCTTGTTTGAGCCCATTAAGGGACTTCGATAGATGATACACATGGTTGGGAAAGCGGGAATCAATAAAACCTAGAGGTTGCTTCATGTATACAACTTCATTAATGGTGCCATGAAGGAAGGCATCGGTGACGTGACGTCAAGTTGTCGAAGTTGTCAAGTTCGACTAGTAGCAAGGCTTAAAATAGTACGACACAGGTTTGATGATAGGGCTGAAGCTACCAGTATAGTCGATACCTTCTTGTTGGTTGAAGCCTTTTGCAATAAAGTGTGCCCTGTAGCGTTCAAGGGTTCTATCGGCCTTTCGCTTTATCCGAAATATCCATTTACATCCCACTATGTTGGCATTTGGAGGGGGTGATTGGAGGGTCCATGTTCCATTGGAAAACTTGTGCCGTCGCCAATTTGAACCGTAGATTGGCCATTGTAGTTGGATGAACATCCTAATTGGATATTGTCGATGTTAGATGATGAGTGGTACCAGAATCAGGATACCATAAGTCAGAAGAGGCATGGTAGGCATAAGGAGGTGCAGATGGAGTGATCTACTGAAAAGGCTTACTGAACCTGTTATGTCATTGGAGGGCCAGATGGCCAACTCGATTACATATTTGACAAATGGGTCGAGGATGTGAAGGACCACTAGAAGAGGAAGGACCACTGATATATCCAATGCGGCCACTGTTGTAGTTGTTATTGATAAGCCCAAAATTAACTGGGTCAAACCCAATAAAAATAAACCAAGTGAGGCCCTAATGATTAATGTCCAGAAAGGAGCCTAACTCACCAAGCCCAAAAGAAGATCAAGAAGCCAACACTCAAGAGAGGAACCAAGGGGCGCCGCCCAAGGGGGTCACCCAAGCCCAGGCGCCGCCCAAGGGTTGGCCCTCCTGTTCCTCCTTCGTCCTCTTGACTTTGTCACTCCAATTCAAGTCCAACCCACTCCAACTCAGTCCAACCCAGCTCATGGTCTTCCTTCGACTGAATAGGAGCACGGGGGAGAAAATATCAGGACACACATGGAGATCTAATCTTACCTTAATTGTACTTGCCAAAATAGTAGAAGTCCTCTCCCTCACGTCACTGTCTCACCGTCTTACTAAACCTATATAATGTAAGTCCTCTCCACATAAAGGGCATGACCTTGAGACCTCACACATCTCTCTACACACATTGCTCTCTCTCACAAACAACTGTAATTCTCCTGGAGTACACTCTCCCGGTGACTTTATTCATCAATAAATAACTCTGGCCACCTCTGCCGTTCTTGAGAGTGAAATAGGTCACCCTAACCGAACAACTATAATTCCTTGTGTTGACTCCTTATTTACTATTTTGTTATTAATTAGCTACTTATTGCTCATTAATTGCACCCTTTTATATACTTGACTATTGATCTTGCGCAATACCGATTTGTGCATCATCAGTTTGGCGTTGTCTATGGGAACTGACTAGTTTCCTACTCTCTTTCAATCCATGGCAATTACTACCAGATCAAACAACTAGGAGACAACAACCCGGCCCACCGGGAGGAGGCTCTGCCTCCCCTCGCACCCTCGGAACTATCTGCAACTATGACTCTCGTCGTCAGGCAACAACAACTCTTATAGACTATGCAACTACTGGTAAACAAAAATCAACAGATCATTCAATTGATGCTTGCCAAGGGAGGCGTCGCCCCTCACCCTGTAGGAGGAACCCCACTCCCTCTAATAGGAGAGGAGCAGCAATCCATCCTTTTTGGGTGCCAGGAAACCCTCAACATGGGACCCTTCTCCAGAAAGCCACAAGGCCACATCAGGGTGCCCCATTACGTGTTCCCCCTCCACATGTACCTATGCAAGAGAATGAAGACGGAGAAAGCCAATATGGTGACCATGAAAGCCAGTACCACCACCCGACTGAGGATGCCCCCAATTAATGGGACGAAAAGATTAGAGAGGTGCAAAACCAACTTGGTGATGAACTCAACGCCATCCGGNAAGCCCAAAATTAACTGGGTCAAACCCAATAAAAATAAACCAAGTGAGGCCCTAATGATTAATGTCCAGAAAGGAGCCTAACTCACCAAGCCCAAAAGAAGATCAAGAAGCCAACACTCAAGAGAGGAACCAAGGGGCGCCGCCCAAGGGGGTCACCCAAGCCCAGGCGCCGCCCAAGGGTTGGCCCTCCTGTTCCTCCTTCGTCCTCTTGACTTTGTCACTCCAATTCAAGTCCAACCCACTCCAACTCAGTCCAACCCAGCTCATGGTCTTCCTTCGACTGAATAGGAGCACGGGGGAGAAAATATCAGGACACACATGGAGATCTAATCTTACCTTAATTGTACTTGCCAAAATAGTAGAAGTCCTCTCCCTCACGTCACTGTCTCACCGTCTTACTAAACCTATATAATGTAAGTCCTCTCCACATAAAGGGCATGACCTTGAGACCTCACACATCTCTCTACACACATTGCTCTCTCTCACAAACAACTGTAATTCTCCTGGAGTACACTCTCCCGGTGACTTTATTCATCAATAAATAACTCTGGCCACCTCTGCCGTTCTTGAGAGTGAAATAGGTCACCCTAACCGAACAACTATAATTCCTTGTGTTGACTCCTTATTTACTATTTTGTTATTAATTAGCTACTTATTGCTCATTAATTGCACCCTTTTATATACTTGACTATTGATCTTGCGCAATACCGATTTGTGCATCATCAGTTTGGCGTTGTCTATGGGAACTGACTAGTTTCCTACTCTCTTTCAATCCATGGCAATTACTACCAGATCAAACAACTAGGAGACAACAACCCGGCCCACCGGGAGGAGGCTCTGCCTCCCCTCGCACCCTCGGAACTATCTGCAACTATGACTCTCGTCGTCAGGCAACAACAACTCTTATAGACTATGCAACTACTGGTAAACAAAAATCAACAGATCATTCAATTGATGCTTGCCAAGGGAGGCGTCGCCCCTCACCCTGTAGGAGGAACCCCACTCCCTCTAATAGGAGAGGAGCAGCAATCCATCCTTTTTGGGTGCCAGGAAACCCTCAACATGGGACCCTTCTCCAGAAAGCCACAAGGCCACATCAGGGTGCCCCATTACGTGTTCCCCCTCCACATGTACCTATGCAAGAGAATGAAGACGGAGAAAGCCAATATGGTGACCATGAAAGCCAGTACCACCACCCGACTGAGGATGCCCCCAATTAATGGGACGAAAAGATTAGAGAGGTGCAAAACCAACTTGGTGATGAACTCAACGCCATCCGGGCACAGGCGCCCGAAATAGTAGACCACCTGGTAAGATGTACCGATACACCTTTTGTTGTTGATATAGTCAATTATCCCCTACCTTCGAAGTTCAAGATGCTTGCCATCGAGATCTTCGACGGTACTAAAGACCCCCTCAATCACCTAGAAACCTACAAATCCTTCATGCATCTCCACAACGTGCCTGAGAAAATTATGAGTAGAGTCTTCCTTACCACCCTCAAGGGATCTGCATGCCAATGGTTTGCAAAAATCAAGTCCTCTTCAATTCATTCCTTCGCGGAGTTGAGCAGATCCTTCGTCTCCCACTTCATTAGGGGCGCCGACATTAGAAACCAATAATCCACATGCTCACCATTAAAGCAGGACAGGGATGAAAGCCTCAAGGAATGCCTCATCCGCTTCAACGAGGAGGCTCTCCAAATTGAGGAACCAGATGATTAGGTAGCCCTTGCTGCCTTTATCGCTAGTCTTTGCACCTCCAGTTTCATGTTCTCTGTCCTCAAGAAGCCGTCCTCCAGCATGCTCGAGCTGCTGTCTAGGGCACAGAAATATATGAACACCAAGGACATCACTAAGGCTCGTAGAGGTGAGTCCTCTCGAGGAGGAGAGAAGAGGAAGGACTCCTGCGAAAACAGGAAGGAGGCAGAGAACAAGAGGAAAAATACCAAGAGAGCGTTTGTAAAGGACCATCTCGGTCCATTGCCCTCGAGAGATAGACAACCTTTCACACCACTCAACACCTCAGTGGAGCACATCCTATTCTAGATACAGGATGACCCCACACTCCGCTGGCCCAGAAAGATGAAGTCTGACTCGAAGCGCCGAAATCTCAGCAAGTAATGTCGCTTTCACCACGACCACGATCATGACAAAGATGACTATTTCCAATTAAATAGGCAGATTGAAAAGCTTATTCAACACAACCAACTAAGACAGTATGTTGCTAGTAAAGGACCAGCTCCACCACATGAGGAGCGAGAGTGCCAGAAGCCCCTTGGTGAGATTCAGACTATCGTCAGAGGGTTAGGAGGAGGAGGTGACTCTAACTCCACCAGAAAGGCGCACACCCGAAAGGCCAGACAAGCAGAGTCATATGACTCTCACCCAAAGAAGACACCCCCAACAAGGGGAGGAGGTCATCACCTTCTTAAATACAGACCTCGAGGAGATTCAGTTCCCACATGACGACCCTCTGGTCTTGACCCAGATGGTGGTCAACTACCAGGTTAGGAGGATCCTGGTTGACAGTGTTAGCTAAGCCAATATTTTGTTTATGACAGCCTACGACAGCCTTCACCTCAGCAGGGAGAAACTGCAACCTATCAAGACTCCCTTGGTTGGCTTACCAATAGAGAGAGTCCATCCCTTGGGATCTATCACTCTGTCTGTCACAACATGAACTGCATCAAGGAGCTCTATTGTTATGGTTAATTTTCTTATAGTTGACTGTCTTTCTACTTATAATATAATACTTGGATGCCCTACCCTCAATTCCTTAAGGGAAGTACCGTCAACCTACCACCTTTTCCTCCATTTCCCTACCTCCAATAGGATTGGGGAGATTAGAGGAGACCAAGTCTCAGCCAGAGAGTGCTACGTGGCCTCTATAAGACCCAGAACACCACACGAGACTCTCCAAGTCGAAGTGCTTGACCCCACAGATGATAGTACCTTGGAGAGGGGGGAAGCAGTAGAAAAACTTCGGCCAGTGGTAATAGATGACAACCTTCCCGAAAGAGAGTCTACATAGGCTCCTCACTCTCCCGAGAGCAAGCATCTGCCTTGGTAGACTTCCTTAGGCAGAACATAGATGTCTTCACCTGGTCGCATGAAGAGCTGGAGGGAATCGACCATAAGGTGTCTTTTCACCGACTCAACGTTGACCCAAGGTATAAGCCAGTCCGCCAGAAGTTGAGGAACATGAGTACCGAGAATGGGCAGGCCTTGGAGAAAGAGGTGGACAAGCTACTGATGAATGGGTCAGTGAGGGAGGTAGACTACCTAGACTAGGTATCCAATGTAGTGATGGTGACAAAGGACAATGGGCAGTGACGCCTCTACGTGGACTTCACAGAGCTCAACAAAGCCTGTCCCAAGGACAATTACCCTCTCCCATGCATCGACCTACTCATTGATGCCACCATGGGCACGAGCACCTGAGTTTCCTAGACGCCTACTCCGATTACAACTAGATCAGTATGTTCCCTCTAGATCAGGAGAAGACCTCATTCATCGTCCCGAGGGGCATCTATTATTATAGAGTAATGCCCTTCGGGCTCAAGAATGCTGGAGCCACTTATCAATGCCTCTTTAACAAGATGTTTGAGGCTCAAATTGGAAAGACGATGGAGGTCTACGTAGATGACATGGTGATAAAAAGTATGATATCAGTGAACCATGTGACACACCTTCAAGAAACCTTTGACTTACTAAGAGCCTACAAGATGATGCTGAATCCAGAGAAGTGCGCCTTTGGCGTCAGCTCAAGAAAATTCTTAGGCTTCATGGTCAACAAAAGGGGCATCGAAGCCAACCCAGACAAAATCATAGTCATCTTGGAGATGAAGTCCCCTGCCTCAACAAAGGAGGTCCAACCCCTTAACGGGAGGGTCGCAGCCCTCAATAGGTTTGTCTCTAAATCAGCTGATAAATGCCTACCTTTCTTTAAAATCCTCTGAAGGTCATTCCAGTGGGGCCTAGATGCAGAGGAGGCCTTCCAAAAGCTCAAGGCCTATCTCGCCGCACCTCCTCTACTCTCTCATGCAGTACTAGGAGAGACATTGTACCTCTTCCTTTCCTCTTTACCCTTTGCCGCTCTACCCTCATTAGGGAGGATAGAGGCATCCAGAAGCCTGTATACTATGTAAGCAGGGCATACCGAGGGGCAGAGGTGAGGTACACAGAACTTGAAAAGTTGGCCCTTCCCCTCGTCACTGCCGCCAAGCGTCTACACCACTACTTTCAGAGCCATACCATCGTGGTTGTCATAGATCAACCACTCAAAATAATCTTAGGGAAGCCTGATGTTCTGGAAGACTACTCAAGTGAGCCGTTGAGTTGAGCGAATTTGATATACAGTACTAGCCAAGGGCTGCCATCAAAGCCCAAGCACTTGCAGACTTCGTGGCGAGTCTACACCGCCATTGGAGTCCCAAGAGGAAGTGTCAGGTGCCCTACGCCCACCTGCTCAGTACACACTGACTCCATCCAATAGAAGACTGGATCAAACGCTAAAGGAGGACCCGGCGACCCTGAAAAAGAACAAAAGGCAGAGCCACAGATTGGGCAGCTATAGGCACCACCTACCTAGCCTAGGGTGCCACCCACCTGGCCCAGGGCACCACCCACCTGGCCCAGGGCACCACCCACTTGGCCTGGGGCGCTGCCCACCTTGCCTTAGGAGTTGCCTTCTCAGCCTCCATCACTTCCCACTCTTCCCTCTAGCTAGATGTCGCCCAGTAGCCCACAGTCGCCTACCTCTTCGGCCAGCATTGCCCACAGAGTCAACTCCCTCTCTACTACCTACCATACCAGGCTGGAGGCTCTATGTGGATACGTCCTCCACCAACGAGGGTGGCGACACCGAGCTAGTACTGATCAGCCCTCACAGCACACCACTAAAGTATGCCGTCTCCGTCCATTTTGCCATGTCTAATAATCAAGCTGAGTATGTGGCCCTCATGTCAGGCTTAAAGTTGGAGATGGAGGCCCTCTACCTGACAACCTACAGTGACTCCTAGCTTATTGTCAACTAAGTAAAGGGGACTTCGAAGCAAAAGAAGAGAGAATGCAAGAATACCTCTTGGTGGTCCAAGCCTTACTTAAGAAGTTCGCCTGTTTCCAAATTCACCATGTGCCTCGAGAGGAGAATGTTATGGCAGATGCCTTTGTCAAATTCGCGTCTGCCAACACACTCGTAGGCCCTGCATTGACAGGTCACCAGTTCGAGCCTAGCACCTCTAAGACAAAGGAGGACAGTGTCAACTGTGCATCCTTAGAGTCTAATTGGATGACCCCCATCCAACCTTACCTTGAGGAGGGCGCTCTCCCAGATAGCCCAGTGGAAGCCAGGATATTAAGAATGAGGGTGTCTAGGTATGTCATCCTATAAAACACCCTCTATAAGAAAGGTCATTCTCTCCCACTAATTCGTTGTCTCACCCCCGAAAAAGCCAACTACGCCATGAGGGAGATCCATGAAGGGGTATGTGGGAATCACTCAGGAGGGCGTGCATTAGCCCATAAAGCAGTCAGACAGGGCTATTATTGGCCTACCATGATCTGAGACACCCGATACATTGTCAGGAGATATGACAAGTGCCAACACTTTGCGATTGTGCCCAGACAGCCACCCGAAGAGCTCACCGCCATCCAGAGCCCATGGCCTTTCTCCATGTGGGGGATTGACATCCTAGGTCCCCTCCTTGTAAGTCGAGGCCAGTGCAAGTTTGTAGCCATAGCCATCGACTACTTCACTAAGTTGGCGGAAGCTAAGCCTTAGCCAGAATCACGGACCAAAAGATAAAAGACTTTATATGGAGAAGTCTAGTCTGCCACTTTAGAATACCTTACGCCATTGTGAGTGACAATGCCAAGCAGTTTGACAATAAACTCCTAAATAGTTTCTATGCAGACGTCCTGATCAAGTAGCCTTATTCCAGCCCCGTTCATCTACAGACAAACCGGCAAGCAGAGGTCACTGTCAGGACCATACTCCGATACTTGAAAGCCATGTTAGAGAATGCAAAAGGAAGATGGGTGGACGAACTCCTATGAGTATTATGGGCCTATCAAACGACACCAAGGAGTTCTACAAATGAGACCCTTTTCTCCCTAACCTATGGGACAGAGGCAACGATACTTGTTGAAATTAGGGTACACTCCCTAAGGGTCCAGCACCATGACCCTACCAATAATAAAGAAGGCCTCGGCATCAACCTCAACTTGGTAGAGGAGGAGAGGGAGATAGCCATGCTCAAGAATGTAGAGTATAAGCGTCGCATGACCAAATACTACAACTCGAGGGTGAAGCCTTGCTCCTTCTTAGTCGGGGACCTAGTCCTCAAAAAGGTCATCCTGTCTACCAAAGACTCCCAGGAAGGAAACCTGGGACCCAACTAGGAAGGGCCCTACACAATCACGGAGGTGGTAAGGCCGGNGTGGCCCTCATGTCAGGCTTAAAGTTGGAGATGGAGGCCCTCTACCTGACAACCTACAGTGACTCCTAGCTTATTGTCAACTAAGTAAAGGGGACTTCGAAGCAAAAGAAGAGAGAATGCAAGAATACCTCTTGGTGGTCCAAGCCTTACTTAAGAAGTTCGCCTGTTTCCAAATTCACCATGTGCCTCGAGAGGAGAATGTTATGGCAGATGCCTTTGTCAAATTCGCGTCTGCCAACACACTCGTAGGCCCTGCATTGACAGGTCACCAGTTCGAGCCTAGCACCTCTAAGACAAAGGAGGACAGTGTCAACTGTGCATCCTTAGAGTCTAATTGGATGACCCCCATCCAACCTTACCTTGAGGAGGGCGCTCTCCCAGATAGCCCAGTGGAAGCCAGGATATTAAGAATGAGGGTGTCTAGGTATGTCATCCTATAAAACACCCTCTATAAGAAAGGTCATTCTCTCCCACTAATTCGTTGTCTCACCCCCGAAAAAGCCAACTACGCCATGAGGGAGATCCATGAAGGGGTATGTGGGAATCACTCAGGAGGGCGTGCATTAGCCCATAAAGCAGTCAGACAGGGCTATTATTGGCCTACCATGATCTGAGACACCCGATACATTGTCAGGAGATATGACAAGTGCCAACACTTTGCGATTGTGCCCAGACAGCCACCCGAAGAGCTCACCGCCATCCAGAGCCCATGGCCTTTCTCCATGTGGGGGATTGACATCCTAGGTCCCCTCCTTGTAAGTCGAGGCCAGTGCAAGTTTGTAGCCATAGCCATCGACTACTTCACTAAGTTGGCGGAAGCTAAGCCTTAGCCAGAATCACGGACCAAAAGATAAAAGACTTTATATGGAGAAGTCTAGTCTGCCACTTTAGAATACCTTACGCCATTGTGAGTGACAATGCCAAGCAGTTTGACAATAAACTCCTAAATAGTTTCTATGCAGACGTCCTGATCAAGTAGCCTTATTCCAGCCCCGTTCATCTACAGACAAACCGGCAAGCAGAGGTCACTGTCAGGACCATACTCCGATACTTGAAAGCCATGTTAGAGAATGCAAAAGGAAGATGGGTGGACGAACTCCTATGAGTATTATGGGCCTATCAAACGACACCAAGGAGTTCTACAAATGAGACCCTTTTCTCCCTAACCTATGGGACAGAGGCAACGATACTTGTTGAAATTAGGGTACACTCCCTAAGGGTCCAGCACCATGACCCTACCAATAATAAAGAAGGCCTCGGCATCAACCTCAACTTGGTAGAGGAGGAGAGGGAGATAGCCATGCTCAAGAATGTAGAGTATAAGCGTCGCATGACCAAATACTACAACTCGAGGGTGAAGCCTTGCTCCTTCTTAGTCGGGGACCTAGTCCTCAAAAAGGTCATCCTGTCTACCAAAGACTCCCAGGAAGGAAACCTGGGACCCAACTAGGAAGGGCCCTACACAATCACGGAGGTGGTAAGGCCGGGCACCTACAAAATCTAAAATTTTGAAGGAAAAGTCCTGGCCCATTCATGGAACGCTGAACATCTAAAAAAGTATTACCAGTAGCAAGGAGCATTTAGTTATAAGTTGGTAGACACTATGAGAATTATTTACCTTTTATTTTGATCAACTGCTTTCAAGTATTTACATTAAATTATGAAATAAAATTTTGTAATATTTTTGAAAAAAGTGGTATTTTCATTCAAAGTTCATGAAACTTTACAAAAAGATAGAATATAATCTATCAAAAAAACATACAAAAGTGACATGCTACTACCGACACTCACTGTCTCTGCTCCCATTGCTCGCATCCTCTTCATCGGTCTCCAGAGCCTCATAAGGCAGAAAGCCATAAAATTCCTAAGCACGGAATGCTGCTGAGACTTCCTCTTGAGCTCATCGTAGTTGTCAATAAAGACGCCAGCCATAGCCCTCTCAGCAACATCCCTTATCCTCTCCATCTCTATGGAGTGAGCCTCTGCCCTAGTAACTCTCTTAAGTGCTACTCGAAGGTCAGCCTCAAGTTGAGCAACCCTCTCATGCACTACCTCAACTTCACAACAACATCCTCTCGTGCCTGTCGCTCGAGCCCTAACAGCTTTGCAGCATCCTCTCATGCATGTCGCTCAAGCCTCAATTGCTCTTCAGCAGCCTCACGTGCCTGCCTCTCCACTGCCTGGCCGTTGATTGCCTCCCTGATCTTTAGAGTATTATTAAACTAGCAGGGCAAGGCAGCAACCACCTATAGGGATTCGAAGATGAAAGTATAAAAAAAGTCAGGAACTAAGTCAAAATATGGCAAAGAAAGCCAGATGCAAAGTAAGGAGTGTGGGGCATACCAAAGCAAATCCCTCAATGATAGCATCAACAACGCCCTTTGGACCTCTAGAGGCAACCTCCTAGACTTCCGTGTAGGTCACGAAACCACAAAGTCTCTCCCTAGCTAGCCTCACGTCCTGTTAGGAGTGTAACTTGGATTGGGCAACCCGATTTCAATCCAAGCCCAACCCAAAAAAATTAGGGCTTGGACTAGGTTTTTTAATACTTGGGTTGAGCTTTTGGTCAAAAAACCTCAACCCAAATTCAATTTAGGAGGGCCTCGAGTTGAGCCATCGGGTTCACGGGGTTTAACCCAAATTAATATTATATAAATACATTTTTTATACTAGGGTTAATCTCAGTGCCTCCCCTAAACCTTTACTCACTCTCAGTCTCTCAGTCTCTCATCGAATCTTACTCTCAGTCTCTCACCGACTCTCACTCTCAGTCTCTCACCAACTCACCCTCACTCACCTATGCCTCCTCTCTCCCTCTCATTTTCGTCTTTCTCTCCTAGAGTAGATCAAAGCAGATCTACTTTCTCAAAGCAGCCTCCTTCATCTTCATTAGGTATGCATATGGCATTTGTGTTTATGCAAAGATACTTTTGAAAGAATAGGCATCATACTCAGTTTTGGAACAGAAACATGATGGTTCAGTTGGATTTTGTTTAAACTAGTTACACTATTTAGCCTCTTTGATCATTAAAAAATTATCCAAACAAAGCTTTATCAAAATTATGTCATCTTAATGTGAAGGAATCATTAACCCAAATTCAACCCGAGCTCACCCGAATTAAACTCAGGCAATGTTTGGGTTGGGTTTATCAACCCAAGGTAGGGTTAGGGTTAGGGTTGAAGACTATATTCCTAAGGTTGGGCTAGGGTTGACTGTCCAACCCACCCAACCTACCCGAGTTGCACCCCTACGTTGTAAAACCTAGGTAAATTTGAACTTTTTCTTAAAAAGGGTAAAACGATAATTTTTTACTATAATACGGATTTAAAATACATATTTCTCTAGAGCTCGGATGATGAAATGGACTGCACCCTTGGATTCATCTCACAAAATCTAATCACCTAGTCAAATTTTATCGAATTCTGAGATAGTTAAGATTTTCATGTTTTACGAGACCACTAGGTGACAGATGACCTCACAAACGTCCCCAAAAATAAAATTTATAAATTTCATTGTAATTGAATTAAAATTCAAATAAAATTAATTTGAACTTAAATCGAGATGAATTTAATCATTTAGGGGCGAAAACAGACCTGGAAAAGAGAGGGCGTGTGGCGCGACGTGCACTGAGCATTAGAAGCTGTAAATAGGGGAAAATATATGATTTCTTCAGACTTGTTCAACACACTTCACATGTTGAAGATGAGAAAAGAGGGAAAAGAGAAGAAAAATAAAAAGCTCCACCTTCTCCCTACGATTTTTGGAGTTCAGTCGGTCGAAATCATTCGGACCGGGAGTTGAAGTCAATCACATCGACGAGGGCTACACAACCACACAAAGAATAAAGGATTTTACTGAAGAGTCAAAGAGGATATTTTGGGAATTTCAAGGTTTGAGGTTCGGGTTGGTGTTCTTGAAGTTCTCCACACTTCATTTGAGGTAGGGTTCCCTCCTACTTTGATATATTTCCATCCTATGGTGTCCATAGGGAATGGTTAAGTGTATAGAATGACCTATGATTGGCCTAGTGTTATGGAAATGAGAAAATGGATATAGAAATGGCTTAGACCAATTTCTAGTTGATTTTGATATATGAAAATTACTTGTGTAATTTCTTGGAATTTGGTAATTGGTGTTGGGCATGCAATGTGTTTATATTGTGCCTTGTGAATGAAATGAGTTGTTGACATAGAGTATCTGATAACATATTCGTAAAATTGTTGTTGATATATGTGTTATTGATATATTGACATTGTGACAAAGTTTGGTGATTATATGCATGTGATATAAATTGTCATGAAACATGTGGACATGTGGTTGAATTACTCATTGGACATTATTGCATTTTAGGCATGATGTTAGCATCACATTCATGGACATGAGTCATAAGTGTAGGTGCGTGTATGCATGGTTGAACAAACATCGTACTTGGTGCTTGAGATGTGGTCTCGAGAAGGTTGGATCGAAGAATCCCCTTTAAGTTGCATGGTTGCATGAAAAACTTGTGTTGGGTATAGCAATAAGGGTTAGATTCTCCCTTAGGTGCTAGACTAGGCTACTTGGTTCATACACTCCAATGGTGCAAGTCCAAAAAGTGTAAATCGGTATACGGAGCCGGCGGTGTGATTCCAAAATCTGTTGCCCAACAAAGGCACAACATTTTGTTTTATAAAAATACTCATTCAATGAGTAAAATCCAACAATGATTTGATTTTATAAATACATAACTTTTATTTCAAACAATCATTGGATGTATTTTCGTCAAATGACAGATTCATTACACACGTGCATTGCATTGTGTTGTGGGAGTCAGTGAGGACTTGGGTTGAAGTTACATGAATGTGTTTCATCTCAATTCATAGCATGGCATGGAAATTCCTATCATGGGATTGCATTTTCTTGATTGAAAAGAATGTTGCTTGTAAATTGTTGTATATGAACATTCCACATGCATCTAGGTTGAGGAGTAGCCTCCGTAGAAGATACTCTATTGAGCGTGGCTCACCCTATACGGGAAAATATTTCAGGTGCGAGATATACACCGGTGGATGACAGGGCCCCAAGGATGAAGAGAGGCTAATATGTGGCTTTATTTTGGGTTATTTTGTAAAATATTTGTGAAAATTATGTTTTGGGCATGTAAATATATAAAAACATATACAAATGATTGTAATAGAACTTGTGTCAACTATGTTTGAGGTGTAAATGTATGTTGTATAAGTTTGGGTTGGTTTTGGAAAGGCTTGGAATAAATTAAAAATGAGAAACAAGTGAAACAGGCAAATCTGAACAGAGCGTACTGGTATGGCATACCGGTACAACGCTGTCCAGAAGGCAAACTGTACCGATATGGCCTACCGATTTGCCTTCTAAAAATCAAAAATTTTAAAATTGTTTTGCCAAGCTTTTGGGCTATGAGTTTCATTCCTTCAAATGACATAAGTGGACAATAATAGAGTACCAATGGTGGTATGTTGGACCTCGGATGGGTCAATAGATCAAAAGTATGTTGACTTTGTGTATTTTTAAAATCCTGGTAAAAGGGATGTGGTGTCGCGATGTTGGGTTAACCGGCATCCACGGGTATTCCACGGGTTGATGGGTGATCAATAGACGTATAAATGACCCTTGAATTTTGGGGCGTCACAGCTTGGTATCAGAGCCTAGGTTTACGATTTACCTAGGGCTTGATGGGCATGGGTCTAGACAATTGCATCCATTGTGCATTTCATGTTATGTGCTTAAATTGCTACATGTTACGTGCTATGTGTGATGTGAATTAGATGCATGGTACAATGTATATGGAAGGAGAAACACTAGGGTTAGAAAAGAAAACCCCCAAGGTTGTTCGGAAAAAAATGAACGGGATAGTTCAAGGTGTCAAAGTCTACTAGTATGTGACACATGTTTTACTAAGGGGACAATGAGAAAGATCTCAACATTTGTGCTTGATTCCTATATTGGGATACTATGCGAGGCTCTATTGCTATTTGACATATGTGTAGATGGAAAATAGAGGAAAAGGACGCCAAGGCGGTAGGCGGAACAACAACCAACCACCACCGGCCTTTGACCAACAAGCCTTCATATAGGCGTTATTGGTACTACAGTTGCTACCATTGCACAGGCTAGTACTGTAATTGCAACCATTGCACAGGCTAGTGCAAATGTGGGCCAGGGAGGCTCAAGTAACCTCCAGAAGTTTAAGGCACACAAGCCTTCAAATTTTATGGGAGGAGCAGATCCGATGGTAGCCGATTATTGGTTCCTACAAGTTGACAAGATTTTAGAGGCTATGAAGATCACCTCTGATGCCACTAAAATAAGGCTAGCGGCATTCCAGCTGGAAGGGGAATCCTATCAATGGTTTCATTGGGCTAAAGCCTCGAGAAACTTGGAGTCAACAACATGGGGAGATTTTTGTGTGCTCTTCATAGGCAAATATTTTTCAGCGTCTATCTAGCAAGCAAAAGCTCAGGAGTTCCTAAACCTGAGGCAAGGGACGATAACGGTGCTTGAATATGTGGCTAAGTTCACAGAATTAGCCCATTTTTCTGATGATTATGTGGTCACAAATATGACCAAAGTGAGAAAGTTTGAGGATGGCTTGAAATTTTCCATCCGGGGTAAAATTGTGGGCCTCCTCTTGCAAGACTTGGACTCAATGGTTGAAACATCTATGGCCATTGAGAAAGAGGTTGATGACGCACAAAACATCCGGGAAATGGGTCTTAAAGACAAGAAGAAGGAGAGCCAACCTTTTTCTTCAAGTTCAGGGAAGAAGCAAAGGACTTCGACTTCTCAAGGGTTTCAGGGACAGGGCCGCGGCTATTACAGCCAAGGCCAAGGTCAATCCTCCCATGGCGGGAGAAATCAAAGGGCTTCCTGCCAGGCAGGCCCACGAACATGTTTCTATTGCCATCAATTGGGCCATATGAAGCAGGATTATCCTTAAAGGCAGGGATCCCAGAGTTATGGGACAACCCAGTCCCAGTCTTCAGTGGGGTACACACAGACTTATTTTGTTCCTCCCTACCCCACCATGGGCCAGGGAGGTCAGTATTCGTTCCAGGGCGCTGCACAAGGTCCTACTACTTCACGTGCGGGGATTCCACAATCAGGCCAAAGTATAGGTCAAGGTCGAGGACAGGGCTCACAAGCTGGGACTTCAGGGATCCAGGGATGTGTCTACGCCATCACTCCTCAGACTGAGTCAACAAATCAGTCAGTTATACAGGGTACATTTCTACTTTCTCGCTTATGGGCAAGAGTATTATTTGATTCTGGTGCATCTCATTCTTTTATTNTAGGCGTTATTGGTACTACAGTTGCTACCATTGCACAGGCTAGTACTGTAATTGCAACCATTGCACAGGCTAGTGCAAATGTGGGCCAGGGAGGCTCAAGTAACCTCCAGAAGTTTAAGGCACACAAGCCTTCAAATTTTATGGGAGGAGCAGATCCGATGGTAGCCGATTATTGGTTCCTACAAGTTGACAAGATTTTAGAGGCTATGAAGATCACCTCTGATGCCACTAAAATAAGGCTAGCGGCATTCCAGCTGGAAGGGGAATCCTATCAATGGTTTCATTGGGCTAAAGCCTCGAGAAACTTGGAGTCAACAACATGGGGAGATTTTTGTGTGCTCTTCATAGGCAAATATTTTTCAGCGTCTATCTAGCAAGCAAAAGCTCAGGAGTTCCTAAACCTGAGGCAAGGGACGATAACGGTGCTTGAATATGTGGCTAAGTTCACAGAATTAGCCCATTTTTCTGATGATTATGTGGTCACAAATATGACCAAAGTGAGAAAGTTTGAGGATGGCTTGAAATTTTCCATCCGGGGTAAAATTGTGGGCCTCCTCTTGCAAGACTTGGACTCAATGGTTGAAACATCTATGGCCATTGAGAAAGAGGTTGATGACGCACAAAACATCCGGGAAATGGGTCTTAAAGACAAGAAGAAGGAGAGCCAACCTTTTTCTTCAAGTTCAGGGAAGAAGCAAAGGACTTCGACTTCTCAAGGGTTTCAGGGACAGGGCCGCGGCTATTACAGCCAAGGCCAAGGTCAATCCTCCCATGGCGGGAGAAATCAAAGGGCTTCCTGCCAGGCAGGCCCACGAACATGTTTCTATTGCCATCAATTGGGCCATATGAAGCAGGATTATCCTTAAAGGCAGGGATCCCAGAGTTATGGGACAACCCAGTCCCAGTCTTCAGTGGGGTACACACAGACTTATTTTGTTCCTCCCTACCCCACCATGGGCCAGGGAGGTCAGTATTCGTTCCAGGGCGCTGCACAAGGTCCTACTACTTCACGTGCGGGGATTCCACAATCAGGCCAAAGTATAGGTCAAGGTCGAGGACAGGGCTCACAAGCTGGGACTTCAGGGATCCAGGGATGTGTCTACGCCATCACTCCTCAGACTGAGTCAACAAATCAGTCAGTTATACAGGGTACATTTCTACTTTCTCGCTTATGGGCAAGAGTATTATTTGATTCTGGTGCATCTCATTCTTTTATTGTTACATCATGTGTGCAATATTTGGGCTTAGAGGTTAAGACCTTAGAAGAGCCATTACATGTGAGTTCTCCCCTAAGTGCTAGGGTATGTATTGATCAGATATGTTGGAATTGTGAGTTAAAGATCTTAGGAATTCTACTCATAGTGGACCTTAGGGTCATGGACATGTCAGAGTTTGATGATATCCTTGGGATGGACTGGTTGGCGGCACATCGCGTCATCATTGATTATGATCGGAAGAGGGTCACTGCTTACACACTAGATGGTGTTTGTTTCAAGTTTTAGGGGAAAAAGCCTAACGCTTTACCTCAAGTTGTGTGTGACTCCTGTTGGCACGGGCAGTTGATGGGTTGACTAGCAAGCCTTACCTTGGAGGATGAGGGGAGACAAGAGTTGGGTCTATCTCAGGTGATTTGTGAGTATGAGGATATTTTTTTGGATAAACTACCAGGATTACCTCCACATAGGGATGTAGACTTTACCATTAAGTTGCACCTAGGTATATCACCCATTTCTATGATTCCCATATAGGATGGCATCTGCTGAGTTACAAGAACTCAAGGTCCAATTATAGGAATTGTTGGACAAGGGCTTTATTAGGTAGAGCACTTCACCTTGGGGCGCTCCGGTGTTGTTTGCCAAGAAGAAGGACAAAATCCTTCGACTATGCATAGACTACCGGCAGGTAAATATGGTTACTATCAAAAATAGGTATCCTTTGCCGAGGATTGATGATTTATTTGATCAGCTGAGATAGACGTGGGTCTACTCCAAGATAGATCTCTGCACCGATTACCATTAGCTGAGGGTTAGGAAGACAGATATCCCTAAGACGGCGTTTAGGACGCAGTATGGACATTTTGAGTTTACTGTCATGCCTTTTGGATTAATGAATGCCCCGGCGGCATTCATAGATATCATGCATAGGGTGTTCCAACCCCATTTAGATCAGTTCGTCGTAGTGTTTGTTGACGACATCTTGATCCACTCCAAGTCTGAGGAGGAGCATGAGGGTCACTTAAGGGTTGTTCTCTAGACCTTGAGGGACCATCAGTTGTATGCCAAGTTCAGCAAGTGTGAATTTTGGCTCACAGAGGTAAAAATTTTTGAACACGTGGTGTCGGCTTTGGGTGTGTCAATGGACGGGGAGAAGGTTAAGGCAGTTATGATTTGGGAGAGACCGAAGTCAATTTTTGAGATACGCAGTTTTGTGGGATTGACGTGGTATTACAGGAGGTTCATTGAGGACTTATCCCGACTAGCTGCACCTATGACCAAGTTGACCTGGAAAGAGGTTAAGTTTGAGTGGAATGATTCTTTTGAGAAGGCATTCCAGGAGTTGAAGAGGAAACTTACTTCAGCTCCTATTTTGATTGTCCCGAAGAGGGGATAGAGGTACATAGTATATTATGATGCCTCCAAGGACGAACTGGGTTGTGTTTTGATGCAGTCCATGAGAGTGGTAGCTTATGGTTCTCAGTAGTTAAAAAACCACGAGCAGAATTACCCTACGCATGATATGGAGTAGGCGGCCATAGTCTTTGCCTTGAAGACTTGGCGCCACTGTTTATATGGTGAGTAGTTTGAGGTGTTTTTGGACCATAAAAATCTGAAGTACATCTTTACACAACGGCACCTCAACATGAGGCAACGCAGGTGGATGGAATATCTGGAGGATTACGACTTCACTTTGCATTACCACCATTGTAAGGCAAATGTAGTAGCTGATGCACTCAGCCGGAAGTCACGGGGAGCCTTGGCTAGTGTGGCTTCTCAAGAATGGCAGATACTCGAGACTGTGGGACAGTTTAGGCTACACTATAGTGGTCAGACTCAGGGTTCTTTAGGGAGTTTAATGGCTATGCCTTCCCTATTGAGCAGAGTGATCAAGTCCCAAGGGCAAGATATAGAGATTTTGTCCATTAGGGACCGAGTACAGTCAGGTACAAGTGACGAGGGCTAGACCATTCATACAGATGGTAGTCTTCGGTTTAGGGGAAGGATTGTGGTTCCCCCAGTCTGTGGAGTTGAGAGATGAGATCCTTAGAGAGTTTCATTTCTCTCATTTTGTTGTGCATCTAGGTGGCATAAAGATGTACCATGATCTTCGTCGCCAGTATTATTGGAGTGGAATGAAGAAACACGTTGAAAATTTTGTTAGTCGATGTCTCACATGTCAATAGGTGAAGGCTGAACACCAGAGACCAGCAAGGTTACTCCAGCCTTTGGAGGTAGCTGAGTGGAAGTGGGAGCATGTCACGATGAATTTTGTGACCCACTTGCTATGGACATCGCAGGGGCTTGACGCGATATAGATGATACTGGACCGGCTTACGAAATTGGCACACTTTTTGGTGGTGCGAATGAACTTCACACTGGAGGAATTATGTAGGCTGTATATACGGGAGATTTTTTGATTGCATGGGGTGCTCATATCTATAGTATCAGATCGGGATCCCAGGTTTACGACTCATTTTTAGGAGAATTATAAGCGAGCCATGGGGACACAGTTGATGATGAGCACTGTTTTTCATCCCCAGACGGACGGTCAATCGAAGAGGACCATCCAAACTTTAGAGAACATGCGCCCTAGACCTCAAAGGTAGTTGGGAAGAGCACCTACTCTCAGTGGAGTTCGCCTACAACAACAGTTACCAAGCGAGCATACAGATGGCACCCTATGAGGCACTATATGGGAGGCCTTGTCGTTCTTTGATTTGTTGGATGAAGGTAGGAGGGAGACCCTTTATGGGTTTGGATTTGGTTAGAGACACCTCTGAGAAGGTGGACTTGATACAGAAGCGTCTTCTCACAGCTCAGAGCTAACAGAAGAGCTACGCCGACAGACGGCGGCTACCTTTAGAGTTCGAGGTGGGAGATCATGTCTTCTTGAAGGTGATGCCTAAGAAAGGAGTGGTCAGGTTCGGCAAGAAGGGAAAGCTGTCACCAAGGTATATCGGGCACTTCAAGGTACTTAAGAGGGTTGGTACAATTACTTACCGGTTGGCGTTACCGCCAAATCTATCAGGTGTTCACGCGGTATTCCATGTCTTCATGCTCCAGAAATACACCCCAGATCCGACTCATGTGGTGGATTGGGGAGATCTTGTTGTTGATATGGATGGAACCTTCGAGGAGGGACCGGTGCGTATCATGGATAGCTGGGATTAGGTTTTGCAAGGCAAGACCGTGAGGCTAGTGAAGGTGTTGTGACAACACCGAGGAGTGGAAGATGCGACATGGGAGCGTGAAGACACTAAACGTACAAGTTATTCTTTCTTATTCGAGGATGGAGGTACATTTTTATAGTTATGAGTATGGTATTATTTGTTGCAAATGCATGCGGTTAAGTGTGTAGATGTGTGTGAATTTCAAGGACAAAATTCTTTTAAGGGAGGAAGAATGTAAAATCCGGGTAAATTTAAACTTTTTCTGAAAAAGGGAAAAATAGCAATTTTTCCCTGTAATACGAATTTAAAATACGTATTTCTCTAGAGCTCGGATGACGCAACAGACTACACTGTTTGATTCATCTCGCAAAATCTAGTCACCCTGTTAAATTTTACCAAATTTCAAGATAGTCATAATTTTTACGTTTTATGAGACCACTGGGTGGCGGATGACCTCACGAACATCCCAAAAAAAAAATTATAAAATTTTCTTATAATTGAATTAAAGTTCAAATAAAATTAATTTGAACATAAATCGAAATGAATTTAATCGTTTTGAGACAAAAACGGACCCGAGAAAAAGGGGGCGTATGGCCCGACGTGCACCGACCATTAGAAGTAATAAATAGGGAGAAGTATCTGATTTCTCCACACTTGTTCAGCACACTTCACACATCAAATAGGAGAAGAGAGGGAAAAGAGAAGAAAAATAAAAAGCTCCACATTCTCTCTACAATTTTCGGAGTTCCATCGGTCAGAATCATTCAAATCAAGAGTTAAAGTCGATCACATCGAGAGGGCTACGCAACCACACCAAGACCCTCCACCTTTTGTGCTATGAATTCTACAATAGCCTTTCCAATGGAGGTAAGGTATAGTAACAAGGGTTGGCCTTTTCGTGGTGCAACCATAGTTTGGGTGGAGCCGAGAGCTTTCTTGATTGTGTCGAGAGCCCGTTGTTGTTCCACGTTCCAACTGAACGGTGCCTTTTCCTTGAGTAAAGGGGTGAACGACATGGTTACCTCTGAAAGGGCTGGAATGAATCGCCGTAGGTAGGATACCTTCCCGAGGAAACTCTTTAACTGCTTCTGGCTTTTAGGCTCGGGCATGTTCTAGATAGCTTTTATCTTTCCCGTATTTGGATCTATGTCATGTCGATGTACTAGAAAGCCAAGAAATTTCCCTACTGTTACTCCAAAGGCACATTTTAGAGGGTTCATGTGTAGGTTATACTTTTGACACCTTTCGAATACTCTTCACAAGTCTGACATATGGTCCTCCTCCTTCCGCGATTTCACAACAAGGTCATCAACATAGTCTTCTACAATATCGTGCATCATGTCATGGAAAATCGCGACCATAACAAGTTAATAGGTCGTGCCTGCGTTTTTCAACCCAAAAGGCATTACTATATAGTAAAAGTTGTTGAAGGGGGTCCTGAAAGCTATTTTTTCTACATCCTCCTCGGTCATCTTGATTTGATTGTACCCCATAAACCCGTCCATGAAAAACATCATCTCATGCCCTGAGGTAGCATCAATGCGAATGTCGACATTTGGCAACAGGAACTTGTCTTTCGGACATGCCTTGTTCAAGTCCCTTAAATCCACACATATCCTGATGGCCCCATTTTTTTTCTTGACGGGCACTATGTTTGACAGCCACACAGGGTGCTAAATAGGCTTGATGAAGGTAACCCGCAATAGGTTTTCCAACTCTTCCTTGATTTTTATCATCACCTCGGGGGTGTAGTTTCGTGAATGTCATTTAACAGGCTTGTCTGAGGGGCGGATGTTTAGCTTGTGGTAGACCAGACCTGGGTCCAATCTGAGCATCTCTTCATATCTCCATGCAAAAACATCAGCATATTCTATTAGTAGTACCAAGAACTCCTACCTCTTTTCTAGGGATAGCCCCTTGCAAATGAAAACTGGCCGTGATGGTTCCCCAAATGGGGCGAGGTTTACGTCCTCGAGCTCCTACTCCTGTGGCTTAGGACGATCCTCTATGCATTCTGGCGCGGGGACCGCGTTAATGGGCATTGCGGTGATATTGGCCTCTGCTTCATGCACCTCGTCTCGGGGACTCACCGTCCCGACCTCGTGAGTGGTTCCCCCACACCATCATAACTGGTAAGTGACTCACCCATCAGGTAGGATGCGACGGATACATCTCTTTGGGGCCATTTGTCGCGAGAGCACTTCAACTTGCCTTTTTTCTCGGGCCCGCTCTCTGAGCCTTTCTTTCACACTAACCCTTTGCGGTGTTACGTAGACTTCTCGTTGAACCTTCTCCCAGGACGGGATAGGGAAGGACAAGGGTTGTTGCCACTTCATAGGATAGTGCTTCCTCCTCCAAGTGTGCCTCATTGCTGCTAAAGGTCTCATCGGTTGCGGGCATCATCATGTCCTTTCCATTCCAATTCATCTTCATGCACTGGTGGTTCGTGGAAGGGATTGCTCCTAGATCATTCATTCAAGTGTGCCCTAGGAGCACATGATAAGTCATAGGAGCATCGATCACGTGGAAGGTTGTGGGTACCCTCATCTTTCCCATGACCAAAGAGACAGTGACATACCTGAGGGTCCTTCTTTTGTCACTGGCGAATCCAGCGATGATAGTCATTTTTCTGACTAAACTTGACTCGCGAAGTCCAAGCTGCTCATATGTGGACAAAGGTATGACATTAACTGATGCCCTATTGTCTAGAAAAGTCCTTTTCAACTGTACCCCATTAATCTTGGTGGTGACGTAGAGCGGGCGATTGTGCTTCCAGGGTACCTGGCAATCTTGCTCTGTAAAGGTGACGGCATTAGACCTTTCCTTGATACTGTAGGACACCAAGTCTTTCGCCGCCATGCACTTCTAGGGGCCTGAGGACCCATCAGCACACAAGTCCATGATGGCTTTAGTGGCTGCCAATATGGTACCATCAGTAAGTCCCAACTGATTAAAGAAAATTTTGAACTTGACTGTTTCCTTCAAGATACGTGCACTCGTGTATGGGTCAATTTCTGGCACATCATGACACTCTTCTAAGGTTTCTCGATTTAACTGGATTTTAGGCCACTCTTCGAAGTTACCTTCCACTATATCCTCAATTTCGTCGTAGAACGAAACCATGTGCACCTCCTTACCTTCTTCGTGGTCTATGAGGGGTTGATCAAAGACATTGCCCCTAGCGCCCATTAGTACCAACTCTCCACTCTTTAAGTGCTTCTAAAATAGTCAGCACATGGTCCAGCAATCCTTAAGGTTATGCTTGGTGTGGCAATGGAAATTCACAAAAGGTTAGGCTATTTTTTTCTTCTCTAGTTGGCTCCTATTCCACTGGTGGTAGCTCGACATCGTTGTTCTTAATCCATTCCATGAGAATCTGTCATACCTCCTTCATACCACATGTTGTACATCCCGTCAATGCAGATTCGGACAAAGGCCTCTTCAGTGAAATTTTCTTGGCACTCAATGGCTTTATCATGGAACTTGTCAATGTATGTCATCAGGGCTTCTCCATCATCCTGAATAGTCTTCGTCAAGGAAAGTACTATAGTACGCTGCTCGACATGGAAGAACTTTGCGTAAAATTACGCGAACAAATTGTCCCAATCCCTCACCGATTCTACCGGGAGGTTAGCATACCAGGTAAAGGCGCTGTCCTTGAGGGACTTAGAAAATTCCATCATCCAAAGAGGCTCGTGGAGCACATAGTGGCCAAGGCTATCAAGATAACGGGTAATGTGCTCCCTTGGGTTGCCATTTTTTCCATCGAACTTCTCAAACTTTAGTGGTGAGTACCCTGTAGGATACATAGCTTGCTGCATAGCCGGGGTAAACTTAGACCTTATGTCCATGGTTATTGGCATAGGCTCCTTCTGTCTATCTAATAAGGACTGTACTTGGGCCAACGTGACAAACCCAGCATTAGGCATTGGCCGTTCTGTGTTGGCTGAGTACGGCTGCTACTGGAAACGAGGTGGTGGCGACGGGGGTCAGAAATGCTGAAGGCATGGTTGCTAAATTAATGGGAAAAATAGTTTGACCCCACAATTGGGTAGTTGTCGGTGCTGTTGTAGAGATGGTGAGAGGAGCCATTTGGGAAGCTGCGAGGCCATAGTTGTAGCCAGTCGCAACATGTTCACATTCGAGGGCGGTTGGAAAATTTAGGGGAGGTGCACCAGTCATGGTTACAAGTCTAGCCATAGTGGGTACCTCAAGAGTTGTGACATCTTGAGGGCCCATTGTAGCTACTTGCTGTAAGGGAGTTAGAGATCCCGTTGCAGTAATCTATTGCAAAAGTGCTAGAGAGTTGCCCGTGGTAGTTTGCTACAATGAAACTAGGGGGTTAGTTGCATCCATTTGCAGCGGAAGTGGTAGGGGTTCACTGGTAGGGTTTTGCAAAGTTAAACCATAAGGGCTTGACTTCCACGATGCAACATTATCGCCTGGCAGTGCCATTGGAAGAGATGCCGACAAAGTCGAAGGTGGTAGTGCCGGCTACTGCGGGAGCAATGGCAAGAACATCAGTGGGTTTTGCAAGCCAGGTGTTAAGCCAAGTGGCCGAAAATACATATGAGGTTGAATCATTTGCATTACTACAGTCATCTGCTGTTGCAGAGTTTGCATGTTGTGCAGAGCATGTACCATTGTAGAGGGCCCTGGCACCTTTAGAGCCCTTCGACTCATAGAGGAACCATGGCTATCCTCGCACTGGGGTGGGCTTTTCTATTGTTCGCCTTCCTTGTCATTGCTATTTTCGGTCATCATACTAGACAATACTCCTCGACTTCGAGTTGTAATAGGCATAGGCTAGCGAGGACAAACCTTCCCCAGTGGAATTGCCAAAAAGAATGTAGGTGGGGAGTTAAAACAGGTTGACACACGTGTCTATGCCAAATGTAATTGAAGGGAGTGAGTAGGATAAGTGGATGGGATGGAAGGAACTCAAGCAGCCTTTTAACGAAGGGACAAACCAGTTGG
Source organism: Ilex paraguariensis (assembly GCA_963454935.2). NCBI lineage: Eukaryota > Viridiplantae > Streptophyta > Magnoliopsida > Aquifoliales > Aquifoliaceae > Ilex > Ilex paraguariensis. Next base: position 343,390 of record CAUOFW020002391.1, read on the forward strand.
GCAAAGGGTAGGTGAAAAATGCTCTCACCAGCCAGAATAATCATCCCCCACAGTGGGCAAGTAATGTGGGTATTTATAGCACAGTGCTCGGGCAGGTTGGGCTGCCCGCCGCGACCCCCTACCACTCACGCTAACCTACAACTGTCTCGACTGCGACAACACCAATGGCCGTTAACAGCGAGCCATGCATCCCTACATTTACTAGGCAGATATGATGTTTCCCTAAACGCAATCTGTACGTGGCCCCGAGGAAGGTGTGACAACCAAGATGAGAGAGGGCTCCCAAGGTCCATAACCGCGAGTAGTCACCGTAGGACCATGACCTCGAGAGGACTATGCCCGCGATGCCTCCAACATACTCCAAACCAGGGTCCTTCTTTCCTTCTCTAAATCCTTCCTCGAGACTTTTATCAAGGCCTGATAGAGGAAACCCACATAGTTTCGATCCTTCAGCCACCAATCCACATGTCTCATCATCCTATATGTTGATACGGAATAATCCCAGTTACCTTAGGAGTCTCTTCGAATCCCAGTCAAGAACATCCCAGCGGACAGTGAACCATACACTAGGAGGCCTGCTTGAGCAAACTAAACCTTCGAAACCCTGCCCCAGGCCAAGGCTGATGATTAACCCTAATTAAGGCATAATTTAATAGGTATATTGTGTTAGTTGAATAAAGTAAACTAGCCAAAATAAATCAAATTAGAGTTAGTGTGTGAATAAAGGATAATGCATTAATTGTTATTCTTTTCAGGATTTTGTACGTCAAAGCTACAAACTACTGGGGAGCCAATTGCATTAAAGCTACAAACTACTGGGGTGCCAATTATCAAAGCTCAAAACAAAGGGGGATCAAAGAATTCAAGGCCACCTAACAAGACTTTCATGCCACCAAACAAGACTTGTCAAAGCCACCAAACAAGATTCAAAGTCATATAACAAGACTTTCACCCTCCCTTGTTGCCTATAAATACCATCTCTTAGGACTTGTAAAGCATTCATCTTTTGGTAGTGGAAAACCCACCAAAAGTATTATTGTTTTCCTTATTTCTTATTGTTTTCTTTAAGTATTGTTTTCTTTTATTGTATTATTGCTTTCTTTTAATTTATTGCTTTCTTTTACTTTAAGTATTGCTTTCTTTTATTGTGTTATTGCTTTCTTTTATTTTCATTGCTTTCTTGAGCTTCCTTCTTCCCTTAGAGGAGTGAAACTCTTTCACTTTTTTAGAGCTTTACCAAAGCCGTGAAGGGTGGAACGTGATTCACTCATTCTTTGTCGAAGATCGGCTCCTTGTGTAAAGTGTTTTACCTTGTAACTCCTCTACTTGGAGGGATGAGCATCACTCACTTTTCTAGTTTTAACAAAGCCATGAAGAGTGAGTAGTTTCTCATCCAATCTTTAGTAAGAGGTGGTTATCCGGAAGTTAAATTTATGCAATTCGTTTATGCTTAGCTTTAGTCTTTATTTTTTCATAATGTCTTCTCATCATATTGTTGTCTTTATTTTAAGCATGAATAGCTAAATCTCTTAGTTGGCAAAACCAAGAGGAACCTCCACTTGGGTATACCATTTCAACTCATTCTCCTCCCCTCTTTCAGAGTTCAATGGTTCGGTTTGACTGGGTTGAGGGTGGATAACTTGGTGAGTCTTTGATATTCCGTAGGCCTAGTCACGGTTTATGCTTAGGTACTCACCAATTTTACCCCTAGCTTCCCACAAATCAATCGTTCATTCATGCTCTATTGGAGGAGGGTTTCGAGTTGAGACGGTATTCCTATTGGAGTGACCTCTTGGATTTGCCAACATTTGTTTTTCATTTTACTAGCATCAAAACAACTTCACCAAATAACTTCCAACAATCAAAGATTTTACACTTTCTTTCTCCCAAAATCACCTTCCCCTCAGTTTACTTCCTTCCCCGTGGAAACGACCTTGAAATATCACCAAGTAAAACACGATCCACGAAAGTCTCCTTGCACTTGGGGAGCACTTTTGTTCACACATACTCACATGTGAAATCTCATTCATCCACTATTCCGTTGCCCTTTCTTTTGACATCATCCCTAGGAGAGTGACACTCCCTTTCATTCATATACTATACATGCTAAAAGGTAATGCTTAGAAGTTAGGAAACAACAAGGAATTTTGTCAAGCAGCTGAGAATCATGTTCATCCACCCCTATTGCTCGATTCTCCCTTGAGGAGGGTCAAACTCCCCTGTCCCTTAGTGGGGACACCTCTTAGTCTAGTAGGCCAGTCAAGCAACGATTGAGGATACCATTCCCGCAACAGGAGAGGCGAGTCTCACCGAGGTTGCTCCCATACTTCTGCGATACCATTCCCGTAAAAGGGCGTCACGCCTAGGAGTGTCGCACTTGTCACCGTTGTTTATACCAGTCCAACTGAACTCTATCGGGCCCCCATTTCCATGTCAATTGATAATTGTTGCCATTTGTCCTGTTATGCTGGAGACATGTGTCTTGAAGTTTTTTGAGTACTACAAAAAGTATGTAGATTTTGTGTATTTTTAAAATCCCGGTAAAGGGGATGTGGTGCCTCGGTGCCGGGTTAACTGGCATCTATGGGTATTCTACGGGTTGATGGGTGATCAACAGACTTAGAAATGACCCCTGAATTTTGGGGTGTCACATACGTCCCACAGCATAGATATTGGGGTATCACCCAAAGGGGGACAACTTGGCAGACCCTCCACCCTGTTGGGACACAGTGTCGGAGCCTCAGCCCCCGCAGCGGTGCTAGGACCATCTCTGGGGGATGAGGCAATCAAAGAGGGAGGAGGTGCATTACCAAGCTTTGCCTCTATGATATCAGCCTAATCGGCGGACCCTGGCTGAGATGAATTGGGGGCACTAGACTTCGCCCTCTAGGAAGGAGGAAGAGAAGACGCTGCCCTAGAAGCATATACTGACTCCACCACTGATCTATCAATAGGGGCACCCGCAGAATCAATATAAGTCAAAAAACCTACAACATTGTGTTTTCAAAGAATCCGCCAAAGAGTACAAGTACCTTTCTTCCTCGGCCTGGAAGAAGCTATAGAATGGCCATACACCAACATGATCCCAGAGAACTCTTTGAATGGATGGTGACGAACCATCTAAAGTCTACTCTTCTGATCTGTGGATAAATTCAGTGTAGCTACAAGAGGCCAGCTACACAGTAAGAATGAATGTGTGATGACTAAAACAAAAGTTAGAGATAGAGTTTTTACCCTTCTTGGTCTTGGGTACAATGTCCCACCTTGTGGGCACTAGATCATGATCAGACTCGGTAGCCCAGTTCCCTCTAGCAAAGAAGAACTTGGTCTTCCAATTAAAAAGATTTGATGAAAGCCAAGTAATGAATCTATCGAATCTCGGGGAGAAGCAATACCACCCTTGGTGAGGAATGGGGTTCTGCAAAAGCACATAGATGGCCAAGAACTCCTCGAATGGTGGAGGGACAGTAGCATTGTGCACTAGCCGCCACAATGCAAAAAATGCTACGATTACCCTCCAACCATTTGGGGCCAGTTTCCCGGGACCCAACTACAGATTCCCTAGAACCCCGACATATGGGCCTGGGTATCGAGAACCTCAGGCCTGCCTCCAACATACACTCATAAAGGACAATCTCATCCAAAGAATCACAGCACGTTAACTCATCGACCTCAGCATTACGGCATATCACAAAAGGTGGAATGCGATACAAGGAAACTATGGCTGCAATATCTTCGTCACAATAAAGGGAACTAAGTGTAGAGGCTACCTTAGAACCGTCGCCTCCATCAATCCTGGGCCTCCCTCAGGATCCCTAGCAATCTCCTGCTTGCTTGAATGAACACTACCAAAAACGAAGTTGAGTCATTGCTAAAGAAAGTACCCATGCCTACAGAAGAGTAAAAAAAGAATACCGGAAAACATACCTCAAGAGCTCGTCTTGTCCAAGTCACAGGTTGACGGTTTCCTTGCACTACCCAACTTGTCTGCTCGCTTCCCAGAGCTGCGCATCGCCCCCAAGTCGCTACCATGGTCTAGAGGGAGAGACTCAACACATTGAGTGATATTCCCATCACCGGAGGAAGCTTGAACCACGCTTAGGAGGCCTGGGGTGCCGCCTGGGCTGTCGCCCAACTCATGACAAGTGTCGCCTGTCTCTCTTGAGGACCCTCATAGCTACTCTCTGATGCCTTGGGTCCCTCCCGCAACATTGAAAGGGTTGTCCGAAACCTCCTTGTTTGTACCTGATCTCACGTCAAGAATTCCAAAAGGCCTCTCACCAGCTGTCTGGACCTCACCAAAACTACCATGAGGAGAAGTACCCAAGGGACCAGAGCCTGAAAGAGGGTCACCAAAGCCCGTGGCACCACCCATAGGGACCCCTAGTACTTCTCCCACTCTCTGCTCTTTGTTGAAGCTAAGTACTCAACTGCCAGCATCACACCCGACATCGCCCAAGGCCTAGGTTCTGCCCACCTGGCCACGGGCGCCACCCGGCCTCTGGTCTGACTCTCTTAAACTCTTCGACATTTCACCCATTTTCTTCGAACTCCTCGTCTCCATGGTTTGTTTTGATTTAGAAGAGAGAAAGATTAAAAAGAGAGAAATGGGAGTGATGAACAGTAAACTTGGAAGAGCCTTAAAATAGAGGAAGTGCAGCTTCTTGGAGAAGCTTGATTGGATAGCTTCCCGAAGAAGTTTGGAAGAATAGCTTCTAGGAGAAGCCTCCAGAAAATAAGAATTGAAGGATGAGGAAGGAGAGACCAAGAACAACTATTTATAGACGAAGACCCGGCAAGAGGAATGCAAAAGGAAAAAAAAAAATTCTAATATCGGTAAACACAATAGAGTCCCTGAAGATGAAAAAGCACCATGGGGAGCAAAAAAAATCCTGCTCAAGTGAAGACGAAGTACATGCCCTCAACCCCTTCTTCTCGCAAAAAGTCAGAGGCCTGGGGTATGGGGGCAAATGATGAGCCCAAAATTAATTGGGCCAGACCCAATAAAAATGAACCAAGAGGGCCCCAAATGATTCAGAAAGGGGCCCAACTCACCAAGCCCAAAAGGAGATCAAGAAGCCAACGCCCAAGAAAAGAACCAAGGGGCACCACCCAAGGGAATCACCCAAGCCCAAGTGCCGCCCAAGGGCTTGCCCTCCTATTCCTCCTTCGCCCTCTTGACTTGTTAACTCCAATTCAAGTCTAACCCATTCCAACTCAATCCAACCCAGCTCATGGTCTTCCTCCGACTGAATAGGTACATGAGGGAGAGAATATCGGGATACGCACGGAGATCTAATCTTACCTTAATTGTACTTACCAAAATAGTAGAAGTCATCTCTCTCACGTCACCGCCTCAGCACCTTACTAAACCTATATAATGTAAGCCCTTTCCACATAAAGGGCATGACCTTAAGACCTCACACATCTCTCTACAAGCATTACTCTTTCCCCCAAACAATTGTAATTCTCCTGGAGTACACTCTCCAGGTGACTTTATTTATTAATAAAGAACTTCGGTCACCTCTGTCGTTTCCGATAGTGAAATAGATCACCCGAACCGAACCACTATAAGTCTTTGTGTTGACTCCTTATTTACTGTTTTGTTATTAATTGTCTGCTTATTGCTCATTAATTGCACCCTTTTATATACTCAACTGTTGATCTTGCGCAATACCGATTTTTGTATCATCAATTATTGTTCGCAACAGTATAGTTGCGCCCATTTCCATGACCACCCAGGCGACCATTTCCCTTACCACAATTGTTGGGAGATGGAGTGGAGTCAAGAGGCGGGCTGGAAGAGCTTCCACGATGAGCCAGATTAGCTATTGGAATGGTGTCAGAAACAAGAACATCATGTTGGACACGAAATTCTTCAAAAAGGAGGTGGCCCAGTAAATCCGAAAGAGATAAAGAATCTGTGTGTGGTTGTGCGAAAAAGGCCATATTCTGATGGTAAGCCGCCAAGGAGATATAAAATCAATTCGTCATCGAAAATGGGGTGATTAACAAGGGCTAATTGATGAGCAAGCTTCATGGCTTTGTAAAAATATTTGTGAATGGAGTCGGGTCCCTGTTTGATAGCGCGCAATTCCATGCGAAGTTGAAGAATGCAGGCATGAGAGTGAGCCGCATAAGTGACTTCAAGAGCAGTCCATATAGCATGAGAGGTTGGTAGACTAATGATTTGTGCGTGGACACCTTCTATTAGGGACCAGCGAAGCCAACTGAGTAATAATCGATCTTGGCGGTGCCAAGAAACAAAGGTAGGATTTGGTATCTGGGTTGTGCCAGATTGAATATGCTCTGGGAGACAGGATGGAGCCGTAAACATAACCAAGCAGTTGATGCCCACAAAAATAGGGTAGAATTTGGGAGACCCAAAGTGGGTAATTTGTCTTTGCAAGCTTGGTAGCGATATTGTTGGGGTGAGTAGCAGCAATAGGAAAAGAGGGAGTGCTCAAGGGAATAGTAGCAAAAGGAGTTCCAATGGCAGATGGTGAGGAAATATCAGGGGCTGAAATGCTAATTCTCATGGTGAAAAAAGGATAGAAAAAAACAATTGATTCAGGCATGAGAACAAGGCTATGATACCATCTGAGTCTGTTTGCTTAGCAAGATAATGTTAAAAAATATAAAAAAGAAAAAATTTTAAAATTTTACATGCATTTGTTTAGCATGAAATAGAAAATGATAGAAAAAATAAACATATTCAACGGACAACGTAATTTCAACATAAAAGACGGTTCAGATCATCTCATAAATACTGATTCAACGATCATAATTGGATTTGACTCTAACACTCATATCTCTCATATAACTCTCTCTATCTTATCTCTTAGATGTTTTAAACACACTATTTCATCTCCTCTCTCTCTCTCTCTCTCTCTCTCTCTCTCTCTATATATATATATATATATAATAAAGTAGCTAGATTTCTTTATCTTTAACTTTCATGATTCAAATTGTTTGACGATTATTAATCTGACGGTCCTCCTGCCAAATTTTTCGAAGACTCTTATTTCTCATCTAACTCTCTCTTTCTATCTCATACTAGTTGATATAAAGACTCTTATTTCTCATCTAACTCTATGTCACTATCCCATACTATAACTCTCTCGCTATCTCATACTAACCTCTCTCACATATCTCCCACACGTCTCTCCCTCTCTCTCACATACATTTATCTCTCTTCAACTCTACAACTTGCCCAATAACTAAACCACCAGTGACTGCTATGCCAACTACAACTACATCCAATGTAATCATCGACAACTATGTCCGTCATCCAACAGTCGCCACTCTTGGGTAACGCTCTGTCTCCCTCCTCCTCCTCTCTCTCTCGCTCTCCAAATTAAGGTTAAGCATTATTGTTTTCCTCTATGTACATCATTGTTTTTTCCTCTCCCTTTGTGTTAGGACTTTCAAAGCCATGGATAGATATCATAAAGTCGAGAAACAAAATCTCAAGTCACAATTGTCTCCTTCAGTTACTGTGATTTCTTAAGTTGCCAGGTCCTCTTTTATCTGTCATGGGATTTTTATTTTTTTTGGTTTTCTATTAATCGACATTGATTTTCATGGGTGTCATTGGTTAAATTGATTTTTCGTAGGTCTGGATTTCTTCTTCATAAGTCCAAGTTCCTGCCAAAGTGGAGTGGACGTTTGAATTTTCATGGTCGAAAGTGGATGACTTATGGATAGTTTCAATTGATGTGAATCACTCAAATTGTTTACTGTTTGTTTTAGATCTCTACAATTAGGCGATGAAAGAAAGTACTAGGCAAATTGGTATAAATTTTCGTAGTCATTTTCTGTACAAATTTACGTGTGTGATCCCTCTTATTTTCTATGGTACATAGAGATGGAAGATGACTAAGAGGAGAGCCTCTGATTCCTTTTATTTTCTGCACAGATTAATGTTATTGTGCAAGAANCAACGTAATTTCAACATAAAAGACGGTTCAGATCATCTCATAAATACTGATTCAACGATCATAATTGGATTTGACTCTAACACTCATATCTCTCATATAACTCTCTCTATCTTATCTCTTAGATGTTTTAAACACACTATTTCATCTCCTCTCTCTCTCTCTCTCTCTCTCTCTCTCTCTCTATATATATATATATATATAATAAAGTAGCTAGATTTCTTTATCTTTAACTTTCATGATTCAAATTGTTTGACGATTATTAATCTGACGGTCCTCCTGCCAAATTTTTCGAAGACTCTTATTTCTCATCTAACTCTCTCTTTCTATCTCATACTAGTTGATATAAAGACTCTTATTTCTCATCTAACTCTATGTCACTATCCCATACTATAACTCTCTCGCTATCTCATACTAACCTCTCTCACATATCTCCCACACGTCTCTCCCTCTCTCTCACATACATTTATCTCTCTTCAACTCTACAACTTGCCCAATAACTAAACCACCAGTGACTGCTATGCCAACTACAACTACATCCAATGTAATCATCGACAACTATGTCCGTCATCCAACAGTCGCCACTCTTGGGTAACGCTCTGTCTCCCTCCTCCTCCTCTCTCTCTCGCTCTCCAAATTAAGGTTAAGCATTATTGTTTTCCTCTATGTACATCATTGTTTTTTCCTCTCCCTTTGTGTTAGGACTTTCAAAGCCATGGATAGATATCATAAAGTCGAGAAACAAAATCTCAAGTCACAATTGTCTCCTTCAGTTACTGTGATTTCTTAAGTTGCCAGGTCCTCTTTTATCTGTCATGGGATTTTTATTTTTTTTGGTTTTCTATTAATCGACATTGATTTTCATGGGTGTCATTGGTTAAATTGATTTTTCGTAGGTCTGGATTTCTTCTTCATAAGTCCAAGTTCCTGCCAAAGTGGAGTGGACGTTTGAATTTTCATGGTCGAAAGTGGATGACTTATGGATAGTTTCAATTGATGTGAATCACTCAAATTGTTTACTGTTTGTTTTAGATCTCTACAATTAGGCGATGAAAGAAAGTACTAGGCAAATTGGTATAAATTTTCGTAGTCATTTTCTGTACAAATTTACGTGTGTGATCCCTCTTATTTTCTATGGTACATAGAGATGGAAGATGACTAAGAGGAGAGCCTCTGATTCCTTTTATTTTCTGCACAGATTAATGTTATTGTGCAAGAAGCAAGATATCCATTTTGGGGTGCCTTTTATTTTTTTATTTTAATTTGGGCTTGATTGTATAACTTGAATAGAGAGTTCCTTATTTATTATTGTTCTCATTTTGCGGCTCCTCATTTGCCAATTGTTTTGGAATTGTGGGATTGTCTCAAAGAACACTCACCAGTGGTTTGAAAAAAAATTAGAAATGGATGATTACTATGCAAAGCTTATCAGAAGGATGAACCCACCTAGGTGCTATTGCGAATCTCTTCATCTTTTCCAATTAAAGTTTTTGGTCATGAATTGATGTTCCACGTTTTTGGGTTCTGGTGATCATATTGTTTCAGATATATAAAGAATCACGAACTTTAATTTCATGATCTGGAGCATTTGTCAAAGTTTCCAGAGCAAACAAACTTAGTGTGTCTTGAAACTGTTAAAAAAGCAAACAAATTCGTTATTGAAATTTGCATTTGCACATGTAGTGTCTGTGCACTAAGTTTCTAAATTTTGCACATTTAGTATCAATTTTTAAACTTTTGATTTCAAACAACAATTGATTAGTTTACTATATCGCTGTGAATTCAATCCTATTATATCTTTGTCTCTCTATTTGCATTTTTTTATTCTTAGATTCATTAAAAACTAATGGTGGTTTGTTCATATTACAGCTAAGGTATTTACATCTTTCATTCAACTTTTAGGTGACTTTGATAGTTTTGGTATGGTATTAAAGTCTTTCATTGATGGTATTTGTAGTTGTAATACATGATCATTTATTACTATTTTATCTTAAAAGTTTGAATTGTTGTATTTTTAACAAAAATAATTGTTAGTTACAAGGGTTTGTCGAAAACCAAAAAGGAAATGCGTGTGGGTTTGTGTTTTGTGTATATTTATATGTGAGGGATTGGACATTTGATGATTGAATTTATAATTATGTTATCATTGGGGTTGAACGGTGATAGTGACGATAAATTAATGAGTTTTATAAATAAGCAAGATTTAGTTGATTTTATTTATTCCTTAAAAATTGTGAATTTAATTATGTTCTGTTAGTATTTTTTTTTTCTTTAAGTATTTATTATATGGGTTGAATGGTAATCGTGGTGATAAATTCACGAATCTTATAAATAAACAATATTTTATTAATTTTATTTATTGCTTAAAGATTGTAAACTTTATTAGATTCTCTTAATATTTGGTTTTTTTTTTTGGTATTTAAATATGTGGTGTTGTTTTGGGAAGTTTTTTTTAAATATTTTTATGATAGTTTCATTAATATGGAGGATATGATCGACAGTAGATTTCAATCATTTTATTTAAAAGAAAAAGGTATGAATGTTTTCAGGTAATTCTTTTTTAATCAGGGCAATTGCTTACGATTTTTCCTTTGTGTTATATAGTGCCTGAAGGCACGGACAATAACTAATAATAAAATATGTATTCAAGCTTGTTGTTTTACATTGCTACAACAACTAGAAATATATAGGGAATGAATTACAAAAGATGAGTATAAATCTCATTAAGTTTTATCAAGAGAGATATGGGTTATCAAGGGAGATGTGTTATTATTAACAGTAAGAATGTCAGAGGATTCTAATCGGTGTGGGAGTTTAATCCTTATCTCTAATATATCGTGTCTAGTATTATAATACTTGATCTGATGATTCTGATTTGTAGGCTTGGTTATAATATGAAAAGAAAAAAAAAAAGAAATTTTAAAAAATTAGATGTCAATTTTTAAGTATTTTTTCTAGAGAGGGTCGTTCTAGTCGGTGTTTGTTTGGATTCAATCACATTGTCGCGTCGTGCGCGGTCATCCATACATGAAGTTTTGTTTCGTAGTTCTTACTTACACAGACTACCACTCTACTCTGTCCACTGTAAGAGGATAAAAAATACCTCCAAAGTTTTGGTAAAGAATCACCCTTCTTGAAAAGTGCTTCTTTCCAATAGAATGCCTCCGGCAAAAAGAACAAACTGTCTAAAATCGAAATATTTTGATCAAACGTACTCTAATGCTTAAGTCAGTATATGGCTATAGAGAAAAAATTGTATATCAAAAGATTCAATGCATTCTTATTGCTTTATATAGGCTTCCCCTGTGTTAAGGACTCTCTTTACGCAGGTGGGAGATGGCACATCTCATTTTTGGATTCAGATCGCCTCTATTACCATTTTTCTTCAATTCTCCTCAATACAATGTTAGACTATAAAGCACAGATACGAATACGGGATACGAGTACGATACGATACGGATACGGCGATATAATAAAGACTAAAAAAGTAGGATATGGGTATGACCAAGATACAGTTATAATAAAATATATTTGTTATTTTTATTATTTTCAACCAACTTAATACTTATATATTTTGGTAATTCTTTAATATACAATAAGGAAAATTAGTAATTTTTTTTAGTTTCAAGAATATATATATCATATCGTTGTAGTATATTCACAAAATAAAATAACTAATTAAAAGAATTAAAAATAATATTTACCTAGTATTTAGAATTAATTTTTGTTAAGATAATAATGTAATAGCTTTATTTTATACTCTTTTGACATGTAATTGTAGATAATACTTAAAAAACAATCATATGTCTTTGAAATGATTTAAAGTTTTTGCTAATGTATTGTATGGTACGTGAATTCGGAAAGAGATGTTAAAAGTTTAACTCAAAAATTATATATGTTGTTTGACCACAAAAATATCTGTGATGTATCATAATATTTAATTACTATCGGATACGGAGAAGGTTTATCCGATACGTATATTCGAGTATCCAACGAGTATCGTATCTGATACGGTATCGGATACGGGTACGTCAACCTCAACAAAGTATCCGTGCTTTATAGGTGTTAAATGAGTGACACGTGTAAAATTTTGAATTTCAACGGATAAGATTTTTTTCGTGTGAGAAAACTCTTTAATAATGATTGACACTCCACTAACAACAAAAATGGATGAGGAAACATCTTATCCATTGAAATTTAAAATTTTACACATGTCACTTATCTAGCACTATATTGAGGGAAATTGAAGGAAAGGGGTAATGGAGGGGATCTAAATCCCTCATTTTTGGGATCCTTTGTTTGGAGTTATGCAAAAATCTCTCTAACGTTTCCTCAATCTCAATTCTTTTGAGAGATTGACTCCCCTGGTTGTTACACCTAAATGCCTTGATTGTAGGTAACTAACCCACTATACGGTTTATGTCATGCTTTCAGGCCATGCCGTGAACTCCTATTCGACAGCATGTGCCGAGTTGTTGCAGTTCGGTTCGACTACTTCAGACTGTTAATACTTTTTTGCACGTGCCACGTCTCTTATTAACCATGAGTTTTTTTTACCTGCTAATCCATGTTATATAATTTTATGCCCCTTCATCCATTTAATTGGAGTTCACATTGATTGAAACACCCTAGAAAAAAAATATATTTTTTGTGGTGGGACAATCAAAAAATTATTTTCGAGCTCTAGAGATGTACCCCCAAAAATGCTTTTTTTTTTTTTTTTTAATTTTTAATTAAAAATAACAATATAGTGCTTGAGAGACTCCCGTCATTGTGGGATTCAGGGAGGTCAATGTACAAAGTATTATTCTTGCTGGCAAAGTAATTATTTTTTCTATTTGAATCCTTGATATTCAAGTTACAACGATAAATTAACTTTAATGATGAACTAAAACCTATCTTGACTTCTTTTTCATATATAATTGTGCAATCAAAATTTTTCATTTTATATAAAGATAGTTTATTTCACACATCGAAAGATTATCTATCCCATTTCGGTTTTATATACATGAAGGGTTACTCTCCCAAATAAATGTTAAGTTAAATGTTTTAGCTTGGTATTAGAGTTAAATTTGGTCTATTTTAGGAATCTTCAAGATTGGTTTAACTCATCCGAATTTTTAGTCTGTTTGTCTATCTATTTTGGTTCAGTTTATTTTAATGTCGTTGATTTTGCTCTATATATTATATTCATTTACAATTGATTTTGAACTGAATGTTTAATCCTCGTAATGTTAAAACCTCAAAAATGGTCAAAGAAGTTGAATATGAGGATAATTATGACCACAACCCTTGGTAATTTTATGAAAATTATTTTATTTGATATTATGAATATGGCTGGTTACGAATGAATCGTTTCATTTTTTTGTAGACTAGTCTGATCTAGTGCTCTTTCCTTATGCCTATTTCGATTTAGGAGTTGGTTCATAGGACTGAAAACTTTCAAGATGTAAATTCCAACAAAGAGCAATAGTAGGATAGCATTTGACATTAGGTAATAGGTAGAGGATGGGTAGGATTCTCACTTTTGAATGTCTTAGTCACGATATTTGACTTTATGTATGTTAAACTGCAAAACTATTGAAGCGTGATTATGGTTTATTACCTAAGGCAAGATTATTACAAAATTCTTAACTGTTACCATGTCATCTAGAGCTCAACTCTCCTATTTTTCTTTGGATACATAGTAATTTTTGTTTATTATTTGAAGTAAAACTAATCCGTTTCCTAATATTTCAAAAATAGCATAAGCATCCCAATGAGTTTTTAGTCAAAAAATGACTTATTTATCCTCATCGACTAGTGAAACTTTGAGAAAATTAGCTAAAATAAGAAATAAAAGAAATCCGAACAAAGGAAGAAGAGCAACTCATCATAAACTATCTATAGTGTTTTTTTCCTGCTAATATCTCCTTCCCCTATTCTTTTTTTTGGTTTCTTTACTTGCTTTACCCCATAGAAATCCACCCCATGGAAATTTGCTTCTATTTATAGTTTTTCTTTTGGGGGAGGGGTAGGGGACTTAAACACTTGACATCAGAAAAATAAAACCTTCACAAGACAATTAATGAGTACCATTGGATCGCAAAGGCCGTTGGTTATATTCAGTATTACTGAAATCTTTCTCTCTCTCTCTCTCACAGTGCAGCATATTGTAGTTCTTATATTTGAAACCTCGCAATCTTGAAAACAACTCAAGTTTTGTATGTACGTATTGTGGGGGAGAAACAAAGTGATAGAAATGGGCTTTAAATACTACAAAGTATCTTATGACACACACATACACATACAAATAAAATATAGACATACTGATTCGTAGTTGGTGTAGCTGGTGGCTGTGAATGGTGCGTGTATGTGTGTGGGCGAGAGAATAGGAGAGAGAGGAATAAGTAAGGGGTGAAAGCATTAGAAAAAATGTTATTTATATTCGAGTTAGGAATAATTGTGTATGTTTTAACTGGTAGACATATGCTAATATTACAAATAAATTTATATTTAACAAAAAAGGGTAAATGACTCTTTACACCTCTCAATTTATCCCATAAAAGATTAAAGTTCTCATATTGCACTATTAATCAAGTAAAAAAATAACAATGTGCTCCGTTTTAAGAAAATTAAACATAAAATTTTCATATTAGATAAATAATCAGGTATATAAATAAGATATTATAAAAAATATAATAAAAATATTTGTTGGAGAAGGAAACAAGCATTTGATTTTCGACTACATTACTGCCTTTTTGTTTGATTGAGAGTACAATGCAAAAATTTTAATTTTTTGGATGTCAATTGAGAATTTAATCTTTTAGGGGAAAAGTGACATTCACAGGGAAAAAAAAGGCATGACATCCGGGACAATATACAATTGTTTCAGAAACCCAACTTTTTTTTGGGGGGAAAAATTTCAGAAACCTAACTTGGATTTATGTCTGCCCACAAAGTCAAGGTGGGCTAGGATGGTTGTGTTGCATGCATGGTTTCGTTCTTGATAGATTACAATACTCTCTTCACTTGTAACTCACTTTTTACAAATAAAAAAAAATTAAAAATTAAAAATGTAAACCCATATGAACTAGCCTTTAGTTATCTTCAACTAAATGAACTTCATAGATACAGTTCTAATGACCACAAAAAAAAAAAATGTCAGTCCATTATTTCAACGATGTTGTTTGGGAGTAATTCCCCTTAAATAGAATTTGTTGGTCAAATTTATTATTGTTATTAGATTAGCATTGAATGTGAATATTAGATATTTTTTATTATTGATGATACCTCAAACAAGCTTTAGCTGTGAGGTCAGGTCAGGAGGTCAGGAAAGACACAAGGAACTCAGAGAACCAAGGGTGGAGCTCCCCTTGGGAAAATCGTAGCTGAACTGACCAGGAAACAGCTGGATGATTGCGAAAATTGGGCCCCATGCGAAACTCTCAATCAACCAAGATTCTCTCCTAAAATCAAGGAGAATCACATGAATAATGGGCAAAGATCTCGGCTGAAATCCCAAAGAATAAGGGGCAAGCTTATAAATACTATGTAACGCCTCATCGAGAGGGAGAGAAAAAATAGAAGAACCCTAATCGGATTGTACACTGTCTTATATTACATTCAAATAATCAATAGATAAGAAAATGAGCAAGAGCCTCCATTTGAGAATGGATTAGCCAAGCTCTAGAGGCGGTGAACCACTATATTCCAACTGTGTAAATTTCCCTATCCTCTAAAAAACACTTCATCACTGTCATTACAAAGTTAGCAGCCTAACTTCACCATTGGTCCCACGCACTCTATTCACTCACATCAGTTTGGCGTCGTCTGTGGGAACGACTGTTTCTGTAACAAATAAGCTGATCTTTCAGTGACTGATGGTGTCAACACGAAACATGAGCAGAAGCCAAACAAACCCATCTCAGATGCAGGACCAACAGGAAGCCACCAATGGCAGACAGCCTGAGAACTTCCTAGAGATTGATCCTCCCATGGAGAATCCCCCAACAAATAACGAGATGGAGGCCCTTCGCCTCGTCAATCAGCGCTTGATAAAGCAAAACGAGGAGCTCTTGAAGCTCTTACAGCGCCCACAAGAGGCATGTCCAGCCCAAGAAGGTCATAACAGTCCCCACTACATGGATTAAAAACACATTGATCCACTAAGAGAAGACAACGAAGGGAGGGAGAATAGTCAAACCTTGGGACAGGTTCCCTAACTACCCCTTAGGAACGGCCACAATGAGGAAGTACAAAGTTAAAACCATGAAGGTGAAAAGAATGATGGCTTCCCTTATCAACAGGAGAAAATGGAGCAATATTGGGAGCAACGCTTCAAGGGCATCTAACAGGAGCTCAACCACATGAAGGAAGCGGTCAGAAGTAAAGCTCCAGTTACAATGGATGCCTTGGTGTAGTAGATTGAATCTCCATTCACGCATGGGGTGTTGCATTTTCCTCTCCCACCAAAGTTCAGGATGCCACAGATAGAGTCCTTTGATGGAACCAGGGACCCCATAGACCACCTCAATACTTATAAGAACCAGGTAGAATTGCACGGGTATCAAGATCCCGTACGCTGTCGAGCCTTTGCCATCACTTTAAAGAGTTCAGCCTTGGCGTGGTTTAACAGGCTCCCCCCCCCCCCCGGCCTCAATCTCATCCTTCAAAGAGCTTTCCACTTCCTTCGTATCCTACGTCATAGGGGCTCTAACCTATAGAAAGCCGAGTTATCACCTTTTGAATGTGAAACAGGGACCACAAGAAAACCTCAGGTCATATGTCTAAAGATTTAATTCGGAGTCGTTAAAGGTGGATGTCCCAGATGAAAAGTTCGCTCTCACTGCCTTTATAGCTAGTATAGGGGTGCAGTCTAAAGATTTGATGTTCTTCATATCAAAAAATTCCCAAGCAAGCATAGCCGAGGTGCTTGCCAAAACGAAGAAATATATAAACGGCAAAGAAGCTCTTCTTTCTAAGGTAGGGAACTTTTCCGCACATAGAGACAAGGGAAATGGAAGAGAAAAATAGGAATCGAAGTCCCAGGAGAGAGAGGGAAAGAAACAGATCTCCAAAGTGAGATAGATCTCCTATAAGAGACGAAGAGCGATCCCCAAAAAGAAGGGGAGTGTTAGGGACCGCTTAGGTCCCCTACAGTCTGAACTACAGTCGAGGTATGCACCTCAACAATATACCCCTCTCACTGTGACAGTGTCCTAGATTCTATACGAGGTGCAGAACGAGAAATTCCTAAAGTGGCCTCCATGAATGAAGGCAGATCTGTCTAAAAGAGACTCTACAAAATATTAGGAGTATCATAGGGATCGTAGCCATCATACAGATGATTGCATCCAGCTACAGAATGAGATTGAGTTCTTGATCTAGAGGGGACAATTACGACGATTTGTTGCCTATGACAACCAGAACAGGGCTCCGCCACCACCGACACCCCAGCAACAAGCCCCTGCGCAGCACCAACAATTCTTAGGGGAGATTAGAGTGATATTTGGAGGATTTACTGGCGGTGGAGAATCCAGTGCAGCCAAGAAAGCACACCTGCGCAGGATCAGAGCTGGCGAAGCACTGGAAGTACACACCGTGTCCAAAATACCTCGGCTGAGCACAACCATCACTTTCTCAGATTCAGACTTGGAAGGCTATCAGTATCCCCATGATGACCCGTTAGTCGTAAGGGTCATTGCGGAAACCAAACTGTTCATCGAGTTCTAATTGACAATGGGAGCTCAGTTGACATCATTTTTGCCTCTACCTTTGACAAAATGGGCGTAGGAAGGGAGAAACTTGAGCTAGTGAATGCTCACTTGATGGGGTTCTTAAGGGAGAGGGTGCTACCCTTGGGATCCATCCAACTCGTGCTCACTATAGAAGACCTTACTTGTCAAGCCACCACCACTGTGAAATTTCTGATAGTTGACACCCCTTCTGCGTACAATATACTACTTGGTAAACCGTCCCTCAATGCAATGAAGGCTATCCCCTCAGCATATCACCTGATCATAAAAATTCCTACAGAAAATGGAGTTGAAATGGTTTGAGGAGACCAGCGAATAGCTAGGGAGTGCTACATGGCCTCGGTGACGCAGAAAGAGGTTGAAACTATCCAGCTAGATGAGCTTGACATGAGGGACGAGCTGGATACTAGGCCCATACCATCAGAAGAGCTAGAGCCAGTCTAGCTCGATGAGGAGCTTGAACATATTATTTACATGGGATCTAAGTTGAGCAAAGAAATGAAAGACCTACTCTCCTAGTTCCTAAGGAAGAACATGGGAGTGTTTGCTTGGAAGCAAGAGGACATGAAAGGCATTGACTCCTCAATCATCACACACAAGCTAAGCGTGAATCCCATTTTCAAACATGTTAAACAGAAGAGGAGAAGTTTTGCTTCGGAACGCCAGAAGGCAATTAACGAGGAGGTCAGTAAACTCCTCCACGCCAAAGCCATCATAGAGGTGGACTACCCTACCTGGTTGGCAAATGTGGTGCTGGTCAAGAAGACCAATGGGAAATGGCGGCTTTGCATTGATTTCACTAATCTCAATCGAGCATGCCCCAAGGACAGCTTTCCCTTACCTTGAATCGACTTGATCGTGGATGCAACTGCTAGGCATGAGCTCCTCAGCTTCATGGATGCTTTCTCAGGTTATAATTAGATCAGGATGGATCCAGCGGACCAGGAGAAGACTTCATTTGTGACCGAACAGGGAACTTACTACTACCAGGTCATGCCTTTTGGATTGAAGAATACTAGAGCCACCTATCAACACCTAGTGAATAGAATATTCCAGAAGCAAATTGGGACATCCATTGAGGTCTCTATCAATGACATGTTGGTAAAATCACTAAAGGCGGAGCTGCACATCGAGCACTTAGTAGAATCGTTCCAAATCCTCAAGGAGTACAAGATGAGACTCAACCTTGCAAAGTGCGCCTATGGAGTATCAGCATGGAAGTTTCTGGGATTCATAGTCAATAGCAGAGGAATTGAGGCTAACCCAAAAAATGTTAAGGCAGTTCTGGATATGCGACCACCGTCCAACATTAGGGAGATCCAACGCCTAACAGGAAGGATAGTCGCCTTGAGTTGTTTTGTATCCAAATCAAGTGACAAGTGTTAACCTTTCTTTCAGGTGTTGAAGAAGGCTTTTCAGTGGAATACCCGGTGTAAGGAAGCGTTCAAAGCACTGAAGGAGTACCTAAGATCTCCCCATGTCCTGATAAGCCCCTTAGAAGGGAAAGTGCTTACTCTTTATTTAGTTGTTTCAGATTTCTTAACCAGCGCAGCACTAGTTAGGGAGCGAGACAGAACTCAGCAACTAGTGTATTACTATAGCAGAGCTCTAAGGGGGCAGAGGAGAGATATCAAAAGATGGAGAAGCTAGTTTTGGCCCTGGTGACTATGGCTAGGAGACTTAGACTATATTTCCAGGCTCATACTATCGAGGTTCCAACAGATCAACCAATGATGCAAGTGCTGCATAAGCCAGAGTCTTCAGAAAAGCTAGTTACGAGGGCAATAAAGCTCAGCGAATTTAATATTAGGTATAAGCCAAGGACTGCAATCAAAGAGAAAATTTTGGTAGATTTCATCGCAAAATTCACTGTAGTAACACCCGCAAAAGCCACACTACTAATACCTAACCTTCTCGTATGGAAACTTTCGATAGACAGAGCTGTCAATGCCCATGGAAGTAGCGCAGGATTGATCCTGACCTCTCTAGATGGAATAGACGTGGAATACGCCCTCAGGTTTGGGTTTAACGCTTCAAAGAACGAGGCAGAATATGAAGCTGTCATTGCTGGGCTCAACCTTGCTCATTCAATGGAGGCAAAGTAGCTGGAAATCAGCAGCGATTCCCAACTTGTCATGAAACAAATAGAGGAGTCATACGAGGCCAAGGGTGAGAAAATGGTTCTCTACCTCAGGAAGGTACATGAATTGATCAAGAAGTTTGTGCAAGTTAAGTTCAAGCACGTTCCTAGAGCCAAAAATTCAAGAGCAGATGTCTTAGCAAGGTTGGCAACAACTTCGCAGGAGAATTTGGATTGGTTAATTCCAGAGGAGCATTTAGCAGAACCATCTGTATGCATGGAAGATGAAGTTCTGCCTGTGCAAACACCACAGAGTTGGATGGACCCCGTCAGAGGGTATCTTCAAACTGGGACTTGGTCGAAAGATCCCAAAGAAGCTGCGAAACTAAAAGTCAGGTCAGCCAGATTTTCTATCTTGCAGGGAAACCTATACAAACAAGGATTTTTGACACCTCTACTCAAATGTGTGGGAGATAAAGATGCCAACTACATATTCAGAGAGGTCCATGAAGGAGTCTGTGACAATCACATTGGAGCTCGGGCCCTCGCAGGAAAAACATTGAGGCAGGGGTACTACTGGCCCACTATGCTCAAAGATACTGCAGATCTGGTCAAAAGATGTAAAGCTTGCCAAATACATGCCAGCATCCCTCACTATCCACCAGAGCTCCTAACATCGGTGGTGAGCCCCTGGCCATTTCAACAGTGGGGTTTAGATATACTTGGCCCCCTCCCTACAGCGGTTGGAAAATGCAAGTTCGCCATTATTGGGGTGGACTACTTCACCAAATGGGCAGAGACAGAGCCTTTGGCAATAATTACGGAACAAAAAGTCCAAAACTTTGTCTGGAAGTCGATAATCTGCAGGTTTGGGATTCCAAGGGTAGTTGTTTCAAACAATAGGAAGCAGTTCGATAACCCTAAGATCAAGAAGTTTTGTGCCGAGCTGGGGATAAGAAATTTATTTTCGGCCCCAACTCATCCCCAATCCAATAGGCAGGCAGAGGTCACCAATCAAACAATAAAGACTGCCCTAAAAACTAAGCTGGAAGCACTGAAAGGAAAATGGGCGGAGCAGCTCCCTGAGGTGTTATGGGTTTACAGAACTACAACCAAGATAGCCGCTCGGGAAACTCCGTTTGCGTTAGCTTTCGGAACTAAAGCAGTGGCTCCCATGGAGATAGGGCTCCCGTCCCCCAGAACTGAGTTTAGCAACGTAAGGCATAATGATGAGGCGCTGCTACTCAACCTCGATCTATTGGATGGAAGAGAGACGAGCCTTTACAACGTATAAAGCATTATCAAAGGAACATAGCCAGGTACTATGATAAGAAAGTAAAGCACATAAGTTACAAAGTAGGGGATCTAGTGCTTAGACAGCTTATGCTTGCGAGGAAGGACATTTCCCATGGGAAACTAGGCCCAAACTGGGAAGGTCCTTATATCATATCAAGGGTTATCAGGCTCGGGAACTATGAGCTGCAAACTGAGGAAGAAAAAATCATGCCTTATTCTTGGAATGCAGAACACCTTAAGAGGTTTTTTCAGTAAGTTTTTCTGTAATAAAATCATTCTTTCAATTAGACTGAAAGCTTTTGACCCTCCCTTGTATATGCCAGCAAAAAAAAAATGCTTCCAACTCAAAGATGAGCTCTCCAGCTCATAAAAACAAGATGAGCTCATTAGCTCATAAAATAGAGATGAGTTCTTCAGCTTATAAAATACAGATGAGCTCTTCAACTCATAAAATAATGATAAGTCCTTCAGCTCATAAAATAATTGTGAGCTCTTCAGCTCATAAAATTGAGATGAGCTTTCCAGCTCATAAAGATAAGATAAGTTTTTTGGCTCATAAAATAATGATGAACTCTTCAGTTTATAAAATTCAGATGAGATTTCCAGCTCATAAAGATAAGATGAGTTCTTCAGCTCATAAAATTGAGATGAGTTTTCCAGCTCATAAAATTGAGATGAGTTTTCCAGCTCATAAAGATAAGATGAACTCTTCAGTTCATAAAATAAAGATGAGCTCTTCAGCTCACAAAATAAAGGTGAGCTCTTCAGCTCATAAAATTAAGGTGAGTTTTCCAGCTCATAAAGATAAGATGAGCTATTTAGCTCATAAAATAAAGATGAGCTACTCAGCTCATAAAATAAAGATGAACTTTTTAGTTCGTAAACAGAGCTCTGCAGCTCACTTTGAATAGTTCAGTGCATAAAAGAGCCCTATAGCTCAGGATGAACTCTTCGGTTCGTAAAACGAACTCTGTAGCTCACAGCTTACCCTACCAATCCACTCAAAAGGGTCCTGAAACCCGTGAATAGAGACATATAACTAGATTCAAGATTACAAGTTCAAGAGTCCACAGAAGAACCAGTAGCCATCAAATAAGAACAGAGGTTCATATATCCAGCAATAGTACGAAGAAAAAAAAAACAAAAGGGGTAACAAGAGATATTCTCAATCCTTATTTGCCCTTTAAGCGTCTCTGGAGCTCTGCGACTTCCTCCTTCAGGCGGGCATTTTCTTCTTTCAGCTCATCCCTTTCCTTCTGGGCTTCAGTCAGAAGATTTACAAATCTTTGCCCAAATGAGGAGAACAATATGGCAGCCAGAGAAGATCCAGATAAAGAAGAGGAGTCACTGCCATGGCAACTTTTGCGTTTCCCAAAGTACCAACGTCCTCAACGTCATCAGATTCAGAAGGATAGAAATCAGCAGAATCTGGATAAGAAACAAAGTCTATAGCGGCACCGGTAACACTAACCAGAAACAAGTTATCTGATGTCACTAGCTCAAAATAGGACACGGACTCAACTTCTATCATCTAACCAATTTGCATCTCCACTAACAGATCCAGGAGATTACATTAAAAGATCCGAACAAATATAGGTTGCCGACATACTTACCCGAATAAAAGTAGCTCCTCCAAGATCTGGGAACTCTACACTCTCTGTAGTGCAGCTCTATTGATCTCCAAGAATCCCCACTTATAGAAAAGAAATGATTGACCCATCCCTCAGGAGGAGAAGGAAGGTCAAACACCAGACGTCGCAGCTTGAAGTGCCTCCACCAAAAGCAGACAAAGCTCGGGACCTTATCCTCCTCGACGTCGAAAAAGTAGAAGAATTCTCCCACAATGGGGAATTTGCCATCACCACGCAAGCGCCAAAATAGAAAGAAACTGATCATGATGTCCCACTCCTTGGGAGAGAGACGAGAAGGGCATAACCCACAATAGGTCAAGATGTAACCAACAGCGGGATAAATGGGGAGACACAGCCCCATGTCCAAAGCACCCTCAAAAAAGCAAGTCTTCCCTTGAGGGAGATAATTACAGGGCTCGTCAGAAGATGGGGCTCGCAAAGCTAGTTCCACATCAAGAAAGAATTTCTTCTTTATCTCGACTAAGTCTAACGGTGACAATGACGAAGGCACTAAGTAACGGGTCTTCCACTCCCACTCAATTCCACAGGAGCTCCATTCCTTGAACAGGGAGGAGATTGGGGTAGCCATTGGAGTTACAGGAAGGCAAAGGGGAGATGTGGGAAGAAGATTACAAAGGTGAAAAGCTTTCGAAGGGATGAATGTCCATGGAACAAGAAGTCAAGATATTAAAGAATCAAGAAGCACGCCGAACCCAAAGGCGGCAGACCTTTGGGTTTCCAAATTAAGGCAACGGATATGTTTAAAGAAGGCAATAAAATATGGACAATAAAGGAGGAGTTAATGACAGATTCTACCAGTCATGAGCAATTAAATAGCCAAGGAAGGCTTGATACAGCCTTGGATAAGCTTAGGAGGTCGGATTCTTTCCTCGGTTATGACAGGGTTCAATAATTTAAACAATTGGATCACATCCCAAAAGAGACTTCTCAAATTTCTTTGGGCTGACAAAAAGAGAAACTTTATTCCTAAGGCACAGCAAGGCTTCGTAAGCATAAGTAACTGCTAGGACCATATTTCCAGCAAAGCTAGCAGATGCACTAGAAGCAATCACACCCTAATCTTTACACCCAGTAACAAGGAGAGACCTTCCAAGAATGAAACCAGATTTCCAGGGGTTCAGTACGCTCTGTTGACCCTAATAGAGTTCTGGGAGGTCTGCACCAAGGGTTTTCAAGCTCCGGGGAATTAAGAGCTCAGTCAGGGGAATGCATGGTAGCTCTAGGCCTTGTTGCCTTAAAGGGGAGGAAAGACCGGGAAAGAGAAACATAAACAGTTATGTAACTTAGCAAAAATAAGACAATAGGCAAGCCCTATGGAAACAGGGGCTTCTTGGTAGAGGTTCGTATAAGGCCATCATCTAGGAGCGCTCAGAGAAAGAGACTTCATGTGGTGAGGTTGGATTAACATAAGGAAATAATAGCCTCAACATTTCCTCATTATCCCTCATCCACCTTAAGCATTTTCAGCACTCGATGAGCCTAGGCAAAACTCAACTCCTAATTTTGGAGGTAAGATGCCTTTCCAGAGAGAGACCTGCTCGTATGGTTGTGTGGACCTTCTGATACATCTCCTTGAAAAAGTATTGTGTGGACCTCGGGTTAAACTTCCAGAAAGGTTTTTCTTCCAACAAAGTTCCTATGCATGCAGCAACATGACCTCCAAAGATGTATTTGTGATGGAACTCAGCATCAAGTTGCTTACTCTCTTTCCCAAATCCAGTAAACCTCTTGTCACTGTGAGGAATGTCAAGTCCACCATCCAATGCTCCTTTGGGGTGGGCTCTACTTTAAGATTTTCAAAAATCAAAAAGATCAAGAATTAGATGTACAAAAATAGAAGGTTAACATCCATAAGACTCCAGACCAAGTAGCCTCAACATTACCTTCCATCTCAAGCAATAACAGCCCTCGACTGTCCAGCAGAAGTTCAGGGCAATTAGCTGTAATATAACATGTGAGATTAACTATGCATCCATGATAGAGCTCGGCGATCCTGGAAGACTCTCTGAGGTCCCAAACATTCAGATATTTATGAGTTAAGTGTAGCTCGTATGGTTGTACAGACCTTCCAAGGCAGCTCCCAACTGTTCAAACAAGCAACACACTCTCTTCGACTAAACACAAGCATGTTAATCTCCCCAAGTCAGATCTCAATTCCTTTCCTCTCAAAAGAGCTTAGGAAGCTAGCAGACTTGCAGTTCCAGCAGCTTTGTTTTTAGAGAAACTCAGTTCCCCTCAAAGCAATGGGGGGCAATGAGAGTACAGAGCAGTACGCGAGCAGCTAACCACAAATTAATGAGAGTAGATCGGAGAAAAATAAAATAGACTGCATTGAAGAGCAAGTTGGATTGTGTTATTGTGTTAGAGCATAGTAGACTGCATTGAAAAGCAAGTTGGATTGTGATATCGTATTGAGCATAGTAGACTATATTAAAAGAGCGGGTTAGATTGTCTTAGAAAGCAATTGGAGAAAGAGAAAAAAATTAGTGCATTTACCATTCAGACGAGTCAGGAAAGTAAGCCAAGTTTATATTCCCCAATAGAAGTTACAAATGCTAGAGAAAGAAGGAATTAAAAGATCCTAAGTTTCTAAAGAGGGAACAGGTGGAGGATCTTGCAATAAAGTTACTATAGTCTCAGTAGCAGGAACAGAGGCAAAGCTCGACAGCTCACCAGGCAACTTTTCTGGCAAGGCAGCAGTTGAAATCTCAGAAGAGCCAAGAACAGGTGAGGAGGCTGGGGCCTCGATCTCAGGCAGAGCTCTTGTTACCAGATCAGTAGAAAAGGATGTATTGGCAGGAACAGTTGGAGGAGTGGACATTTCAGTAACTTCCAGAGCCCTATCAGAGGTAGCAGGAGCCAAGGTGTTGTCATCGCCCTCTGAATCAGACTCATTCTCAGTGGGGATGACAAAGTCAAAGTCGAGGTCTGGGAAGGCCTTCTTCACTTTGCGCTGAAAGGCCAGCCATCCTGAGGCCCACTTGGTGGTGACATCATCCTTCAGCTCGACTATTATGTCATTCCTCTCCTTGACAGCTGTCTTCTGCACCTCAAGCTCACCGCATAGGCTCTCGTTCACCTCAGCTAGTATAACATACTCCTTCTTAAGGCTCTCAAGGGAGCCCCAAGCAGCAAAGGCTTCCTAGCTAGCTTTGTTCCAGGCATTGGTTTTGAGTAACAGCTTTTTCCTGTTCATCCTCAGCTCATCCTTGACCTTCTTCTCTCTATCCTCAGCCCTATCTTTAGCAACTTGATGGCCTTCGTAGTCAGAGGCCTGCTTCTCCATTTGTTCCTCGAGCTTTTGCACCTGAGTTTTGAGGCTCTCATTGTCAAAAGTCAGCTTAGCGACCATAAACTCGTATGTCTTCAAAACTTTGGCAGTGTCCTCCGAAGATCGGACCCTGCCATCAAGTTGTTCAAGTGAAGAGCCATCTGTGAACAAAAAAGAAAAAAAGAAAGAGGAAACATACATAGATCAACACAATTCAACCGCGTCAAGCTAAGAGTGAGTGTGAAAGTACTTACAGTGGCTGCTCCTTAGAGAGATGAGCAGAAAGAGGCCTTAGGAGACATGGTAGAGGCCCTCTAAATATCGAATTCAGGGAGAATGGATGAAATAGCCCCAGCAGCCAACTCAGCATTGTTGAAGAAGGAATCTTCATCAGTCTCTTGGCCCTCCCTCCTTTCGACTTTGGGACTCCGGAGAGGCAGCTGAGATGGTTGCTCAATCAATTCGGGGGGTGCAAATTCTGGCTTTGATTCTAGTAATCAACCTCAATTCTCCCTCAACCTTAGAAGAGGTGGGGGAAGCTTAACGTGTTGTTGCCCCTCATTGTTGACAAAAATTTGTTGTTTCTTCATCTAGAAGGAACAAATTGGTGAAGTTTTTTTGAAGTTTTCTTCGGGTGATCCTGCCGAATTCGTCCTTTCATCCGTTCAAATTCCTGACAGTATGGCTCATCCATCTACTCTGGAGACTGAGCAAATTGTTCTTTTAGATGATGCCCCCAAACCTGTTGAGATCCTAGTCATTCATGAGGCTTTGATTCTTCTGCCCGTTCTTACTCATGAAGTGACTCCTACTAACTCTACTATTGTTTCTTCACCTGCACGGTCACCTGGTATGGAGCTGCAAGCTGAGGAGCTGACTTGATCCAAAATGTGTACACCCAAGTGCAGGCGGTCAAGTTGTAGTAATAATCCGGTGAAGTCCGGAGTCGAATTCACAGGGAACTATGATTGGTGTTTTGAAGTAAGCAATAATAGAGACCAAGTAACTTGGAAATTTTGAGAGTTTGGAGTGGTGGGGTTTTCTTGAATAGAATAGAAAATTCTTTTCAAGAGTTTTCTAGACAAAATATAAGATTCTCAAAATGTAACAGCCACCCTTTAGCTCGAGGATTAGAACATGTAATAGAGTATCCATTTTATTATGTTTGTGCTTTATAACTCAATTAACTCCCGTGTCAATAGTAAGTTAATCGGAAGATAAAGATAGACTGTGAGATTAAGCACATGATTCTGATGCTTTTCTAGAAGCATACAAAAATTGTCTGTGCATAGACTTAACCCGTCTACAAACAAGCAAGTGTTTCTACAAGGCATCCAACCATGACATTAATGATCCATTCTTTGAATAAAGCGCAATAATGGTGGGGATTGAAAGGTTGTCATGAAGATTTAGCTGGGGTACTTGCATTGAACCAACGGATCTTTCTATGCAGGAGTCATCTGTATCATAGATGGAGCCCTTGGTTATACAAAGTACCTCAACTTTGCTAGGTACATTCAATCGTCCAATGAACAGGTGGAGTATAAAGCATTAAAGCATGAAGAAATTGCACAAACATAACTTTTGGATAATCTTTACATATTCATCATCTCTTATTAACGAGTGAATGAGGAACTACTCACTTTTCATGGTCTTGGCAAAGCTAGAAATGTGAGTGCTACTCATCCCTCTAAGTAGAGAAGCTACTAAGTAAAGCAAACTAAACAAAGAGCTTATCTTCAATGAAGAATAAATGAATCACTTTCCACCCTTCACGGCTTTGGTAAAGCTCTAAAAAAGTGGAAGAGTTTCACTCTTCTAAGAAAGAAGGATGCTCAAGTAGTGGAAGTGAAATACATGAACAAAAAAGTAGAAGAAAGCTAGTTACTTTTGGAGGGTTTCTACCATAACCAAAAGATGAACTACCTCTCTTGATACTTTGTAAATAAAAGCAAGTACAACTACAAGGGGAGTGTAAGCCTTATCATGGTTGTCACAAAATGAATGTAAAGACTTAGCATAAGTAAATGAAAGACTTCAACTACAAGGGGAGTCTAAGCCTCCATCATGGTTGATATAAATGGAAAATGAAAGCATAAACATGAAATGNATGAATGTAAAGACTTAGCATAAGTAAATGAAAGACTTCAACTACAAGGGGAGTCTAAGCCTCCGTCATGGTTGATATAAATGCAAAATGAAAATATAAACATGAAATGTTCAAGATTTAGATTACTAAACACTCTTACTTTACAAGAACAAAGATTGCTCCCCATTTTCTCTACAAGAGGAAGAATGCCTTTTAAGCTCCCAACATGGGAGTATTTATAGGCAAGGAAGGGGAGGGGGGTAGGAGATAAGAAAGGATGAGTGAATAGTATTTGCCGCCCATGGGAATCAACTATTCTGCAGGCAGTCTGCAGGGGGACGCTTGAACGTGATCTGGCGTTCGAACGTTATGTCTATCTTTTCTTTAAGGACGTTCGAACGTGAGATGTCGTTCGAACGTTGTTTGTGTCTTTGCTTTGAGGACGTTTGAATGCCAGATGGGGTCTGATTCCTTCCATTCAAGTGGCATGTGGTTACTGACTTGGTCACTTCGTTATGTCTTGAACAACCTTGACTTTACACTTAGCAACTTGGTCCTCAGTCACCCAAGACAACGTTCGAACGTGGAGTGGCATTCGAACATTGTACTCAAGTATTTCTGGTTCTTCTTTCTTTACTGCAACATGACAGGTTCCAGTGGTATAGTCTTCTCAGGATTCTAGAGGAGGTTCGAACATGAGTTGGCGTTCGAACGTGGTACTCAAGTACCTTAGCATTTGCCCTTTGTTGACTGCAACACGCCATGTCTTAGCAGTTGGTCTTGGTAGGGATTCAGAGGACGTTTGAACGTGGGTTAATGTTTGAAAGTCCTTGCTTTGTTCCAATGTTCTACAATTTTGTTCACTAGTGTGCTAGTGTTACATTCAAGTGTGATTTTTGTTGTTCTTGAGCCTTTGTTCTCTTTAGGACTTGAAATTTCATTACTTAAACTCAATCAAAGTACAATTAGCCCAAAAACATAGTAAAAATTGTTAACTTTTCAGACGAATCACACCCCCCAACCTAAATATTGCTAGTCTCTAGTAATACAATGACAATGAAAGGTAAATCTATTCCTAATGCCTTTTTCGTAGGTCATCCAGTTGCATTTAGCTTATGCAACAAGCCGTTGAACCGCTAGGTTTACCCTAGTGGACTAGTGTTGTCTCGTGAGGGTTTTTAGTGAAGCTACCCACAAACTTCAGTCGAATAAGTGTGTATGTGAGATTGCTGACTAAAAATGAACAAGTATTATGGTAGTTGAGACACTCGACTCTCAATCGTGACTTTTCTCTACATTTCTTTTCTATTGGTACTCATTCTATGCAAAAATTAGCATATGTCGCATCAACACTTGGAATTCCTTCAGTAGTAGGATGGTCATACTGGAAACAAGAATTGGTATATAACAATCATTCCCTTTTTTCACCTTCCATGGATATCTTTGATTACACAAACCTCTTTGGGAATGCCCTCAACAAAACAAATCGCTCTGATTATAGTGACATATCTCTCAAAGGTGGCATGTAATCAGAAGATGGCTAGTTGAAAAATCTCATGCATCATTAGTATAAGAGTGAAGTTTTTTTTGAGGAAAATAGACTTAACCTTGGCATAATCTCATGGAAGAACATTGATGCAAATAGAGAAATTCTAGTTAACACACCTCACTTGTAGTAGATAATACACATATGCATCGAACTTGAGATCACTTAGGGCTTTTTGTAGGTTGTAATGGGGCCAGAGGCCTGTGGCTAATGAAAGAACGTCAATGGTGATCAAAGGCTATCTTTTTACGCATTCTTACACACCTCCTTCTAGTTTCTCAAAATTTTGCTTGGGAATGAGATTTCTTTCTTTCATTTTTTCCATTTTTCACTTTCTTGGCAATTCCCTGTCTAATATTTTTTTTTTTTTTTTTACAGTAGCCACCTTTTTCTTTTTTATTTTTCTGGCCTTTCTATTATCATATTGATTTGCAAGAGGGTGCAAGACATTAGATAGCAAGGTATGATAAATATATGCTTTTGTGGTTTTGGTTATTACACGGGTGAAAAAGAATTCATTCATTTTAAGGCTCGAGCATAGCTGACTAGGGATATACTTTTGTAAAAGAATTAGCTAAGGCTCAAAGTCGATCCAAAGACGGCCTAAGATCATTTCCCAAGTATGTGCATATGTATATATGTATGGAAAAGTTCTCCGCGGGTTATGAAAATAGATCGCTTTAGTTGCATCAATCAAAGCAAGTTTAATGAGATTATTGAAAGAGTTTACCTTGAGTTATTGTTGATGTCCTCTCAAGAAGCACCATAAAGCTCAAGACTCACCATGGTTTTCTTTGTCATCTCCACTGATTATGTCAAGTGTTTTTAGGAATGTTAGTTGTATAGTGATTCCATTTTTTAGTTTGATCACCGAATACCTCAAGAATAGCTCATACAGATGTACATTTGACAATTAAATCATAGAGATAGTATCGAGGTTCAAAATGAGGTTTTACGTCTTGGTTGTTAAGTTGAGGTGTCAAACTAATTATGTGCTTAGTCATTTTTCATAAGCAATCTTAGCATCCACATTTGTTTCTTCATTAGCAAGAATTACAGTGCTAATCTTATATATGCATTTTAAACAAATAAAAATGATAAACTAAATCCTTCATTCCATAAAGGATAATGTGTCTACAATAATGTCAATGATGCAATTCATCCCTTCAAAACATAACTTCAACTATCCACAATCAACTCTAAAAAGGCATATACATCTCCCATAAGTACAAGTATCCACAATAATCACAAAACATCCACAAGAATTATTAAAAGCAACTCCTTCACAACAGTACAAAAATTTCCCAAAAACTATTCAAAGAAGAATCAACAAACGAAAATTAATCAAGAATAGAAATCAACTACTCCCCCTCAAGAATAGAAATAAATATCTCAATCTCCCTCTCCATCAGTACCACTAGCACCACCAGCACTACTAGCACCACCAGCTCCACCCCTCAAAAGCCTCAGGATCTTATCCTGCTTAGCTTTAATGCTAAGCCCGTAGAGAAAGTCGGGTGGTCATGTTGGGGCCTACTTGATTTGGATGCTCTCTCTCTGTCTCCATCTCTCTTTCTTCTTCGGTGTCCAACTCCTCTTGCACGTTATCGATTCCGTGAGGAGGGGGCATCTCTTGCCTAGCCGCTGGGCCACCACTATGCCCTATGCTTCTCTTGAATGACCCTTTGTTCAGCTACCCCATTGACTTTTGAATGTCCATTTTCGGCCTTACCCTCACCCCATTGTCAGTGCATATTTCAGTTACAAGTGTGCCAAATGGGAGTGCACTCCTTTTTGCATCGCACCCCTTCTTCATCTCATTCAAAATCAACGAGGGGAGGTTGATGCTATGCCCTCGCCCTAGTGCATAGAGTAAGTGTGCCATCTTGGGCAAAATCTCATTTTTTCTTCCTATGTGGTCTAGATTCGCCACTACAATCAAATTAAGCATTTTGTATTTGTTAGTGAGCTTTCCTTGTTTTAAAAATTTCCTCCCTCCTCATGAAACATCAATCAGCCCCGTCAACTCCTTTCCAACCACATTCAATGCCACATTTTCTTTGGTGGGTATGTTGGGTTTTGTACCCAAGGCATCTTTCTCCTTACCTCCAAAAGACACGCCTCATCTACATCGATGTGGGTGCCTCGAACATATGTTCGGATTGCACCGTTGATGATCTCGACATTGGAGTAGAACTCCCTCACCAAGTCAACAACGGCGTCTCCACCATTTCTCAAGTGCCACACCCATTCCCTTTTCTCCATTTCTTCCAACAAACCCAACTCAGCAAAATCATTGATTACAACATCTCATTCACAAACCACAGCGTGATTTTGAAAGAAATTTTCATACATCTCAGCTTTAAGAGCATTGGGAAATCTGGTGCGATCGTACCTCTTCTTTCTTTGCTTCCCTTCTCCTTCTTTAATGACCTCTTCTACGAAGTTGGATTCTTGGTTTATTGGTGGAGTGCACTTGGTAGGGAGCTTAACCCTAGGCATTGTGCTGTTCTCAGTTTTGAGCTTGAGAGGTTGTGAAAAATCTTGGTTATTATGTGAAAATTGGGAATTTTTGATGTGGAAAAGCTTTTGGGTGGTTGATTTGTGGTGGAAATGAGGAATGAGTGGAGTATTGAGGGCTGGGGAGTGAAAAAGGATCGTAGGGTTTAGAGGATTTTGGAATTTTTTGGAAATTTTGAACTGAAGAAGATGATCCAGGTATTTATAGTCTGAGGAGAAATGTTCGAATGTGGTTGACGTTTGAACGTAGTATGAAGGATTTTAAAATATTATTCGAACGTTGTGAGCTCCTAGTACGTTTGAGTTCTGTCAGAGACCAAAGTACTGTGAGCTTCTGTCGTTCGAACGGACTAAACTCCCAGTACTTTGAGTTTCCATTACTGTAAGGAAGTGACGTTCAAACGTCACTTGGCGTTCAAACGTCGAATCAAAACTCAAAAATTTTCAAAATTTTTCAGCAATACATTATGCAAAATAAAAGAGGGCAAAATATTCAAGTTTGAACCAAAAATTCATGGCGTCTCAGGACAAATTCCTACCCACGCTCAAGGTTGGTATTTTGGGACATTCCTTACTTGACCCATATTTTCATTTCAGTCAAAAGCGTTTTTACAAAACAAAAGAATTTTTACATTTTTTTACAAAAATTCAGACCCTTGGCTTTCATTGCAACTATTATAATCCGAGTCTTTATTTGTCTCCGTGCCATCTAAACAACCAATAACTCTCCCAATTTTCTGTCTCACAAATCGGTTAAGCAATGTACCGAAATAGGATGGCGTGTCAGGATAATCTGTCCATTCACTATCCAGTCTAATCGATCGAGTGCTGCTTGACAAAATTCCTTGCTAGTCTTTAAGCCCAAATACTCCCCCTAAAATGTGTATAACTTATAGGAATAGGAGAAGTATCCCTCTCCCTTAGGATAGTGTTAAAAGAAAGGGCAAGGAGCAAGGAAAATGAGATAATGGAAATATGAGATGTGTATACACAAAAAATGTGTGTGTGTGTGTGTACAAAAGTGCTCCCCAAGCGCAAGGAGACTTTCGTGGGTCATGTTTTACTTGGTGGTATTCCAAGGTCATTTCCACGGGGAAGAAAGTAAACCGAAGGGAGGGTGATTTTGGGAAACAAGAAAGTGTAAACTCTTTGATTGTTGAAAGTTTTTTGGTGGAGTTTGTTTTGATGCTAATGAAATGAGAAAATAAATGTTGGCAAATCCAAGAGGTCACTCCAATAGGAATATCATCTTAAGTTGAAACCCTCCTCTAATAGAGTATGAATGAACGATTGATTCATGGGAAGCTAGGGATAATATTGGTGAGTATCAAAGCATAAACTGTGACTAGACCTAGGGAATATGAAAGATCACCAATCTATCCACCCTCAACCCAGTCAAGCCGGACCATTGAACTCTAAAAGAAGGGAGGAAAATGAGTTGAAATGGTATACCCAAGAGGATGTTCCCCTTGGTTTTGTCAACTAAAGGATTTAGCTACTCATGCTTAAAATGAACTTGACGATGTGATGAATGTGCATTGCAAAGGTATGGAGTTCTAGAATCACTAGATGCTACCAAACATAAGCCAAAAATGCAAGAAATGAATACCTATTTGAAAGCTAAGAAAAATGAAGAACTTGATGCATTAATGGTAAAAGCTTAAAGAGAGCATTAACTTATATTGAACTTGAAGGAAAATAACATTCATGACATTAAATGGAGTTCTACGGAGTCATACAAGAGGTTACAAGACAATGTATTGAAAGAAATGCAAAAATTTCTATTTTCTCTCACTAGACACTATTCATCTTCTTCTCCTAGACTCTCTCTCTCTATCTCTTTGTATATCCTATAATGCTGAACAATGGAGTCATTTCTCCCCCTGCAAAACATGCTTGGAGTTCCTTCTCAGCTAAGTGATGTGATTTCCCTCCATAGGTGGTGTAGACTAGGACCAACCCCCATTCTTCTCTCTCCCAAGCTTTTTATTTCTCCCCTCATTAATGCAAAAGCTATCATAGTCCAAGTAGAGGTGACGGGAGGCTCCTAGACGTGCAGGGGGTGTCAGGGGGTCTGTTGGAGAAGTGCAAGTGGGGCCCCCAAGTTGCAGAGTTGAGTTACAGGCTGTCTGGGAAGTTTAGCAAAAATCTTATGGAAGGTCGATATAAAACCTTCCAGAAGGTTTGTGCAGGAACAGTTAAATGAAAGGGTCAGCAGGCAAAACCTTCCAAAAGGTTCATTTCAGTAGACAAAACCTTTTGAAAGGTTTCACTCTAGTAGGCAAAACCTTTCGGAAGGTTCATTTTGGTAGACAAAACCTTCTAGAAGGTTTTGGCAGTGAAAAAGAAATCTAAGGCAACACCTTCCAGAAGGTTTTTATCCAAACCTTCCGGAAGGTCTTCAACCCAATTTCATTTTCTTGGTTTCTTCTTCCTCCAAACCTTCCTTTAAGCTACCCCCTCTTCTTCATTGACTTCAACCACTTCAATGGGGGTATAACTTATACCATTTACATTGTTTTACTTGCATTCACACAAACTCCATCAAAACAAAAGTTAAGCACATTTCTCCCAAAATTCATGATTATAACCAAGTACAAAAGGCATATTAGCACACAATATATGTCATATTTTTGTGCTAATCAAGTGCAGGATGAAAATTGGTTCAAAACACTGATTATATCTCTTCTTGTGAAAGTATCTACCACACTGTTTACATGCACCAAGTCTTTTGGCACAACGGCGCTTAGCATTGGTGCTTCGGCCGCACAAGGGTTTCACTTGTTGTTCTCGGATTTCATTCTTTCTTACCAATCTTGTTTGTCTCATGATCATAGTGTGCACATCAAAAGAAAATGTGCGTAGAACTCCTAAACTAAACCAAAAAAGTTTAATATCCATGCTTTTTATACTATTAAGACTCAGTATCTATTTATTTAACGTCTGCCAATCACAAAGACGATCAGAGATGACCCACAAACATAACCATCAAAATACAAAACATGGTAGTCAAAATATGGTACACAATCTGATCAAGATCAGTAACAACAACACAAATTAAAAAAATTTTCTACGAGCACATATGAACTGTAGTTCTCTCCCTCCAACCTAAACTGAACATTATCCCCAATGTTTTGAATTTACCAATTTGGTGAGCTTTGGAGATGAGGTTGAACGGTTGAGATCTTGTTCATTAGCCAAAACCTACAAGCAAAATACACAAATCAAACATCTCGTTGCAGATCTGGGTTAGGATGATAACCCTTGATTATGAGTGCAGACAAAAGAAGCATAGCCATGTACAAATAGAGTAAACACACGCAGATTATGAGACAAATGATGGGGTCTTTAGGTAGTATGGTCATGGTGTTGTTGGGAGATGGGTCGTGATTCCAGAGTATCATAATAGTGGAGAAGAAGAAGAAAGAAAAGAAAGGGGAAAGGGACCGAGGTGCATGGAAAGAGAGGAAAAAGGGGGTGGGGGCCTTATAAAGGCGGTGGTGGTGTTCGGGTTGGACCGGGTTTTCCCTGACTCGACCTCTTTTTGTGTCGGTAGGTGCTATTCTCGAAGCTCTGTTCTGGATCGATTAAAAGATTGGTCTCCACATTTTTGACAAAGTCCTCCACAAAGGGTTTTAATCGCTGACCATTGACGGTAACGATATTACCATTCGATGGGTTCTCCACTTCCACTACCCTATGTTCAAACACTTGTCTAACAATGTATAGTCCAGTCCATCTTGATTTCAACTTACTAGGAAAAAGGCGGAGTCTTGAATTGAAAAGAAGAACTTTTTGATCACTTTCGAAAGACTTTCGCACTATGTTCTTGTCATGAAAAATTTTCATCCTGGATTTTGCAATCTTAGCACTTTCATATGCTTCATTTCTCAGTTCCTCAAATTCGTTAATCTAAATTTTTCTTGCTAGTCCGACTTTGTCTATGTCATAGTTCATTGTCTTAATAGCCTAGTATGCCTTATGTTCCAATTTCCCAGGTAGGTGACAAGGCTTTCCATAGACTAATTGGTTAGGAGAAACGCCCAAAATTGTTTTAAAAGCAGTATGATATGCTCAGAGTACATCAGTTAGTCTTGACGACCAATCTTTGTGGTCTAGATTTACCATTTTTTAAAAAATTAATTTGATCTCCCGATTAGCTAATTCAGCCTGTCCACTAGTTTGTGGATGGTATGGAGTTGCAATTTTGTGAAAAATCAAGTAGTTTTTCATCAAATTTCAGAAAGGTCGATTACAAAAATGAGCACCTCCATCACTTATGATGGATTTTGGGATTCCAAATTGGGATAAAATATTTTCTTTTAAAAACTTTATCACCATTTGATGATCATTATTTCGACATGGAATTGCCTCAACCCATTTGGATACATAGTCTACGGCTACCAAAATGTATAGATAGTCAATGGATGGGGGAAATGGTCTCATAAAATTGATGCTCCAACAGTCAAAAATTTCAATTATCAGAATGGGGTTTAGAGGCATCATATTTCTTCTTAAAATATTTCCCAACCTTTGACATATATCACAAGTTAAACAAAAAGCATGGACATATTTGAAAAGTGTGGGCCAGTAAAATCCGCACTGCAGGATTTTTGCAACAGTTTTTCTAGATGAAAAATGGCCACCACATGCTTCGGAATGACAAAATGCTATTACTTGTTTGCTTTCTTGAGTGGGGATGCAACGTCTTATGATTTGATCCTTACAGTACTTAAATACGTACGGATCTTCCCAAAAGAAATTGTGAACCTCTTTCATGAATTTCTTTTTGTCTGTGGGGGAGAAGGACGGATGGAGTGTTCCAAGCAAGAAAATTAGCAATATCAGCGGACCATGGGGTCTCATCAATTATGAACAGTTGTTCATCAGAAAATGTTTAATTGATTGGCATTCCATCCTCATGAAATTCGTAAGTTAACCTCGACAAATGGTCTACCACCACATTCTGAACACCCTTTTTGTCCTTAATGACTAAGTCAAACTCTTGAAGTAAGAGTATCCATCGCAAGAGCCTTGGTTTAGCACATTTTTTTGTGAGCAGAAATTTCAGTTCTGCATGGTCAATGAATACAGTAACAGAAGAACCAACAAGATAAGAATGAAAATTTTTCCAAAGCAAAGACTACGATAAGTAATTCTTTTTCAGTTGTTGAATAGTTCATTTGAGCATCATTCAAAGTTTTACTTGCATAGTAAATCACATGTGATTTCTTATCTTTTCGTTGACCCAACACAACACTTACAACATAGTCACTTGCATCACACATTAGCTCAAAGGGTAAAGTTCAGTCAGGGGGTTGCATTATTGGGGTAGAAATTAACATGCCTTTAAGCTTGTAAAAACCTTTTTGGCACTTTTTCACTCCAATCAAAGATTACGTCCTGACTCAGGAGATGACACGTGGGTTTAGCTATGGTACTGAAATCTTTTATGAATCTCCTGTAAAACCCTACCTGTCCTAGAAATGATCGGACATCCTTTATAGTCTTGAGAGTAGGCAAATTTCCAATCAGATCTATTTTTGCCTTGTCAACTTTCATGCCCTCAGACGACACAATGTGACCTAAGACAATGCCTTGTGTTACCATAAAATGACATTTTTCCCAATTAAGCACCAGATTGGCTTCTTGACATCTTATCAACACTTTTTCTAGGTTGGCTAGATAAAAATCAAATGAGTCACCATACATAGAGAAGTCATCCATAAACACTTCCAAAAATTTCTCGACCATGTCACTAAATAGACTCAACATGCATCTTTGAAATGTTGCAAGAGCGTTACAAAGCCTAAAAGGCATCCTTTTGAATACAAAGGTGCCAAAGGGGCATGTGAATGTGGTTTTCTCTTGATCATTGAGTGTTTTCTCAATTTGATTGTATCCGAAATACCCATCCAGGAAATAGTAAACTTCATGGCCAACAATTCTCTCTTGAACCTAGCAAAGAAAGGGAAAAGGGAAGTGGAATTTTCTAGTCAACAAATTGAGTTTTCGATAATCAATACACATCCGCTATCCTGTGATGACTCTAGTTGGTACTAGTTGATTTACATCATTTTTGACCACTGTGACTCCAGAATTTTTAGGCACAACTTGGGTTGGACTAACCCATTTGCTATCGGAGATGAGAAAGATTATCCCAGCATCTAAGAGCTTTAACACCTTTGCTTTTACAACTTCCTTCATGTGAGGGTTCAGTCGTCGCTGCATTTGACGAGAGGGTTTTGAGTCCTCTTCAAGGTATATGACATGATTACAGATTAACGGGCTTATTCCTTTCAAGTCAGCGATGGTTCACCCAATGGTGCTTTTGTGGCTTTTAAGAACTTCAATCAGTTTAGACTCTTGCAAGTTTGTGAGCTTAGACAAAATTACCACTGAGAATGACTCGTCCTCTCCTAGGAATGCATATTTGAGGTCAGATAGGAGAGATTTCAATTCAAGCTTTGGTGACTTGTCACTTGATGAGAGTGACTTTGTGCCACTTGGTGAAAGTTTCTCAAATTTGGGGGCCCATGTATTAACAGTATGAGTTGGGCAATTCTTTGGATCATCATCTATTGTTTTAGATGTGATGGACTCTGACAAAGAAAGTTTAGTGAAATTTTCACAGAATATTTTATTCAGATGGTCCTGGACCAAAGACTCAATGGAATTTATTTCTCCTTCTTCCCTGTCCTCTCCTGGGTGTCTGACATCATTGAAAATATTCAGCTCAAGTGTCATATTTCCAAAGGTTAATTTCATGACCCCATTCCTGCAATTGATTAGTGCATCTGAGGTTGCTAGGAAGGGTCGACCAAGAATAACAGGAATTGAATTCTCTGAATGTTTTGTTGGATGAGTATCTAAGAGGATGAAGTTAACAGGGAATATAAAGTTGTCCACTTGGACAAGTACATCTTCAACAATACCCCTAGGAATTTTGACAGATCTGTCTACCAACTAAAGTGTGACACTTGTGCGTTTGAGTTCTCCCAGACCCAATTGCTGGTAAACAGAGAATGGGAGTAGATTGACACTTGCTTCAAGGTTTAGCAGTGTTTGTTCAATTTTGAAATTTCCAATGACACACGACACAGTCGAACACCTTGGATCTTTGTATTTTGGAGGGATTTTGTGTTGAAGCAAAAAACTGGTATGTTCTATCAAGAAGGCTCTTTTTTGAACATTCTGGCTTTTCTTGACTATGCACAAGGCTTTCAGAAACTTGGCATAAGATGGAACCTGTTTGATTACATCTAGAAGTGGGATGTTGATTTTTACTTGCTTGAAGAGCTCATGAATTTTTGGTTGATTATTTAACTTTTGTGCAGTTTTGAGTCTATGAAGTAAAGAAACAGGAATAGAACACGAGGGTTTTTCTTCCCTTGATGGCTTTGGTTCTCATTCAATCATGGGCTCGGGTTCCTCTTCTCTCATAAGTTTAGGCTTGATCGCTGAGTTGACTGGGATGGATTTTGGCTTTGGAATTAGCATGTCTTTGATGGTCTTGTCAATCACCTTGCCACTTCTTAGTGTAGTGACAACTTGGGCTTGACATTGTGGGTTTTCCATGGTTGAAGGATTTCCCACCTGAAATTGTCCTTGTGGTGGTTTTGGTTGGGTAGAAAACTTGCCCTTCTCATGTGTGGTCATGGACTGGGTGAGCTTTTGAATGTGGCTTTTAAGATTCTCAAAAGATTGAGTGGTCTAGATTTTGAAATCAGTGAAAGCTTGAGTGGAACTATGGTTGTAGTTCATTTGCCTTTGCATGAACTAATTCAGTGGTGGTTGGTATGGTTGGTATGTGGGAGGTCCTTGAAGTGGTGGGTGTGAACCTTGTTGTTGGTTCATGGGAGTTGGTTGTGTGTTTCTCCAACTGAAGTTTGGGTGGTTCCACCACCCTAGATTGTATGTTTCAGAGTATGGGTTAGAGTAAGACTTGTTGAAATTAGAGGCAACATTTGTTTGCTCCAACAAAACCTCTTTGAATGCTGGAATTGTAGGATACTCCCCAATAGGGTGTCCTGTCAGCGCACAAATCCCACACACTTGTTCTGTGGAAGAGCTAACATCAACTTGATGAACCTTTTTCATCTCTAAAGCTTAAGCTTTCGAGACAGGGTGGATATTTTTGCCCTTAGGTCATCATCCTCTTTCAAGACATACTCACCCCCTTGGGAAGTAGATGGTTTGGTTTCAATAATGGTAGGGGAGGCTGAGTGCCATATCTGAGAACTGTCAGATAAGGTATCGAAAAAATTGAATGCCTCCTTCGGACTCTTGCTTATAAACTCTCCTTGAGCCATAATTTCAACAAACTGATGTAGTTTAGTGGGCAAGGAGTTATAGAAAAATCTTACCAAAGTCCAATTCTCAAAAGCATGGTGTGGGCAAGACTTGAGTAGATCCTTGAATCTCTCCCAATTTTGGTAAAAGGTTTCTCCTTCTTTGACTGAAAAATTCATGATTTGCCTTTTCAATACATTAATGCGGTGTAGAGGGAAAAAATTTCTGAAAAATTCATTTTGTAATGCCCGCCAATCAGGTATTGAAAGAGCTTTTAACGAATTTAGCCATTATTTAGTTTTATCCCTTAAGGAAAAAGGCAAAAGTTTCATCTTGGCCAGTTCAGAATTGTCTTGAAAAGTTTCACATACTTCCTCAAAATCTTTTATATGCATATATGGGTTTTCTGTTTCGAGTCCATGAAATTGAGGGAGTAGTTAAACTGTCCCTGTCTTAAAGTAAAGAGGGGTGCATCTTCAGGAAAAATAAAACAAGACGGGACATTATTCCTTGTGGGATTTAAGTAATCCCTCAGAGTTCGAATGTTAGGTATTTTCCTCTCTCTTACAGGAATTTCCTCTTGTCCCTCACCATTTTCCATTTTACTTTCACAAGAGTCTGCTACTGATCTAGGTTAAAGTGGTTCAGATTGATTTACAGATCTAGAAGATTTAGCTGACAAATTTTGATAGTGAGGAGCTTTTTCAGACATAAAAGTAATTAAAATAATTTTATATACAGTAAAGCAAATTTATACACAAAAGTGAGGTCTTTTTACCTTTTACCGTAAAACACCTTTTTTGGCTCCCCGACAACGGAGCTAAAAACTTGACTTGATCCGAAATGTGTAC
The DNA here is from genome assembly GCA_963454935.2 of Ilex paraguariensis. Classification (NCBI taxonomy): domain Eukaryota; kingdom Viridiplantae; phylum Streptophyta; class Magnoliopsida; order Aquifoliales; family Aquifoliaceae; genus Ilex; species Ilex paraguariensis. Next base: position 384,661 of record CAUOFW020002391.1, read on the forward strand.
ACCCAAGTGTAGGCAGTCAAGTTGTAGTAATAATCCAGTGAAGTCCGGAGTCGAATCCACAGAGAACTACGAGTGGTGTTTTAAAGTAAGCAATAATAGAGACCAAGTAACTTGAAAATTTTGAGAGTTTGGAGTGGTGGGGTTTTCTTGAATAGAATAGAAGATTTTTTTCAAGAGTTTTCTAGACAAAATATAAGACTCTCAAAATGTAACAGCCACCCTTTAGCTCGAGGATCAGGACATGTAATAGAGTATCCGTTTTATTATGTTTGTGCTTTATAACTCAATTAACTCCCGTGTCAACAGCAAGTTAATCAGAAGATAAAGATGGAGTGTGAGAATTAAGCACATGATTTCGATGCCTTTCTAGAAGTTTACAAGAATTGTTTGTGTCGAGACTTAACCCGTCTACAAACAAGCAAGTGTTTCTACAAGGCATCCAACCATGGCATTAATGATCCATTCTTTGAATAAAGCGCAATAATGGTGGGGATTGAAAGGTTGTCTTGCAGACCTAGCTGGGGTACTTGTATTGAACCAACGAGTTTTTCTATGTAAGAGTCATCCGTATCATAGATGGAGCTCTTGGTTATGTAAAGTACCTCAACTTTGCTAGGTACATTCAATCGTCCAATGAACAGGTGGAGTATAAAGCATTAAAGCATCAAGAAGTTGCACAAACATAATTTTTGGATAATCTTTAGATATTCATCACCTCTTACTAAAGAGTGAATGAGGAACTACTCATTTTTCATGACCTTGGCGAAGCGAGAAAAGTGAGTGCTACTCATCCCTCTAAGTAGAGAAGCTACCAAGTAAAGCAAACTAAACAAAGAGCTTATCTTCAATAAAGAATAAGTGAATTACTTTCCACCCTTCACGGCTTTGGTAAAGCTCTAGAAAAGTGGAAGAGTTTCACTCTTCTAAGAAAGAAGGATGCTTAAGCAATGGAAGTGAAATACATGAACAATACAAGTAAAAGAAAGCTAGTTATTTTTGGAGGGTTTCCACCACAACCAAAAGATGAACTACCTCTCTTGATACTTTGTAAATAAAAGCAAGTACAACTACAACGGGAGTCTAAGCCTCCATCATGGTTGATATAAATGCAAAATGAAAACATAAACATGAAATGTTCAAGAACTAGATTACTAAACACTCTTACTTTACAAAAACAAAGATTGCTCCCTGTTTTCTCTACAAGAGGAAGAATGCCTTTTAAGCTCTCAACATGGGAGTATTTATAGGCAAGGAAGGGGAGGGGGTAGGAGATAAGAGAGGATGAGTGAATAGTGTTTGTCGCCCATGTGAATCAACTATTTTGCAGGTAGTCTGTTGGGGGACGTTCGAACATGATTTGGCGTTCAAACGTTTAGTCTGTCTTTTCTTTAAGGGTGTTCAAACGTTTGGCCTGTGGTTACTGACTTGGTCACTTCCATACATCTTGAACAACCTTGACTTTACACTCAGCAACTTGGTCCTTAGTCACTCAAGACAATGTTCGAACGTGGAGTGGCGTTCAGATATTGTACTCAAGTACTTCTGGTTCTTTTTTCTTTACTGCAACATGCTAGGTTCCAGTGGTGTAGTCTTCTCAAGATTCCAAAGGAAGTTCGAACATGAGTTGGCGTTCGAACGTGGTACTCAAGTACCTCAGAATTTGTCCTTTGTTGACTACAACACGCCATGTCTCAGCAACTATTCTTGGCAGGGTTTCAGAGGACGTTCGAACGTGGGTTGATGTTTGAACATCCTTGCTTTGTTCCAACCTTCTGTAATTTTGTTCCCTAATGTGTTGGTGTTACATTCAAGTGTGATTTTTGTTGTTCTTGAGCCTTTGTTCTCTTTAGAACCTGAAATGTCATTCCTTAAACTCCATCAAAGTACAATTAGTCCAAAAAGGCATAGTAAAAATTGTTAACTTTACGCACGAATCAGGAGCGTGTGGAAAAAAAAGAGAAGAATTATTGGATTGTCCTCCAAAGCTCCAGTTGAACGGCAAATCCCCCCTCTTCCGTGCTATTCTTAGAAGGAAAAGAAATAACTGTTCGGGACTCAGCTGCCAAGGATGTGAATGTTACAATGGGGATAACAAGGGGAGTTATCCTACCTCAAGACTTGGCTACAAACGGAGCGATGTCTGATGATGAGATCTCTCGACAAGCCATCCAGCAAATGTTTCTAGTATTGTCAATACTTAGAGAAAACTTTTTACTCTTAAAAGTTATGGCCTCTACTCAGCTCTTCTTCAAAGGGTTCGCTCCCAAGCACTTAGTTAGGGACTTTTTCAGAAGTTATGGCCTCTGCTCGGCCTTTCTTCAAAGAGTTAGGTCCCAAGCACTTAGGTAGAGGCTTTCAATACTTGGAAATTTTTCTAAGAAGACTTGGTCCTCTTTGGCCTTTCTTTGAAGAGTTTGTTTTTGTGTACACACCGACCCGTAGATCTAATCGTCAGATCATTACTCATTTGGTTTACATCATCATGCCTAACTTTGGGCCTGGATCTAATCAGGTCGCTACACTTGATTTAGGATTTTACCTCTATCAGGATTTTTGCGTCCCTGCTTTGGTAGTAGGATGAGTTCAATCAACTCAGAATTTGACAAATTCATTATGAACTTTTATAAAAAATGTTTTAGAAGTACAAAGAGAAATATTCTTAACAAAGGTATTATTTTATTTCCTAATGGTACGATCCTCTTGGGGGCATCCCTCTTTCTCGAAGGTACTTCAGAGTTTGTATTCATGAAGGCACTTCAAAAATAGAACTTTCACAGATTAACTATATTCCAAGATCGGTGTACATGCCTCTGGTCCATAGTCTCGAGTTTGTAGGATCCATTTCCTTCAACTCGGGTTACCTTGTAGGGCCCCTCCCAGGTGACACCTAACTTCCCATGCATTGGATCCTTGGCGGCCCCTGTGACGCGTCTGAGCACTAAGTCCCTAAAGACAAAAGAATGGGGATTACCTCTCCTGTTGTAGGCTCGAGCTAGGCAACTATGCGTACTACCGTCGCCTCCCTCTTTTTATTGAGCATATCTAATTCTCGGCTAATGGTTGTGTCATTAATTCCATTTATTACTAGGTTGGTCCTAAGCGTAGGCAACCTGATTTCCAAGGGTATCACGACTTCCATGCCTTAAGCAAGTGCAAATGGAGTTTCCCCCGTTGTGCATCAGGATGTGGTTTGATATGTCCACAACATGTTGGACAACTCTTCTACCCATCTACCTTTTGCTTTCTTCAACCTCTTTTTGATTCCATTAAGGACAATTTCTTTTTTAGATTTCTCCCTGCCCGTTACTCTGCAAGTAGGCTGACGTGAAGTAATGATTCTGAATTCTATACTGTTGGCAGAAAGCTTTGAAGGGCCCATTATCAAATTGGATCATGTTGTTAGATATAAGGAAAGTTGGTATGATGTACCTGGTGATGATGTTCTTCCACACAAATGTTTTGGTATCTGTATCCCTTATGTTAGCCAAAGGTTCTGTTTCTTCCCATTTTGTAAAGTAATTGGTTGCAATTAGCAGGAACCATTTATTCCCTGGAGCTTGGGGTACTATACCAACTATGTCAATCCCTCATTGCCTGAAAGGCCAAAGGCTTGTTTATCGGAGTAAATCTTGTGCGGGTTGCCTAGAAATTGGGGAAATAATCTAGCACTTCTTGCAGCGCCTAACAAATTGTTGTGCATCTTTTTGTATGTATGGCCACCAATATCCTTGAGAAAGTGCCCGGGGGCCCAGTAACCTTCCCCATGTGTGTGCTCCACTACTCCGCTCATGGATTTCAAATAGGAAATCTTGGACCAGGTTCCGGATGTACGCATCTAAGGTATGGTCTAAAGAACGAACATCAATAAAGCTCTTATTTTGGGGTTAACTAGAACCTAGCTGATTTGAGCTTGTACCTTATGTGCTTCCTTTTTGTTTCTGGGAAGGTATCTGATCTTGAGGTAGCTGATAATCTCATTCATCCAACTTGGTTTAGTCTAGTTTGTAAGGAGTTCCTCTACTTCTAGAGGCTTGATGCTCGACTCAATTTGGTATTTTACTATAATGGTTCTCCCTCCTTTTTCATTTACGGTTGAAGCTAGGGAGACAAGCGCGTCGGTATGCGTATTTCTTGCTCAGTATCATGGCATCGCTATTTTCGTGCTTAGATATTACTATGTATAACAATAATCGTTCCCTGGGGATGGTTTAGTTAATAGGGGTGAAGCAGCTAATAGAACTTTAGGTTATTGAAGGCCTCTTCACACTCCCGATCCCATATCTGCTCGATCATAGGGAGTGTCAGCAACACCTTCGTTTTTATTCTTGCTTCCATTCCCCTCCATGAATTGTAAGAGGTGTCCAGTTTGGACCAATTCTTTTAAGTGTTGCTTCAAAGAACTGCAGTTCTTTGTCATGCTCCCCACATCTTGGTGGTATGAGTATCTAAAGTTTGGGTTTCTCTGGTTGGATCACCTCCCAACTTGTTTGGCCATTTGAAGTAGGGTTATCTCTTGATTTGTGAAAGAATTTTGTAGATCAATTCTTTGAACGTCGTCTTGACTCCCCTATACGGGGACTTAGAGGGGAACCCCACTTTTTCCTTCCCCTTTGCTCCATCTCAGGCTTGTACTCCCAACTTCTCTTTGCCAAACTGCTTTTTCCTGACTTGTTCTTTACTTATGTCTCTGCGGAGGTCATCATCGACCTTGGCTTATTTTTCAACCCTGGCCATAAGCTCCTTTATGTCCATTGTTGGTCTTCTTGTAAGCAATTGAAACAACAGATTTTCCTTCGACAATCCTATTTTTAAGGATGTTACCATAATTCTGAGGTTGCACGCCTCCACTTTACTCATCATTTCCCAATACCGATGGGCATACTCCCTTAGCGTTTCGCCATTCCTTTTTTTTAATGTCACCAATGCCCCATCATCCTTGGGCTATCGATTGCTAGTGATAAACCGAGTTGTGAATTACTTGGCAAGTTGGCCCCAGATATCCACCGAGTCCCTAGCAAGTTCGTTGAACAATTTCAAGGCCTATTCTCTGAGGCTGCTGGGGAATATGGTGCATAACTGAGGCTTATTCTTCCTATGAACTGTCATTAGCAACCTATAATGAAGAATATGGGCGGTTGGATCTGTTTTACCAATATACAGTTTGAAGTTCGGGATGACAAACTTGCTCGGGATCTTGCAAGTTCGATCCATTTGGTAAAGAGAGAAATCTCTATTCCTTCTACATATTCTCCCATGGCCCTTCATGTCAGGTTTCTTATCGCTTAGGCCTCTTCAATCGACTATTGACCTCTTCGGCGATGAAGCATTTTCACTCATCTTCTTGGTTTTCAATTCGGTGAGACTTTCTCCGGTATCTAGTTTTTGATGAGTCTTCATCACTCCTCTGCTTCTGCCTCTCTGGTGTCCTCCATCGTCGTCTTGTAGAGCGCCATGCATTTTCATTAGCAACCTCCTTTTCTCTAGCCCTTCTCAACTCGTCCTTTAACTTCTTGTTTTCTCACTTTAAGGCATTGTCTCTTGTGTATGACTTCTTAAACATTGCATCGCTTGCATCTAATTGATCATGTAGAGATTAAACCAATTTTTTTAGGGTGGAATTATCCCCCTCGACACGTAGGGACTTGTCCCATGGAGTGTCGTTCTGGTCCTCATTATTATCAGGTTTGAAACTAGCTGAGGATATCTTATCGTTGTGCTGTTCCTGGCTTTCATAAATATCTACCCTGATGTCACTATCTGGGCTATCTGCACTATCTGAAGAAAATGACACACGGTATTTTGGATCCGTGTCCTCTTATTGAGCATCAAAACTTACTAGTGATCCAATGGTGCTCTTGAACCTTGCCGTTGCTTTTTTGTTTTGGAAGATTTCCATAGATGGCGCCAAATGTAAGTAATTACAATACCTCTGACATTTGATGAAGAAAATTGTATTCCTCTCTCCAAGTCATTCTCACAAAATGAACAAAATTGCCTAGGATCGAAGTGCTTTTATTGAAGGTACACTAATTCTTAAGTCAGTAACTATTTGGAAAGAATATGTATGCGAAAAAGATTCTACGTACCTTTCACAGGGAATCCTACACGTTTTATATAGATCTTGCCTTGTTTCTAGGGTTTCTCTTACTAGTGGGGGAGATGACACATCTCCCCTCACTCGATAGTGTTTGTTGGGGATCGCTGAAATATCTCCAAACGCTCCCTAAATTGCATTTTTGTTGAGCCATTGATTTCGCCTAGTTGTTGCATTTAATTCCCAAATTGTAGGTGCTTTCCCCATTGTTTGATTTAGGTCATGTTTTCAAGCTAAACTCTGTACAATTATGCTCAATACCATGACCCAAGTTGTCATAGTTCGGTTCGACTCATCCCTAATTATTGCTATTTGTGGCCCACGTGACGTGTTCTTTCAAGAACATGTGAGTGCGTTATTTGTACACATGGCATGGATTTATACCTCTTCAAAAAATATTCTGGAGTTGATGGCACAAAATCATCATTGAGTTATTGCTTGATAGTGACTTTGGTTGTATTTGTTGCCCTTTGCTTAGTTGGGGTATGGATGACGACATCGTCTTACCTAGTACCTGTTCAAAATGCTAACATGTCATCTTAGGAGAATAAGAATGAGGTGAAGATAGAACTGAGTGAGAACAATGAAAATAATGCTAGTGCAGAGAATAGTAATACTAGCAATGAGAGCAACACCAAGCAATTTGAGGATAACCCGGCTGATTTACCTGAGGAAGTAACAAAAGGGGACAACAATGTGAGTTTAGCTTCTCAAGAAGAAAAAATTTCTAATTCCCAGGAGAACTCAGATATTCCAGAGAAAACCACCGAAAAAACAATAGAGGAAATTCAAGAGAAGCTTGAAAAGAAGAATGAAGAAGAGAATAAATCAGAAGATGCATCAGAAAATGAGATGGAAAATTTAGAAGAGAAAAAGGAAAATGGAGGATCAAATCTTGAGAAGAAGGATTCTGAAGCTGGAGGTGAAAGTAATTTTGGTAAACAAGGAGATTCTGAGGAGGGCCTAATTGGAGATAAATCAAATTTGGATGAAGGGTTGGAGAAATCGGAGGAGAAATCAGGTGAAAAAAAAAGACGTTTATAAAGGAAATGATCAGATAGAGGAGAATGTGGAGCAAAAGGAAGATAATGAGTCAGATTCAAATTTCACTGAGAAAAAGGAGGATGACAAGACCAAAGATCAGGCTTTACTGTTACGCTTTGCTTGATTTCAGGCGTTGGTTTAGGCGATTGAGGCTCTGGTGCCTAGACTAGCATTTATTGCCGTTGAGGGAGCAATTAGTGGTTGCCAGCTATTTTTTACTCATGTTCGTTGAAGCTCAGGTCAAGGGAGCTTGAGGTCTGGATTCCGAGCTCGAGCTTTCTTGGCTGAGCTCGAGTTTTCCTAGCTGAGCTCCCTTCTCGACCTCGATGGTCATGCTCAAACTTGGAATTTCTTCTAGGTATCATCAGTTGCCCCAGTCCCTGGTTGAAGTGAGTTTGAGTAGGGGTTGAGTTGAGACTAGGTGTCTCCATTGATTGACCTAGATTTATGCGTGATAAGAATCCATTTTGATGATTTTGCCGAATGTGCAATCGTCATTGCCTTGTTTCCCGCGCACATCCTGTATTTCGATGACCCACATACCCCAACCTTTTAATGCTCCATCGGTGGGGAAACTACCTTACTTCCCCTTTCATCTTCTCTCAGACCTTGCACTTTCTTCTTCCTTACGATTTTAATTTCCCCAATCTGCTGGTGATCTTAGGGTTTCACTGAAAATTAACTTCCTTCGATTTGGTTCGAAGATTTTGTAAGGCTTGCTCTTCGACTTCACTTTGGCCTTTGGTTTGTCGCTCGCTCTCGGTTAGGTACGGTTCTTGGCTCTTGTTCGTTTCTTTGTTCTGAATCCCTCGAATCTGAGATGGTGGCTACATTTTTGGACCTTCATTTTGCTACTTTAGGAATTGAGGCTACTCCTTGTCCTTTCTTCCCTTCTTTCTAGATCCTTACTCCACTACTAGAGTCTTTCTCATTGGTAGCAGTTGTCTTGACCCTCTGACTCTCAGGGATTATTTTGCTAGTGTCCCATTTCCTTATTCCTCCTTTTATCTCCCCTTTTCCAACCCCATCATGTCTAGTTTTGAAGCTACTGCTTCATCGGTTTCCCTTGCCATAGGAGAGAGGTTTGCTGGAGAAAAGGACATTGATTTAGGAGACGTAGGTGAGGAGATTAATAATTTCCTTAGTGTCAATTTTGTCGATGCTGGGGAAGGAACGAAGGAGCTCCCCCCATCATCTTCCCCTGTGCCTAAGAAATCCAGAAAAGGTAAAGACAAAGTTAGTGGCATCGGGATTTCTGGCAGTGCTGAGGGTGTAGAGGTTACCCCAAAAGCTTCAGACTTTACGGGTTTTAGTGAGGTCACGCCTCCTTACAGGAGGGTTTTGTCTGCTCATTTTGGCTTTTCCCAAGGTATGCAGTACTGGTGTCCTCACGTGGATGTCAGGTATGACTCTTAAATTCCTAAAAAGGTTTGCTTCTTTGTGGCCACTCTCGAGAATGACCTTCGTTTCCCAGTACACCCCTTTCTTAAGGGTGTCCTTCAATATTTCAATGTTTGCCCCGCTCAAATATTTTCCAATTTTTAGGGTATTCTGGTGGGTCTCCTTGTTTTTATCAAGAAGCATGAGCTTGGAATTCCTACTGTGCCTTTGCTCATGAAATTTTTCAATGTCAAGTTCACCCTTTCTGATGGCTGTCTGTACATTTCTAAACGGGTAAAAGCTCGAGCCATCATTACTGATCTTCCGAGCTCTCATAAATGTTGGAAGAAGTTCTTCTTTTTCATGTCAGGAAAAGAATGGGAATATAATCACGAAGATGTGGCTGACAGCCTCCCTATGCCTTAGGCTTGGTCTGCCCCTGATAATTTGGGTAAGCCTTGATTGAGTAAACTTGGTTCAATATTGACGATTTATTTTACTGACCTTGTTCTACTTGTTTTGCTTTTTAGGTGTTCGACCCGAACTCAGTGCTGAGGACAAGCTAGTTCTGTTGAGCTTAGAAGATTATAATCCAGAGAAGTATTCCAAGCTCATCAAGCCTGAGGTGTTTACTGAGCTTGGATTTATTCCTCCAGAGGTGAGGGCTGAGACTCCTATTCCCCTTTCTATTGTTGGTGTAGAGGAGGCTGCAAGTAATTCTCTCATTCTACCCTTAACATCTATTATAACGCTTTCCTCTCCTTACTTTTTTTTTCTTTTTAATCTATTTGTTTTCGCTTCCAGGTTCTAGCTCAATGGGCCTGAGTTCGAAGGTTTTGAAGCCAAAGTGTGACTTGTTAAAGAAAACCAAGAGTGGGAGTAAATGGAAGGCCGAGGTCGGATCAAAAAGTGGTTTTTCCCCCCAGCCAAGGTGCCGAGGTCAAAGGTGCCTCCCGCTTCTCCCTTCTTCCTAAGGGACTCTTATTCCTCCATCGTGCTCTCTGAAGATCGCACTGACCTCACTTCCTCAAAGGAATGTGCCTTCCTCATCTGGAGGGGACCTTGAGCAAATCATGGTTTCGACTTATCCTTCCTTGACAAAGGTCGAGGGAGCCTTGGAGACGATCACCCGTATTCTTCCCAGGTTTACCCTTTCTAGGTCGACTGTGAAGTCTCATTAGATCTTTTCACCACCTCTGTAGCTCTGGTGGATAATAAGGGATGTTGGCGTGTATCTGGTAGACCTTACATCTTTTGACCACCTTTGTAGCGTCTTTGATTATAGTGGGCAAAAAGTACACTTGTCATAATACCTTTGAGTATAGTGGGCAAAAAGTACAGTTGCCATAACACCTTTCCTGCCGGAGCTCGAGCTCTGATATGGTTGCTGCAAATTCTCTTGTGGATCTCCCTGAGTATGTAATTAGCATCCTCGTCTCCTACGCATTTAAGGAGAGGTGCTAAAAAGCCTTGTTTATATAGGTTTCCTTGTAGGATCGTGAATCTGGATGACATGGCTCTTAGCTTTGCGGCCTTTTTGGGGTCTTCTGGCAAAGTCCCACTTTGAAGATATTCTTTGATTTGGTCCATCCAACTTGGCGGGGCCAATACAGGGAGCACTTCTTCGTTTTCATGGTTTATAGATGGTTCAGCTAGGTGTTCAATAGGGATTAATCTATCTAGGTTCTCCTGGGAAGCTGTAGCAAGCCTTGCCAAAGCATCTACTCAAGAATTCTCAGTTTTGGGGACATGCTTGACTTTGACTTGCAAGAATTTCCTTATTAGTTCTTGCGCCTTTTTAGGTATAGGATCATTTTCTCTCTGTTAGCCTCATAGGTCTCTTCTATTTTCTTTACCACAAGATGGGAATCGTTGTAGATTTTGAGCTACTCTGCCTCCATTGAGTGGGCTAGATTAAGTCCAACAACGATAGCTTCGTATTCTGCTTTGTTGTTTTGAAGCCTTGAATCCAAATCTCAGAGCATACTCAATGTTTATTACATTTGAGGAGGTCAGAATCAACTTTGCACCTCTTCCTTGGGCATTGATAGCTCCATCTACTAAAAGCTTCCATGTAGGGAGGTGAGGTACTAGTAGGGTTACTTCCATAGTGATTTTTGTGGCTGTAGTGAATTCTGCAATGAAATCTGCCAGAATCTGTCCTTTGACTGCAACTCTGGGTTTGTACCTGATATTGAACACACTGAGCTCTATTGCCCATTTGACCAACCTACCTGAGGATTCTAGTCTATGCAATACCTGCTTCATTGGCTTATCTATTGGGACCTCTCTATGGTGTGAGCTTGGAAGTAAGGTTTGAGTCTTCTTGCTGTTGTAACCATAGCTAAGACTAATTTCTTCATCTTTGGATACCTCTCCTCTGCCCCCTCAGAGCTTTGCTACAATAGTAAACTGGATGTTGAGCTCTGTCTCGTTCTCTTACTAGCGCGACACTGGTTAAGAAATCAGAAACAACTAGGTAGAGGGTGAGTACTTCCCTTTTCATAGGGCTTACCAAGACAGGGGGTGAGCTGAGATAATTCTTACGGGCTCTGAATGCTTTTTCGCATCAAGAATCCCATTGGAACACCTTAAGATTTGGGAGAAAGGTTGACATTTGTCGTTCGACCTGAACACAAAACGACTCAAAGCTGCTATTCTTCCTATCAGGCGTTGGACCTCTCTAATGTTAGAGGGAGGCTGCATGTCTATTATCGCCTTAACCTTTTGTTGATTTGCCTCGATTCCTCTACTGTTAACTATGTAGCCAAGGAATTTTCCTATTGAGACACCAATGGTACACTTGGCTGGATTAAGCTTCATCTGGTAGTTCTTGAGGATTTGAAAGGACTCCTCGAGGTGCTCTATATGGAGTTTAGCCTTTAATGATTTCACAAGCATGTCATTAATGTACACTTCCATCAATGACCCAATCTATTTTTGGAATATTCAATTTACTAAATGTTGATATGTAGCTCCAGCGTTCTTCAATCCAAATGGCATGACTTGGTAGCAGTATGTTCCTCATTCGGTTACAAATGACGTCTTCTCCTTGTCACTGGTCTCCGTTATGATTTGATTGTCCCTTGAGAAAATGTCCATGAAGTTGAGGAGTTCATGTCCAGCCATGGCGTCTACGATCAATCTATTCGAGGTAGTGGGAAACTTTCATTGGGGCAAGCTCGATTTAGATCAGTGAAGTCGATGTAGAAGCCTAATTTGCCGTTGGTTTTTCTAACGAGGACCATGTTGGCTAACTAGGTTGGATAGCCCACCTCCCTAATAGCTTTGGCATGGAGAAGTTTGCTGACTTCCTCGTTAATTGCCTTTTGGTATTCTAGGACAAAGCTCATTCATTTTTGTTTGATGGGTTTGTAGGCTAGGTTTACTCTAAGCTTGTGCATGATGACTGAAGGGTCAATTCCCTATATATCTTCTTGCTTCCAAGCAAATACACCAATATTCCTCCTAAGGAACTAAACAAGGACGTCCCTAAGTTTTTTAGGTAGGTTTGACCCCACATATACCATATGTTTTGGCTTCTCGTCAAGCTGGATGGGCTCTAGCTCTTCGGAGGGTGTGGGTCTTGAATTCAGCTCATCCCTCATGTCTAGCTCATCCAGTTCGATGGCTTCAACATCCTTGCTTTTCATTGATGCGATGTACCATTTCTTTGCCACTCGTTGGTCTCCTCGGACCATTCCAATGCCATTTTCAATATGGAATTTTATAACTAGGTGATATATAGAGGGGATAGTTCTCATGGCATTGAGGGAAGGTCTTCCCACCAGAACATTATATGCTAAGGGGGCATCGACTACTAGGAACTTTACCGCGATGGTGAATTGGCAAGGCGGGCTCCCCAAGGTGAGGATGAGTTGAATTGATCCCAGGGGCAGTACTCTCTCTCCTGAGAATACCAAAAGATGAGTTCTTACTGGCTCAAGCTTAGCCCTGCATATTCCATATTTTTGAAGGCGGATGCAAAGATGATATTGGCAGAGCTCCCTTCGTCGACCAGGACCCGATGAAAGTCCTATTTGCAATGATTGCTTTTACCACCAAGGGATCATTATGGGGGTGTTAATACACCACTAGGTCTGCATCTGAAGAGGTGATGTCCATGTTTATCCGGGATGCCTTGGTCACAGTCTATACCTCCTATATTTCTTCAGTTCTAACCTTACGCATATGGGCCTTTTTGGCTAAGCTGGTTTCCCCACCACCAGTGAATCCTCTAGAAATCATCCTGATCTCTCCCATTGGCTGTTGGTGTTGTGCAAGGGTTTGTTGTTGAGGCGCTGGAGAAGGGTGAGCCCTATTCTAATTATCATGTGCCATAAAACGGTGCAGCTGCCCTTGCTAAATCAGGAATTTAATTTCCTTTTTCAACTGGATGCAATCATCAATGAGATAACCATGATCCCTGTGGTATTTACAGTACTTTGCCGCATTTCTTTTTGTTGGGTTTGCTTTCATTCGAGGTGGCCATCTCACGAACTTCTCATTATGTACTTCATAGAGGATTTGAGATATTGTAGCTGTGAGTGGAGTGAGCTACCAAGGTGCGTACCTCAGCTGCAATTCTAGCTGTGGAGGACTTAGGTGATCCCTGACATTTTCCCTTCTCTTGGAGGAATGATCTTTGTCTCTTCTTGGAGACCTGTCTCGACCTTTTTATTTTCTGGGACTTCGGTTCCTCTTTTTTTCTTTCTTCCCTTTTTTCTTCTGCATGGAGGAAATCCCCATTTTAGAAAGGAGAGCCTCTTCGCTATTAATGTACTTTTCTGCTTTGGCAAACACCTCTGCCATACTGGCTTATGGATTTTTTAATATGGAGAATATTAAGTCTTTCGATTATACTCCCAACACTATGATAAAAGCAGTAATGATGAATTTTTTATCAGGAACGTCCACCTTCAGTGATTCTGAGTTAAACCTTTGGACGTAAAACCGTAGGTTCTCATTGGGTCCTTGTTTCACATTTAGTAGGTGGTAGCTCGACTTTCAGTATGTGCGAGCTCCAATGAAGTGTGACACGAAGGATATGGAGAGCTCTTTGAAAAAGGAGATGGATGCCAGGGCTAGCTTGTTAAACAATGCTAAGGCTAAGCCCTTCGACGTGATGACAAAGGCTCGACATTGTATAGGGTCTAGGTATCCGTGCAACTCCATTTGATTCTTGTAGGTGTTGAGGTGATCCATGGGATCTTTTGTCCCATCAAAGGCATACATCTGGGGCATTTTGAACTTTGAGGGAGGGGAAAATATAGTACATCGACAGTTAATGGGGACTCAGTTTGCTCCACCAGGGTTTCCATTGTTACTAGGGTCCTACTTTTCATAACCTCCTCCATGTAATTGAGTTCTTGCTAGATGTCTCTGAAACGCTGTTCCCAATATTGCTCTTTTCTTTACTACTGGAAAGGGAGGACTTCATTTTTTCTCAGTCCCCCTATTCTGACTCTATACCTCTTCATTATCTTCATTCCTAGGAAGTAGATGAGGAGCATGGCCCATGGCTTGGCTCTGTTCGCCCCCTTCATTAACTTCCCTTACGGGATCAAGGCATTGATGTTCCCCTTGTGGGGGGATGGAATCCCTAATCCTTTATTTTGGAAAAAATGACACTATTGTGTACCCTATTTTATAGTTCTCTATTTTGATGGTGGCATTATATGGCATTATTGATTTTCAAAATGCATTACTGCATTACAAATGCAAGTATTGCCACGTGTTGAGTTACACTTTCATCTCTGAAAAGCCAAAAAGGTGCTCTCGGGATAGGGTGTGACAGTTTTTGGTATTAGAACTAGTGTTTATAGATTCTATGGACATGTTATAGTCTAGCGCTAGTAGTGGACCGTAGGAAGTATGTTGGTGAGTCGGTTAAGTGGGTACGAGTTTTTAGTCATGTTCTAAGATGTCTGGTGATGGCATGGTGCATGTATGCATGTGCCTATTATTTTATGTAACTGGGTTTGAATTCCAGATATAGAGTGATGGAACCAAATTAATACATTGAGGAGATAGACTCTGATGCATCTAATTCAATTGAGGGGTCAGTTCGATCAAATCAAGAGTTCTATAGTGGATCTCATGGTGCAGAGGAACATTCTGATGCAAGGGTGAAAGAGACTAGAAATCTCGAGTGGGAATTAGCACAGGCTGAAACGACAAAGTCTCGTATTTCCTTATTCGAGCATTTTAAGAAACTTGGGCCACCAAGTTTTGCGGGGTCAATAAACCAGCTAAGGCAGANATACATCTGGGGCATTTTGAACTTTGAGGGAGGGGAAAATATAGTACATCGACAGTTAATGGGGACTCAGTTTGCTCCACCAGGGTTTCCATTGTTACTAGGGTCCTACTTTTCATAACCTCCTCCATGTAATTGAGTTCTTGCTAGATGTCTCTGAAACGCTGTTCCCAATATTGCTCTTTTCTTTACTACTGGAAAGGGAGGACTTCATTTTTTCTCAGTCCCCCTATTCTGACTCTATACCTCTTCATTATCTTCATTCCTAGGAAGTAGATGAGGAGCATGGCCCATGGCTTGGCTCTGTTCGCCCCCTTCATTAACTTCCCTTACGGGATCAAGGCATTGATGTTCCCCTTGTGGGGGGATGGAATCCCTAATCCTTTATTTTGGAAAAAATGACACTATTGTGTACCCTATTTTATAGTTCTCTATTTTGATGGTGGCATTATATGGCATTATTGATTTTCAAAATGCATTACTGCATTACAAATGCAAGTATTGCCACGTGTTGAGTTACACTTTCATCTCTGAAAAGCCAAAAAGGTGCTCTCGGGATAGGGTGTGACAGTTTTTGGTATTAGAACTAGTGTTTATAGATTCTATGGACATGTTATAGTCTAGCGCTAGTAGTGGACCGTAGGAAGTATGTTGGTGAGTCGGTTAAGTGGGTACGAGTTTTTAGTCATGTTCTAAGATGTCTGGTGATGGCATGGTGCATGTATGCATGTGCCTATTATTTTATGTAACTGGGTTTGAATTCCAGATATAGAGTGATGGAACCAAATTAATACATTGAGGAGATAGACTCTGATGCATCTAATTCAATTGAGGGGTCAGTTCGATCAAATCAAGAGTTCTATAGTGGATCTCATGGTGCAGAGGAACATTCTGATGCAAGGGTGAAAGAGACTAGAAATCTCGAGTGGGAATTAGCACAGGCTGAAACGACAAAGTCTCGTATTTCCTTATTCGAGCATTTTAAGAAACTTGGGCCACCAAGTTTTGCGGGGTCAATAAACCAGCTAAGGCAGAAAACTAGAAAAAGGCTATGATGCGTATCTTTGATATTATGTGCCCAACTGATGAACAAAAAGTCAGTTTTGCTATGTTTATGCTCATGGAGGATGCTTTAAATTGGTGGGAGGATACAAAGAGATTGATGACCACCCCGACACATGGAGCTCAAGATACAACTCCAATAAAGGTCACCAAGGCTATGTTTGAGAAAGTGTTTGATGAACAATATTTTCCACAGTCATACAGGTATGAGAAAGAGCAAGAATTCATGGAGTTATCACAAGGAAAGATGTCTATAGCTGAGTATGAATCTCAATTCTCAACATTGTCTCGTTTTGCATTGGACATGATAAAAACTGAAGAATCCAAATGTAGAAGATTTCTGAAGGGACTAGAGTATTCTATATGGTTGCCACTTATAGCTTATCATGCGAATACTTTTGTTGAGCTAGTAAATATGGCAGGACGGGTGGAAAAAGAAGTGAAGGAGAAACAAAGTCAATCGAAAAGTCATAAGAAAGGTAAGTTTAAGGCAGGACAAACTAGTAAATATAGTGGTAATTTTTCTAGGAATAGTCAGAGGATGCAACCTTTTAGAAGCCATAATGTAAATCGAGTTGGGAGAACATTTTCAGAGCAAAGACAGATTCCATCTGAACAAAGATTCAAAAACCAATCTAATCGAGGATCTTCAAGTGAACAGAGTGGACAAGCCACTTGTTATCAATGTGGGGCAACAAGTCATTTTGTTAAATTTTGCCCACAACCAGGTCGAGGTATTGTGTATTTTAGATGTGGTGAACCCAAACATATAGCTTCACAGTGCCAAGGAGGGTCTACATCTATGTCATCTTCAGTTGGTAGTGTGAGTACTGGTGGTAATGTTTCTTCCAGTAATCATGGGCATGGGAGAGGAGAAACAAACAAGTCTACTGCTCCAAGAAGGGTATTTGCTATGACTCACCAGGATGCTCAAGCCACTCCTGAGGTTGTTATAGGTACACTTTCTATCTCTGGTAGAGATGCATTGTGTACTAAGAGATGCATTGTATACTAATAGATCCAGGAGCTATGCATTCATTTGAATCATGTACATTTAGCATGCATTTGGATCGACCCTTGACATTGGAAACTAGTTTAGTTGTCTTTACTCTAGTAGGAGAGGTAGTGTTAGTGGAGAAGTTATACGAGAATTGTGTGTTACATGTGGGTGACAGAGATTTATATGTTGATCTTGTACCTCTTGGTATTCAAGATTTTGATATCATTTTGGGGATGGATTGGTTATTAGCACACCATGCCACTATAGACTGTTTTAGGAAAGAGATGATCTTTAAGCTTCCAAATGAAATAGAATTTCAATTTTTCAGGTGATCGAAAAGTGACCCCTACATGTCTAATTTCAGCTATGAAAGCTAAGAAATTATTGAGGCATGGTTGTCAAAGATATCTTGCTTATATAGTGGACACTAATAAAGAAGAGGTAGAACTTAAGGATATTCTAGTGGTTGAGGAGTTTTTAGATGTATTTCTAGAAGAGTTACCTGGACTACCACCAGAGAGAGAAGTGGAGTTTACCATTGAACTAGTCCCAGGTACTTCACCAATATCAATTACTCCATATCGCATGACTCCTACTGAGTTAAAAGAATTGAAGATACAATTACAAGATTTACTAGAACGAGACTTTATCCAGCCTAGTATTTCACCATGGGGTGCTCCTGTCTTATTTGTGAAGAAAAAGGATGGGACTCTAAGATTGTGTATTGATTACTGCCAACTTAATAAGGTAACAATACGTAACAAATATCCCTTACCTCGTATTGATGATTTATTTGACCAGTTGCAAGGTGCGAGAATATTTAGCAAGATTGATCTTAGGGTAGGTTATCATCAACTAAGGGTAAGGAGTAGTGATGTTCCAAAAACAGCTTTTCGGACTAGGTATGGTCATTTCGAATTTCTAGTAATGTCATTTGGTTTGACAAATGCACCAGCTGCCTTTATGGATTTAATGAATCAGGTATTTCAACCTTACTTGGATTCATTCGTCATTGTGTTCATTGATGATATTCTTGTGTATTCTCGTAGTAAGGAAGAACATGACCAAAATTTGAGGATTGTGTTACAGACTCTATGAGAAAAATAATTATATGCTAAATTAAGTAAATGTAAATTTTGGTTGGATCGGGTTGTCTTTTTTGGGACATTTAATTTCAAGTGATTGTATCTTTATGGATCCCAAGAAAGTAGAGGCAATGGTAAAGTGGGAGAGACCAACTACGGTAATGGAGATTCGCAGTTTCTTAGGTCTTGCTGGATATTATCGTAGATTTGTACAAGGATTCTCAGTATTAGCGGCACCTTTGACACGATTGACTCGAAAGGATGTAAAATTTGATTGGAATGATGCGTGTGAACACAATTTTCAAGAGTTAAAGAAGAAATTAACTTCAGCTCCAGTTCTGATTATACCATCGAGCAGTGGTGGATTTGTGATATATAGTGATGCCTCTCATCAAGGTTTAGGTTGTGCGTTAATGCAGCATGGTAGGATGATTGCCTCTGTCTCTCGACAATTAAAGAACCATGAGAGGAATTATCCTACTCATGATTTGGAGTTGGCTGCTATTGTATTTGCTCTAAAGCTTTGGAGACATTATTTATATGGCGAGACATGTGAGATTTTTACAGATCACCAAAGCTTAAAATACTTATTCACTCAAAAGGAGTTGAATTTGAGGCAAAGGAGGTGGATGGAATTAATTAAGGATTATGATTGCTCGATCCACTACCATCCAGGGAAAGCTAATGTGGTGGCTGATGCATTGAGTAGGAAATCATCAGGGAGATTTTCGTGCATTCAGTGTAACCGTATGAGTAATATTACTAAATTGAGAAAGATGAGAGTGGATATGGTATTAACTGATACATATGTTCTACTAGCACAATTTAAAGTTAAACCTGTGCTAGTGGATCCTATCAAAGAGTTACAACATCAAGATCCACAACTGGAAAAAATTAGAAAGGAAGTGCAGAATGGAAGCAAGACAGATTTTGTAGTTCGTGGTGATGATATGTTATGCTTTGGTACTCAACTTTGTGTGCCAAATGATACTACATTGAAGAAGGACATTCTAGATGAAGCTCATAATTCTTTATATGCTATGCACCCTGGGAGTACAAAATTATATCGAGATTTGAGAGAGTATTATTGGTGGAGTGGAATAAAGAGAGAAATTGCTGAATTTGTTTCAAGATGTGTAGTCTGTCAGCAAGTAAAGACTAAGCATCAACATCCTATAGGTTTATTGCAGCGTCTTCCTATTCCAGAATGGAAATGGGAACATATTACCATGCATTTTGTATTGGGACTTCCACGAACTCAAAGTGGGCATGATTCCATTTCGGTTATTGTGGATAGATTGACGAAGCCAGCTCATTTTTTAGCCGTCAAGTCCACTTATTTGCTTGAAAAGTATGCTCAAATTTATGTGGATGAAATTTTGCGTTTGCATGTTGCTCCTGTATTCATTGTGACAGATTGAGATCCAAAATTTACATCTAGGTTTTGGTCTAGTTTACAACATGTCATGGGTACTACCTTGAATTTCAGCACAACCTATCATCCTCAGACGGATGGGTAGTCTGAACGTACAATTCAAACCTTAGAGGATATGTTACATGTGTGTGTTGGAATTAAAAGCTAGTTGGGATACTCATTATCTTTAATAAAGTTTGCTTATAACAACAGTTATCACAGTAGCATCGCTATGGCACCATATGAAGTACTCTATGGCAGAAAGTGTAGGACTCCAGTTTTTGGAGTGAAGTAGGAGAAAGAAAAATATTCAGTCCTGAGCTAGTGCAAGTAACTACAGATAAAATCAAAGTATTTCAAGATCGATTGAAAGTTGCCCAAAGCAGACAAAAGAGTTAACGCAGAAAATATTTAGAGTTTGAAGTGGGTGATCGAGTATTTCTGAGAATATCACCTTGGAAAGGTGTACTGAGGTTTGGAAAGAAGAGAAAGCTTAGTCCGAGATATACTAAGCCTTATGAGATTCTAGGAAGGGTTGGGGCTACAGCTTACCGATTAGATTTACCTTCAGAGTTGTCTTGTTTGCATAACGTATTTCATGTTTCTATGCTCCATAAGTACTTACCCGACCTGTCTCATGTATTAGTTGAGCTGCCTTTAGAGTTAAAAGAAGATTTAACTTACATTGACGAACCAGTATAGATTTTGGCTCGTTAGGAGAAGGTATTATGTAATAAGGTCATTCTGTTAGTAAAAGTGTTGTGGCAAAGTCATTCAGTTGAGGAGGCTACTTGGGAAACTGAAGAAAATATGAAAACTCAATATCCACATCTATTTTCATAAAGTGAATTTCGAGGACGAAATTTTATGTAGTAGGGGAGAATTGTAACACTCGAGCATGCATGTGGACGAAAAAAAAAATATTGGCACATATTTATAGTGCATGTTTTAATAAGTTTATAATTATAAAAAAAATTGTTAAAAAAAAATAATAAAATTGAGTTATTTACGAAAATGCCATTGTATGGCATTTGTTTCCAAGTTGCTACCTGGTAGCACAAGAAGAGTTCTCTTCAGCCTTCTCCATGATTCCAGATGTGTTTGAAGTGGTGTTAAATACTTCAGCAAGTCTCTGGATAAGGGAGAACTGCCAAGAGAGGAGAGAGGGAGAAGAGAGAAGATAGAGAGAGAAAATTAAATTTGGAATTTTGGATTTGTGGAAGAAGCTACTTTGAATGATTAAAGATATGCTACTAGGCTAATTTGAGGGTTAGGAATCTCCTGGTATCATTAGAATTTCATATGATGTACTAAAATTGCTCGAATTTATGTTTTAAAATTTTGAATTCTAGGTTTTTATGAAATGAGTTTTGAGTTTGAGGTCATTTTGATTAACTTGATTGGCAGGGCTGTGTTGAGGGGAGGTAGAGAAGTATTTTAGTGGTTATTTCAAGGCTTGCCGTGGTCGGAGATGATGGGGTGTTGGTGATGAAGTTTTGGCCATGGTGGATTTTTGATCTCTTGGTTAAGGGGGTTAAGCTTTGGAGGGAAGGTTGTTCCTAGCTAAAATGGACCTTAGGAATCCATTGGTGACCTTAAAAATGGATTTAAAAGTTGTTAAGATGGTTAAAATGCAAGTTGCAGGTCTGGCCATAAACTAAAAACCTTATTTTTGGGTTACTTTGACCAGTTTTTATTATGGGTTTAAGCTTAAGTCGAAGCTTGAGAATTAGGGGGTTTGTTAGAGTGATGTGTGGTGAGTGTTTAGGATAAAAAATTAGGTGAAAAAATGTATTGAGTAGGGAGAAATCAAGTTGAGAAGTATGGGGGTTAGGGTTGGTGGAAGGAGCCTAGGGTTTTGGTCAAAGTGACCAAGGAAGAAGGTGAAGTACACTAGTGCACCCTGACGGCGCGTGAGAGCCCTTCTGACCTCCTATTGACCTTTAGTTGGTGCCAAAAGTTCCATAACGTCCATGCGGAGGTGCCGGTAAAATTTCAAGTTGATCCGATGACCAGATCAAAATGAAGATTAAAATGACTGTTTTGACATCCGGGGCCAATTGGACCAAGTTTTTGAGTGATTTTTGACAAATAAATTTTATATTCATTCCTATGTATGTTATTTGAGTATGTGTACGAAAATGCATTAAAAAATAACATCGTTTTATTTTTGGCTATTCCAGACCGAAAAACAGCGCAAAATATAATTTCTCAATTCCGGATCAGTCGAACTTTTTTAAATTCATTGTGAAATCATGTATTAAATTCCTTATGAATTATTAATATATTTTAAAACTTATGATGGATGATCTTAAATTTGGACCGGAAATCATAGATCCAAATTAGGGTTTTGAGTGCGGTAACGCATAGTGGTCGAAAACGATGAAATTGTGGTTAATACGAAACATTAAAAAATACATTCTTGTGCATTGATTTTCATTAGTTAAGCTATATTTGATTTGATACTCATTTGCATTAATCCATGTGTTAATTGTTAGGGTCGGAGGCTAGTACCTCGGTTACGCATAAGGATTGACCGTAAAGAAATGAAGGATATCTATCAGTGGTAAAGGTGAAGTGTACTGCTTCATAATACTTGGAAGTAAAAGTATGATATACCAAGTTTATTCTCTTATATGTGAAAAATCAATTTTACTAAATTAATTTGAGTTGAGTTGCTTAAGCTATGGATCAAATATGTTTTGTTGAGAAGCTTGTGATTTGAGTAGCATCCCCTGTGCTAGACTTGTTCATAGCTTGACATGGCTTACATGTTGATTTGGACACTGTGCAGTTGTCGTGAGATAGTTTGACATTGCTTAAATGCTATTGATAGCCTGACATTGCTTAAATGTTGTTGTTGACTCATAGCACATGTAGACTATTTATTATGTTGTTATATTGACAGAGATCATGGGTTTTCACAGTGAGTTGAAAACACTTTGATTTTGATATTCTCCTTAGATTGTGAACATATTTGGTGAAATGATATTTGATCCATATTTTTAATATCTCCATTTATTTATTATGATACACAGTACGCTCAAGAAAATTATTGGTTTCAGGATGCCGAAGTTTAGAGTGAGGTCCACTACTGCACTAGCATGGTAGAGATGGGGGAAAAACTAAGAAAATCTGATTATGTACATACTGTATAGGAGTGTCTGTTTTTCTGTTGTTTGTTGTAAAGGGAGGGAATTCCTAATCCTTTATTTTGGCAAAAACGACATTGTTGTATACCCTGTTTTATAGTTCTCTATTTTGATGGTGACATTATATGGCATTATTGATTTTTAAAATGCATTACTGCATTACAAATGCAAGTATTGTCACGTGTTGAGTTACACTTTCATCTCTAGAAAGCCAAAAAGGGTCTCTCGGGATGGGGTGTGACAAATGTTTTCTGTGTTCCATCTATGAAAAGGAACCTAATCTCTATATCACAATTTTGCCATTCTAACAATGTTTCCATAGAGTTCTTACCATCCACTTTTCTTGTGAAGGAACTTCGCACAGGGGCAACACTTCTGAAAGGATGAACTAAAGATGGTGTCTATGAGTGGCCAACCTCCTCTTCTTTGATTGCCTTCTCCACAATAAAGACAACTTCTTTCAACTGGCACCATAGATTAGGACATCCTGCTTTTTCAATTCTCAAACATATTGTTTCCAGTAATCATTTAGGCTTATCTTCCTCTTTATCTCCTAATTTCTCATGTAATGTTTGTCTCTACAATAAAAGCCACAAATTGTCTTTCTCCAACGCTTCAATTGTCTCTAATAAACCTCTTGAAATAATATTTTCAGATTTTTGGACCTCTCCAATTTTCTCACATAATGGCTTTAAATATTATGCAATCTTCATTGATCACTTCACTAAATATATCGGGTTTTACCCACTCAAACACAAATCTG
Organism: Ilex paraguariensis; assembly: GCA_963454935.2. Lineage (NCBI taxonomy): Eukaryota > Viridiplantae > Streptophyta > Magnoliopsida > Aquifoliales > Aquifoliaceae > Ilex > Ilex paraguariensis. The sequence goes on from CAUOFW020002391.1 coordinate 407,914, forward strand.
AAGTTAAAGAAGTATTTATAAGATTCAAAGCCATTGTGGAAAAACACTTCAATTTAAACATCAAAACCCTGTACTCTGACAATGGTGGTGAGTACATCTCCCTAGCTCACTTTCTTTCCACAAATGGTATCTCTTATCTCACCACTCCACCTCACACACCTGAACAAAATGGTTACTCCGAAAGAAGACACCTTCATATAGTTGAAACAGGCCTTGCCCTCCTCACTTATGCTTCTTTACCCCTCTCTTACTGGACCTATGCCTTTGCCACAGCCATCTACCTCATCAATAGAATGCCCACTCCCACCTTAAATCTCTCCTCACCCTAACACAAAATATTTCTCACAGCACCAAATTACTTGAAACTAAGGGTCTTTGGCTGCTTATGCAACCCTTAGCTCTGACCTTACACATCACACAAACTTGAATCATGGTCCAAGCCTTGTGTTTTTCTTGGGTACTCTCTCACTCAAAGTGCATACTACTGCCTTGACCATTCAACCTCAAAAATCTATGTCTCCAGACATGTCAAATTTCTTGAGTCTCAGTTTCCCTACTCTTCATTATTTGGTCAGTCCTCACCCGAACACCATTGCCACTTGGATTCCAGCACTAATTAAAGTTATCTCAACCTCTTCCCAACTGCCACTCACTATGCCATCTGAAGTCATCGTCCCTCAGCCACCTCAGTGTGCAGCTCCAACACACTCTCCAGTGCAAGTTCCATCCACCCACATAAACCAAGCCACCCATCCAACCTCAACTCCCTTGTCATCCTCAACCAATCCAACCCCACCCCAAATCATCCCAACCAAACCTCATTCCCCTCCAACACGCTCAATGACCACCTGAGCCAAGAACCACATTCATAAACCAATAACTAAAATGAACCTTCATACCTAACTCTAAAAATCCAATGACCTTAAACCAACAACCGTGAATAAAGCCTAGTTGGATCGAAAGTGGCGTCAAGCCATGTCCGATGAGTGTGATGTTTTAGTTAGGAATGGAACATGGGAACTTGTTCCACCTAATCCTACACAGAATATAGTTGGGTGTAAATGGATTTTTTGAATTAAACGTAACTCTGATGGCTCTATTGATAGGTTCAAAGCACATTTGGTCTCAAAAGGATTTCATCAAAGACCTAGAGTGGATTACCTAGACACTTTCAGCCCCGTTGTAAAACCAACCACAGTTCGTGTTGTCCTTAGCCTTGCTGTGTCTCGAGGTTGGTCCTTACGCCAACTTGATGTCAACAACGCCTTTCTCAAAGGCCATTTCTCTGAAAATGTTTACATGCAACAACCACCAGGTTTTGTTAATCAAGATCATCCATCCTATGTCTGCAAACTTCGAAAGGCAATCTATGGCCTCAAACAAGAACCTAGAGCATGGTATCATGAACTTCATACTTTACTCGTTCACTATGGCTTCAAGAATTCTTATGCTGATACCTCCCTATTTGTGCTCAGTACTGCTGCACATATTTTGTATCTACTTGTACATGTGGATGACTTAATAATCACTGGTGACAGTACTATGCTAATCGAATCCTTTGTTAATGTTCTTGCTCATCGATTTTTCATTAAAGATCTTGGACATCTATCTTATTTCTTGGGTGTGGAGGTAGTCTCAAATTAGCAAGGTATTTTACTGTCTTAAAGGCGTTACATTCTAGATATTCTAGCTCGAACTCATATGACTGATGCCAAACCCGTGCTAACTCCCATTCCAACTAGCCCACCTTTGATGTTAAAATTGGGCTCTCCTTTGTCCGATCCCACAGAGTATAGAACAATTGTTGGCAGCCTTCAATATCTCTTGATTATAAAACCAGACATTGCATTTGCAGTTAACAAGCTTTCTCAATACATGCACACACCCACAACCAAACATTGGAGTTTTGTTAAACGTCTACTGCGCAATCTGTGTGGTACTATTAATGAAGGACTCCAAAAACATTGTCAGTCAGCATGGTACTATAAATGAAGGACTCCAAAAACATCGTTAGTCCTCATTGAATCTTCATGCCTTTTTGGATCATTTGCATCGTGACTTACCATGCCACTTACAAGCTTATTTAGATGTAGATTGGGCATGTGACATGGATGATTTTTCATCCACCAGTGCTTATGCCATCTATCTTGGTCGCAATCTAGTCTCTTGGAGTTCTAAGAAGTAGAAAACGATTGTTATCTCTTCCACTGAAGCTGAATATAGGTCAGTGGCTAATGCAACTGTGACGCCCCTAAACCGGGGGGTCATTTTGTCAACCATTGACCACCCGTCAACCCACAAAAATACCGTGATTGTTTAATAACCCGACATCACATCTATCATATCCCCTTAGCTGGGATTATAACCCACACAACCATTGTTCTTTACACATTAATTTATAGCCATTTTATCCCTTAGGACACCCTTGAACAATAGGAAAGATTGCACAAGAATTGAGGGAAAGAATTCAAAATTTTGAAGTTTTGTGAGAACCTTTCAGTAGGTTTTCATAAACCTTCCAGAAGATCGAGCATACTAGAACCCTGTATTTAAGAAAAATGTGTCAACCTTTGGGAAGGTGTGTTCAACCTTCCGAAAAAAGTTACATACGAGATTCCCTCATTTTAGAAAAATGTGAAGACCTTCTGGAAAGTTTTCATCGACCTTCCGGAAGGTTTTGCCTACTAGATAAAATTTACATGAAACTTCCGAAAGGTTTTCTTCGACCTTCTAGAAGGTTTTGCCTGCTGGGCTAAAATTTACATTAACCTTCAAAAAGGTTTTCATTGACCTTCTGGAAGGTTTTGCTTGTTTTTCTACAAATCCTTCCTTCTTCGTTTCCAACCCATTCCAAACCTTTCCAAATTCAACCCAGCCATGTACAATAAAGCTTTATACATTATACAAGATCCATACAAGTTCTATCACAATTGATTCATACATTTACATGCCAAAACATAGTTTTTAACAAAAGTTTTACAAAACTTCAAAACAAAAGCCAAATTCTGGCTTTCTTCATCCATGGGGTTCAAATTGGGAGCCTTCCACTCGCGTGTGTCCTGCACCTGAAATATTTTCCCGTATAGGATGAGCCAATGCCTAGTACAATGTTTCCTACAGAGGCTATTCCCCAACCTAAGTGAATATGATGTTTATGCAACACATTACCACCAACAGCATCTCAACCACAATATATTATTCAATGTTGAAATCTTTGTATACCATGCCATGAAATGAGATGAGACTCACTCCTGCAACTCAACCCGAGTCCTCCCTGACTTCTTTCCCCCCATGTATGTCTTGAGTACAAAAACTGACTTTCTAAGATTCGCCATTGGCGTTACACACCCAATGACTAATTAAAATTCTCCAGGTCTTTCTTGGCGTAGGTATTTATGGACTTACACTAACAGTCACCCTACTGACACGGAATTTATGGACTTCCACCAACGGTTCCATATACACTGACACACTTTATGGGCTCTTATACCAACGGAAGTGCGTATCCAAATCACTGGATCTCTCACTTGAGAGATAGTCTAGCTCTTCTTGCTAACCCCGACCCAATTCTTTATCCATAACACCGTGCAACTTAGTCGAATTTTCAATCCAACATTCCCAAGGCCACCATCATCCACCTATTTGGGGTTTGATATCAACCATGCACACACACACCCACACTCATGGCCATGGATGTGTTTCCCTCGTGCAAATGCAATGTAATGCACCATTGCCTAATCCATGTCATGTCCATATGTAAAGAATGCCACATGAGCAAAATTAACTACATTCAAACAAGTTTCATGACAATTTATATCTGAAGCATATAATCACCAAACTTTCTCATAATGCTATATATCAACATTTCATTTTCAACAACAATTCACAAGCATGTTATTACATAACATATGTTAACAACACACTTAATTTCCAACGCATAAAATAAACACATAACATGCCCACATAACACCCAATTTCATGGATCACATTGAGTCTAATTCACAACCCATTTTAGGGTAAAATTTTGTTTTACCAAATTTCAATACCCATTTCATAAATTTCCACAATATAGGTAATGATAAAATCTTTTTATCAACATACCCCTTACATACTACGCCCTAGGTTGTTAAATAAACCTAAGTAGGAAGGAACCCTACCTCTTGAAGCATGAAATTAACGTAGAAAACCTTCAAGAATACCAATGGAACTCTAGCATTGATTTCTCCCAAATCCCGTTGTTGGATTTTCGGTGAAACTCAACTTTTTTGGTGTGGTTGTGTAGCCCTCGATGAAGAGAACGATTTCCCCTCTTGGCCCGAACGGATTCATTTGCTAGAATTTTGTAGATCGTAGAGAGAAGGTGGAGAAATTTCTCTCTTTTCCCTTTTTTCTCTATTGGCTAAAGGTTGAACACAAAAAAAATAGGGGAAAATCAGATTTTTCCCCTTTTTATGCCCTCCATTTACTTGGCTCACATTATGCCCCACGAACCTCTTTTTTTCTGGTTCATTTTAGCCCCGAAATGATTAAATTTCGTCCCGGTTTAAGTTCAAAATTTTTTTATTTTAAATTACTTTAAGTTATTTTCCAAGTTTGGAATTTCTATCAAAAATCCCGTTTTGGGTCACCCGAGACTCGACTATTTCGTAAAACATAAAAAAATTGACTATCTCGAAATTCGATGAAATTTGACAGAATAACTAGATTTCCTGATACGAATCCAACGGTTAGGCCCTTTTCCTCATCCGAGTTCTAGAAAATTTCACATTTACAACTCATACTGTAATGATAAATTCCCATTTTACCATTTTTCATAAAAAATTTAAATTTACCCGGATTTTATATTCTTTCCCCTTTAAAAGAATTTCGTCCTCGAAATTCACACACACATACACACTTAACTGCATGCATATGAAACAGTAAGATTATACTTAAATTTATAAAACTTGTACCTCCATCTCTGAACAGGAACAGATAGTTGGTGCGTGTGGTATCATCATGCTCTCAAGTAGCCTCCTCCACTCTTCAGTGCTGCCATAGCACCTTTACTAGCTACACGGTCTTGCCTCGCAAAACCTGCTCCTAGCTATCCATGATACGCATCAGTCCCTCCTCAAAGGTCCCATCTGCATCGACAATCAACTCACCCCAATCCACCACATGTGTCAGATCTAGAGTATACTTTCGGAGTATAGAGACATGGTGTAACGCATGAACACCTGATAAGTTTGTTGGTAATGCCAACCGATAAGCAACTGTACCCACCCTCTCGAGTACCTCGAAGGGCTCAATGAACCTCGATGACAGCTTTTCCCATTTTTTGAACCTGACCACTCCTCTTTTTGGCATCACTTTCAAGAAGACATAATCTCCCACCTCAAACTCTAGAGGTCGTCGCCGTTTGTGGACATAGCTCTTCTGTCGGCTCTGAGCCATAAGAAGAGGCTTCCATATCAAGTCCACTTTCTCAGATGTCTCTAACCAAATTCGAACCCGTAGAGGGTCTCTCTCCTACCTCCGTCCAACAAACTAGATAATGACAAGGCCTCCCATAAAGTGCCTTATGAGGTGCCATCTAAATGCTTGTCTGACAACTGTTGTTGTAGGCAAACTCCACTAAAGGTAAGTGCTATTCCCAGCTACCCTAGAGATCTAGGACACATGCCCGTAGCATGTCCTCTAATAGTTGGATGGTCCTTTCTGACTGACCATCCGTCTAGGGATGAAAATTTGTGCTCATCATCAACTGTGTCCCCATGACTCGCTGGAAACTCTCTCAAAAATGAGCCATAAAACTGGGATCCCAATCCGATACTATAAATATGGGCACCCATTCAACCGGACAATCTCCCGTATATTCAACCTACAAAATTCCTCTAGTGTGAAGGTCATTTGCACCGCCAAAGAGTGTGCCAACTTCGTAAGCTGGTCCACTACCACCCATACCGCGTCATGTCCTCGCGATGTCCATGGCAAGTGAGTCACAAAATCTATTACGACATGCTCCCACATCCACTCTGCTACCTCCAAAGACTGGAGCAATCCGATCGGTCTCTGGTGCTCAGCCTTTACCTGCTGACACGTGAGACATCAGTTAACAAAATTTATAACGTCTCTCTTCATCCCACTCTAATAGTATTGGCGACGAAGATCATGGTACATCTTCATGCCACTTGGATGTATTGTAAAATGGGAGCAATGAAACTCCTTGAGGATCTCCTTTCTCAAATCCGCTAACTAGGGAACTACAACCCTTCCCTCATACCAAAGGCTGCCATCCGAGTGAATGGCCCAGCCCTCATCACCGGTACTCGCCTGCACTCGGTCCCTGACGGATAAAATCTCTGTATCCTATCTTTAGGACTTAATCACTTTGCTCAATAGGGAAGACATAGCCACCAAACTCCCCAAAATGCCTTGAGCCTCACCCATGTATCGTAGCCCTAACTATCCCACAATCTTGAACATTCGCCACCCTTGGGAAGTCACACTAGCCAAGACTCCCTACGACTTTCAGCTGAGTGCACCAGCTACCACATTTGCCTTACCGGGGGTGATAATACAAAGTGAAGTCATAATCTTCTAGGTACTCCATCCACCGGCGTTGCCTCTTGTTGATGTCCCGCTGTGTAAAAATATACTTCAGACTTTTGTGGTCTAAAAATACCTCGAACTGCTCCCCGTATAAGTAGTGGTGCCAAGTCTTCAAGGCAAAGAAAATGACCGCCAACTCCATGTCATGCGTGTGATAATTGCGCTCATGATTCTTTAGTTACCGAGAACCATAAGCCACCACCCTCCCGAACTGCATCAAGACACAATTGAGTCTATCCTTTGAGGCATCACAGTACACAGTGTGCGTCTGTCCTCTCTCTGGAACAATCAAAATAGGAGCTGAAGTAAGTCTCCTCTTTAACTATTAGAATGTCTTCTCATACGAATCATCCCACTGAAACTGGACCTCCTTCTTGGTCAATCTCGTCATAGGTGCAGCTAGTCGAGAGAAGTCCTCAATGAACCTGCTATAATATCCCGCCAACCCAAACAACTGTGTATCTCAAAGACTGAATTCGGCCTCTCCCAACTCATAACTGCCTCAACCTTCTCCGGGTCAACCAACACACCAAAAGCCGACACCACGTGTCCCTAGAATTTCACCTACATAAAGCCAATTCACATTTACTAAACTTGGTGTACAACTGTTGGTCCCTCAAGGTTTGGAGAACAATCCTTAAGTGACCCTAATGCTCCTCCTCAAACTTGGAGTAGATCAAGATGTCGTCAACAAACACCATAACAAACTGATCTAAATAAGGTTGGAACACCCTATGCATGACATCCACGAATGCTGCCGAGGTGTTCGTCAATCCAAATGGCATCACAGTAAACTCGAAATGCCCATACCACATTGTGAACACCATCTTAGGGATATCTGCCTCCCTGATCCTCAACTGATGGTAGCCCGTGCGAAGCTCTATCTTAGAGTAGACCCGCGCTCCCCTCAGCTAATCAAATAGATCGTCAATCCTCGGCAAAGGGTACCTATTCTTAATGGTAACTCGGTTCAACTGTCGATAATCTATATACAACTGAAGGGTCTTAGCCTTCTACTTAGCAAACAACACCAGAGTGCCCCAACGTGAAGGGCTCGGTCTAAGAAAGCTCTTGTCCAACAATTCTTGCAATTGGACTTTGAGTTCTTACAACTCAACTGAAACCATTCTAAGCGGAGTCACAGAAATAAGAGATGTACCTAGATGCAACTCAATGCTGAAGTCTACATCCCTATGGGGAGGTAATCTGGCAATTTATCCAAAAAAATATCCTCGTACTCACACACAACCTAAGGTAGACCCAACTCCTGTCTTACCTTGTCCTCTAAGGTAAGGCTCACAAGCCAACCCATCAACTGCCCGTGCCATTGAGAATCGTATATGGATTGGGGCAAAGCTTCATGCTTTTCCCCCTGAAACTTGAAACAAACACCTTCCGGCATATAAGCAATTACTCTCTTATGATCACAATCAATGACGACCTGATGCACCGCCAACCAGTTCATTCCGAGAATAACATCAAACTTTGATATGTCCATGACCCTAAGGTCTACGGTGAGTAGAATTCCTGAGATCTCTAACTCATAACCCCGATATATCCGGTCAACACTCACCCTAGTTCCTAGAGGAGAACTCACATGCAATGGCTCTTCCAAGGTTTCAACCTCTAAGCCCAAATTCCTCATACATGAAACAAATATGAATGAATGCAATGCTCTAGAATCAAACAATACCCTAGCCCATAAACGAGAAAGTAAGAACGTACCCTAGGTGAGTAATTGATCCACTAGCTCAGTCTGAGGTATCATGGCGTAGACATGCCCCTAGGTCCCCGAAGTCTCGACTTGTATGCCCTATCCTCGGCCTCGACCCATGCCGTGGCCTATCTGGCTTGATTGTAGAGTCCCTTCTCAAAGAGTGGCAAGGGCTTGAGTAGCACTCTAGAACTGATATTGGCTTCCATGGCCCATGGTGGGATAGGGAGGAATAAAATGTGTCTGTGCATACCCCACCGACGATTGGGACTAAGATGATCTGTAGCTTTGGGATCCCTGCCTCTGAGGAAAATCCCGTTTCATGTGACCCGGCTGATGGCAATGGAAACATGTCCATTGACCGGCCTGATAAGTTATCCCAGGGTTTCCCCCGCCTTGGGAGAATCAACCTTGGCCTTGGCCTTGATGGCTGCGGCCTTGTCCCCGTGGGGTAGAAGCCCTCTGTTTCTTTTTTGAACTAGAAGAAAAGGATTGACCCTCCTTCTTCTTGTCTTTTGCACCCGCTTCCTGGATGTTCCGTGTGTCCTCAACTTCTCTCTCAATAGCCATAGCTCTCGTGACCATTGAATCCATGTTATGTAGGCAATGGCCCACAATCTTTCTCCGGATGGATAATTTCAACCCATCCTTAAACTTCCTTTCTTTGGCCATGTCCGTGGCCATATAGTCATCAACGAAATGGGCTAACTAAGTGAACTTAGTCACGTATTTCAACATTATCATCGTCCCTTGCCTCAATTTCAAAAACTCTCAGGCCTTTACATTTTCGAGCAGCCGTTGAGAAATACTTCCCCATGAAGAGCTCCCGAAACTCTCCCCATGTCATTTTCTCCAAATTCTTAGAGTCCTTTGCCCACTCCTACCAAAGTTGGGCTTCTCCCTCTAGCTGGAATGCATCTAGCCTTATCTTTATAGCATCAAAAATGATCTCCATTGCCTCTAAAATCTTATCAACCTGTCAGAACCAATGGTCGACTACCATCGGATCCGCCCCTCCCTTAAAAATTAGAGGCTTGTGTGTCTTCAACCTCTAGAGGTTACTCGAGCCTACTTGTCCCATACTTGCACTAGTCTGTGCAATAGTAGCAGCTGCAGCACTAGCTTGTGCAATGGTAGCAGCCGTAATACCAATAGCCTCCACGAAGGCTTGATGATCAAAGGTCGGTGGTAGTTGATTAGTGTTTCACCCCCTGCCTCGGCGACCTCTTTCTCTACTAGCTATCTACACACACGTCAGATAGTAATAGAGCACCAATTTAGTATCCCAAAGTAGGGACCAACTTTGAACTCTGGGATTTACCTCCCCGTCTCCCTAGTAGAGCTTATGTCGCCCACTAGTAAACCTTTTCCACTTTGAACTATTTCGTTCCCTTGTTTTCCGACCCATAAGGTTATGTTTTCTAACCCTAGTGTCACTTTTCCATATACATTTTACCATGTATCTCATTCACATAACATATAGTACAGAACATGTAGAATATTAAGGCACATAACGTGAAATGAATAATGAATGCAATGGTCTAGACCCATGCCCCATCAAGCCCTAGGTAAATCGTATTCCTAAGCTTTGATACCAAGCTGTGATGCCCTTAAAACCGGGGGTCCTTTTGTCAACCGTTGACCACCCGTCAACCCGCAGAAAAATCTGTGATTGTCACATAACTCAACATCGCATCTATCAAATCCCCTTAACCGAGATTACAACCCACACAACCGTGGTTCTTTACACATTAATTTATAGCCATTTTATCCCATAGGACAACCTTGAATAAGAGGAAATTTTGCCTAAGAACTGAGGGAAAGAATTCAAAGATTTGAAGTTTTGTGAGAACCTTCTTGTAGGTTTTCATAAACCTTCCGGAAGATCGAGCATACTAAAACCCTATCTTTAAGAAAAATGTGTCCAACATCCGGAAGAAGTTATATACTGGATTCCCTCATATTAGAAAAATGTGAAAACCTTCCGGAAGGTTTTGCCTACTGGATAAAAATTTACATGAACCTTCCAGAAGGTTTTGCCTGCTGGGCTAAAATTTACATTAACCTTCTGGGAGGTTTTCATTGACCTTCTGGAAGGTTTTGCTTATTTTTCTACAAATCCTTCCTTATTCATTTCCAACCCATTCCAAACCTTTCCAAATTCATCCCAAGCATGTACAATGAAGTTTTCTACATTATACATGATCCATACAAGTTCTATCACATTTGATTCATACATTTACATGTCAAAATGTAGTTTTTAACAAATTTTTTACAAAACTTCAAAACAAAAGCCACATTTCGCCTATATTCATCCATGAGGTTCGAATTAGGAGCCTTCCACTGGTGTGTGTCTCGCTCCTCAAATATTTTTCCGTATAGGATGAGCCAATGCCTAGTAGAATGTTTCCTATATAAACTATTCCCCAACCTAAGTGCATATGAATGTTCATGCAAAACACATTACCACCAATAACATCTCAACCACAATATATTATTCAATGTTGAAATCTTTGCATATCATGCCATGAAATGAGATGAGACTCACTTATGCAACTCAACCCGAGTCCTCCCTGACTCCTTTTTCCCCATGTAAGTCATGAGTACAAAAACTGGCTTTCCAAGTCCCGCCATTGGCGTTACACACCTAATGCCTAATTAAAATTCTTTGGGTCTTTCTTGGGGTGGGTATTTATGGACATACACCAATGGTCACCCTACCGACATGGAATTTATGGACTTCCACTAACGGTTTCGCGTACACCGACACACTTTATGGGTTCTTATACCAACAAAAGTGCGTATCCGAATCACCGGGTCTCTCACCTGAGGGATAGTCTAGCCCTTCTTGCTAACCTGACCCAATTCTTTATCCATAACACCGTGCGACTCAGTCAGATTTTCAATCCAACTTTGCCAAGCCCACCATCATCCACCTATTTGGTGTTTGATATCAACCATGCACACACACACCCACACTTATGGCTATGGATGCATTTTTTCCGTACAAATGCAATGTAATACACCATTGCCTAATCCATGTCATGCTCATATGTAAAGAATGCCACATGAGCAAAATTAACTACATTCAAACAAGTTCCATGGCAATTTATATCCAAAGCATATAATCACCAAATTTTCTCATAATGTTATATATCAATGAACATATATCAACCTTTCATTTCCAACAACAACTCACAAGCATGTTATTACATAACATATGCTAACAACACACTTAATTCCCAAGGCATAAAATAAACACATAACATGCCCACATAACACCCAATTCCATGGATCACATTGAGTCTAATTCACAACCCATTTCAAGGTAAAATTTTATTTTACCCAATTTCAATACCCATTTCATCAATTTCCACAACATAGGTAATGATAAAATCTTTTTATCAACATACCCATTACGTACTACACCCTAGGTTGTAAAATAAACCTAAGTAAGAAGGAAACCTACCTCTTAAAGCGTGAAATCAACGTAGAAAACCTTCAAGAACACCAATGGAACTCTAGCCTTGATTTTCCCCAAATCCCATTTTTGGATTTTTGGTAAAACTCATCTTTTTTGGTGTAATTCCATAGCTCTCGCCAAGGAGAACGACTTTCCCTCTTAGCCCGAACAGATTCAACCGCTAGAATTTTGTAGATTGTAGNTCCGAATCACCGGGTCTCTCACCTGAGGGATAGTCTAGCCCTTCTTGCTAACCTGACCCAATTCTTTATCCATAACACCGTGCGACTCAGTCAGATTTTCAATCCAACTTTGCCAAGCCCACCATCATCCACCTATTTGGTGTTTGATATCAACCATGCACACACACACCCACACTTATGGCTATGGATGCATTTTTTCCGTACAAATGCAATGTAATACACCATTGCCTAATCCATGTCATGCTCATATGTAAAGAATGCCACATGAGCAAAATTAACTACATTCAAACAAGTTCCATGGCAATTTATATCCAAAGCATATAATCACCAAATTTTCTCATAATGTTATATATCAATGAACATATATCAACCTTTCATTTCCAACAACAACTCACAAGCATGTTATTACATAACATATGCTAACAACACACTTAATTCCCAAGGCATAAAATAAACACATAACATGCCCACATAACACCCAATTCCATGGATCACATTGAGTCTAATTCACAACCCATTTCAAGGTAAAATTTTATTTTACCCAATTTCAATACCCATTTCATCAATTTCCACAACATAGGTAATGATAAAATCTTTTTATCAACATACCCATTACGTACTACACCCTAGGTTGTAAAATAAACCTAAGTAAGAAGGAAACCTACCTCTTAAAGCGTGAAATCAACGTAGAAAACCTTCAAGAACACCAATGGAACTCTAGCCTTGATTTTCCCCAAATCCCATTTTTGGATTTTTGGTAAAACTCATCTTTTTTGGTGTAATTCCATAGCTCTCGCCAAGGAGAACGACTTTCCCTCTTAGCCCGAACAGATTCAACCGCTAGAATTTTGTAGATTGTAGAGAGAAGGTGGAGAAATTTCTCTCTTTTCCCTCTCTTCTCTATTGGCTAACGGCTGAACACACAAAAAAAGGGGGAAAATTAAATTTTTCCTCCTTTTTATACCCTCAATTTACTTGGCTCACATTGTGCCACATGGCCTTCTTTTTTTTGGGTCCGTTTTAGCCCCGAAATGATTAAATTTTGTTTCGGTTAAAGTTCAAAATATTTTTATTTTAAATTGCCTTAAGTTATTTTTCAACTTCCGAACTTTTATCAAAAATTTCGTTTTTGGGTCACTCGAGACTCGATCGTCTCGCAAAACACGAAAAATTTGACTATCTGAGAATTCGATAAAATTTGAGAGAATAACTAAATTTATCGAGACAAATCCAAAGTTGAGGTCCGTTTCGTTATTCGAGTTCTAGAAAATTTTAGGTTTACAACCCGTACTATAATGGTAAATTATCATTTTGCCCTTTTTCATAAAAAGTTTAAATTTACCCGGGTTTTACAACACCTGTTGAGCTCAGTTGGCTTCCTTATCTTCTTACTGATCTTGGTGTTCAAATACATTGTTGTCCCGTCTTATACTGTGACAGTTTTGGTGCTACCCAACTCTATTTCAGTCCCGTGTTTCACTCCAGAATGAAACATGTTGCCATCGATTTCCATTTTATTAGGGACCAAGTCCAAAATGGTGTCCTTTGTGTTGCTCATGTGTCTTCAACAGATCAACTTATAGATGAACTCACCAAACCTCTTCTCCGTGCCCGCTTTCTTGATCTCAAATTCGAGATTGGACTTCTATCTCAAGCTCCATCTTGAGGAGGCATATCAGAGGATTGTAACAAATCGTAATAGCCCATTAGTTTCTCTAATTTTGAATTCATTCAAACTTGTTGTTCTTTAGATTTAGGAAATAGTTTCCAACTGCTCTATATTTTAGGATCTCAAACAAATGTTTGTTATCCCACTTGTATATTTAACAATTGCAAAATGTATATGAAAAACACAATCTATTTAACAGTTGGAAAATGTTTTCACCATCTGTTATTTTCATCCCCCACTAGAAAAAGGGTCTAAAATTTATAGGTATATAAAACAATCTATAAAAAAAGGACTTATGATTGAAAACGCTCAATATTTTGAAAGGTACAATATTTTAAAAGGCCCTTAAAAATTTGTAAAGGGAGCAAACCCTTTGTTCTGGATATAGTAGTGTGCTCCATTTTTAATTTATTTTGGATTTTTTTGGACATAAATGCCTATTTTGGAATTTCTTGTAATTTCCTTTTGGTGGTTTGTTATGTTGGAGTATTTTAATAAAAATAAAAATATAGTTTTTATTATTTATCTAATTTATAAATCAATAATTTCAAATTTATTTGTATATTCATTTTAGCATAATTATACATATTTATTTTTATTGTCACAAGTTACATAAGTTACAAGTCTAACAATTAGCTTGTGTATAATGAGAACTGATGATGCACAAATTGATTTTATACACCACTTGCCAAGTAATTAATGCAGTAAATAAATAAGGAAAGAATCAACACAATCAAAATACAATTTAAGTGGTTTAGTCAAGGTGACCTACTCCACTGTGAAGGGCTAGGATGCCTTGGGTGTTTTATTGCTTCAAAGAATATTGGATGCTCAAGTGTGAGTAATATGTGAGATACAAGATGTGAGAGATGTCCCCCATGTGTAGGCGGGACTTATAATTTATAGGTTCCTCCTAACAAATTGAGATGCCTTATCAGTAACAAAAAAGCTGATTAGGTGGAGTGGGCACCATCCTCACAACATATGAGGTAGTTGTAGAGAGGGCATGGAGATCTCCTCAAGACCTGGTCCCACGATGGCGTGGATGAGGCTCTCTGATGGCGTTACTGAATCCTTGACTTTAGGATCACGTGACTCTCGGGGCTTTGGTGAGCCTAACTAGATCTAGTTCTCTCCTAGGCCGGACCCACTTTGGCTTGTCTTGGTGGGGCCCACTATCTGAGTTGTGTCTGATCTGGGCTGAGATCATTATCTAAGTTGGGCCATGGGCCGAATCAATGATATACCCCACGCCTCAAGCCCAATGAATTGGGGGAGAGGGCATTAGCTAGTCCAACTGAAGTTGAACTTTTTTCCTCAACAAGGACTTTATGAGGCTCTTTGGTATGGTTTCTCCTCATGGGAACTTCTCAAGGTCAATCCTACTCTAACTAGGATACTTGAATGCCCACCCAATTAGGTAACTTCCAAAGTGAATGGGAGCTCCTTTGTGTCACTCCTACTTCAATTAGGATACTTGAATGCCAATCCAATTAGGTAACTACCAAAGTGAATGGGAGCTCCTCAATCTCAAGCCTTAACCAATTAGAATTGCCAATCCTACCAGGTAACTCCCCACGTTGAGCTATAAATAGGTCCATCCTCATTTCCCTTTGCACCATTCCTTGAGAGGGTTTTTTAGACTAAAGAGTGATGGAAGGCAAAGGTGGTGTGAGTGAAGCAGACACTGGCAAGGCAGGTATGGGCGGCACGGGTACTAGCCGGGAGGTGTTCGTGGGCACTAGGGCGCCGTGGTTGGTGTTGGCACATGGTAGGTGTAGGTACAAGAGGGGGAACAGGAGCCTGGGCGTAGGTGCATGGCAGGTGCCATGACATAGGCATTCGAGCTAGGTGTCAAGAATGAGCTACGCGTAGAGACAAGGGCTGGATAGGTGGTGAGAAATGATGGTGACAATGTTCCTCCTCATCCACGACGACACAATTATCATGATAAAGTAGCTACTGATAATGGATCTAAGGTGAGCTCTATCTCTAGCTCCCTTAACACTGAAGCTAAGATTGCTAGGATTCTATTCAATTTTTGCATTGCTCCTGCGGTGTTGCACCGTATGGATGAGATGGGCAAGCCAACCTCTAATAAATCCTCGGTGGACATTGTTATTTATAAGGAGGTACTTGAGGTGGGGTTAAGGTTTCCCGTACCTCCTCTTGGTTGCTGGATCCTTCAATATTTTCCACTCACGCCAGGGCATTTGTAACCCAATGGTTGGAGAGTTTTGCTGGGATTTCTTATGAGGATGCCTCCCTTGAAGAATTTTCTACTGCCTATATTTTGACTGAAACTCCTGCTCCTAACGTAGGCTAGTATTACTTCATTCCACGGGGAGAAAAATTAATTGTTGGGATGCAATCCAACTACCATAGCTAGCAGGATCACTTCTTGTTTGTAGGAGGAGAGTAGGCTTTAGAGGTGGATAAGGTCTTGGCACCAGTGAGGTGGGGCCTTCCAAAGAGGACAGGTACAACCTCTTTCCCCCTTTTTTTTGGTATTAAACACCTCTTTTCCAGGCTCCCCAGTGCTCTCAGCAGATTAGGACTGGAAGCTTCAAGTTGTGAGGGCTTGTCTCGTAAGGGACTACGAGACCCTCATGCCTAGAAAGGGTGAGGCTACGTACCCTCCTTCGAGAGATGCTAGGGGCGGTGTGTCTTTTTCCAAGGCTAGTAGCTCCTCAAATTTTTCCTTCAAATTTTTCTCTCTTTTATTCTTAGGGTAATACTTTACCCTTCTGCAGTGGATAGGACAATGGTGCAGTCTCGTTATTCCACTAGGAGTACTCCTCCACCCAAGATGGCCAAGGTGGATAATATTCTAGCGGGCCCTTCTCAGATGACCCTTCCAATAGCTCCTCCCCAAATAGTTTTTTCAGTGATTCCTTAAGAGGTTCCTCTAGTTACTGCTCTAGAGGTGACTGCCTCTCTAGAAGCTCTCCATGCGACCACGCCTCCTAGTCCCCTTACATCTAATTCTCTAGTAGGGACTTCTACAGGGGCAGGCTCTCAAATGGTGTCCATGCTACATGGCGTGCAGATCATTAGGAAATGACTTAGGAGATTTGTGTTTCCTATAGAGATTGGGCAGGTTGGTGCTCGGGGCACTGAGGACATTATTGACACTATCCTAGAAGGTTTGGCTCAGGTAAGCGTCTGTTCTCTTCCTTGCCATTGTGCCTCCTTTATGGTGCTGACCTTCCTTTATCTTTTTAAGGTTTTTATTGCTTCTATATGCCTCTTTTCAAGGGTTGTTCAGTTCAACCAACTGCACTCAACTGTGAAAAAGGAGAGGCTTGCTCATGAAACCGTAAAGGGGGAGCTATTGGCAGCTCAAAAGAGGATTTCCTAGCTTGAGGTTGACAGTGAGGCTTCCCAGATGGAACTTGTGGTGACCAGTGAGAAGGCTGCTCTTATTGAGGCTACCTGTTTGTGGGCAGATGCAGAGCTTGGGGTGACCCATGAGAAGACTGCTCTTAATGAGGTTGCCGGCTCGAGGGCAGAGGCCAAGCTTGTAGTGACCTATAAGAGGGCCGTCCATAGTGAGGGCTACTAAGTTGGAGGCTAATGGCGAGACTACCCGCTTGATAGCAGAGGTAGAGTTGGAGGCGGCTCGTGAAAGGGTTTCTCGAGCTGAGGCGGATATGCGATTGGCCCGTGAGAGGGCTACCAAACTCGAGTCTGATTAAGAGGGTGACTTTACAAATGCCTTGACTGAGGACTACGAGGAGCGTAGGGGGAAAATTTCAGTTGCCTTCCCTGATATTGACTTCTTAGGGTTTGTTCCATATGAGGCGCCACAGGGTGATGGTGATGATGATGCACACTCTAATGGTGGAGTAGAGGATGACGAGGAAGAGGGTGATGGCAGTGAGAGCAATGAGAGTACTAAGGACTTTTGATTTTTTTTAGTAGATAGACAGAGTCAGACTATGCTCTGACTTTTGTAATAGTGGCCTTTGCCTTTTAGAGTTTCATTTGAGATTTATTTGAAATAAGATGCAAGGCAACTTTTTGGAGTAAATTTAGAAAATTTTATTTGATGGTTGCTCATAATAAGAATTGGTGGGCAATAATCCCAAAAAAGGTACAAGTCTTTTAATTAAAAAGAAAAAATCAAATCAAATCCTTCAGCTTTATCATTTCTGTCCTCTTCAAGTGTTATTGATAATACCTCTTCAGATGTTCAGTATTGCATGGATGAGGAAAGACCTTTCCCTCAGAATTCTAAATTCTGTAGGTGTCTGTCCTTACTATCTCTATCACAGTGTAGGGCCCTTCCTAGTTTGGTCCTAGCTTTCCCTCTCGTGAGTCTTTCGTGGCGAGTATTAAGAAGGCATGTGCATTAACTTCGACTTGATAGAGGAGGAAAGAGAGATGGTCATGATCCGGAATACAGAGTATAAACGGTGCATGACAAAATACTACAACTCAAACTGATGATGCACAAATTGATTTTATACACCATCTGTCAAGTAATTAATGCAGCAAATAAATAAGGAGAGAGTCAACACAAGAGTGCTTTGGTCAAGGTGACCTACTCCACTATGAAGGGCTAAGATGACCTAGGTGTTTTATTTCTTCAAGGAGTATTGGGTGCTCAAGTGTGAGTAATAGGTGAGATATTAGGCTGAACTTATAATTTATAGGCGTCTCCTAACAGATTGAGGCACCTTATAAGCAACAGAAAGGCTGATTTGGTGGAGTGGGCGTCATCCTCGCAACAGATGAGGTAGTTACAGAGAGGGCTTGGAGATCTCCCCAAGACCTGGTCCCAAGATGACATGACAAATCTCCTCACTCCAGGATGGTATGTATGAGGCTCTCTAATGGTGTTGCTAACTCTTTGACTTTAGGATGACGTGGCTCTCAGGGCTTTGGTGAGCCTGAGTAGATCTTGGTCTTTTCTGGGCCGAACACACTGGGGCTTGCCTGTGTCGGGCCCATTATCTGAGTTGGGTCTGATCTGGGACAGGACCATTATCTGAGTTGGGCCTTGGACTGGTTCCATCAAGAATTATACTGGTGAATTTTAGTGATAAGTTACATATTATAACTTTATTATGATAGTCATTGAGTTGATTTAAGTTGGCATTATATTATGTTATTAAGACAAAATAGGTGTGATTTTTATGATACAAGTAATTAGACTAGTTATTTTGGACAAATGCTACAAGTTGCATAAACCTTTATATAGAAGTCCAACTATTCTATTCTTGGATGTTAAAAAATAACTATTCTCATGTTTCTTTCCCTATTTTCATATTCTATTTATTGGGCAAACAAAGGTGTGAGTGAGTGAAGTTTCTACTTCTCAAGGTTGTATAGACTGAGAGAAGTTAGAGTGAGTGGCTGGGTTGTTTCCAAGAAACGGCGTGTTGTGACCTACTACACTGGAGAATTTATTCATAGAGGCGCGAATTGTCTTAAAGAAAGTGACTTAGTTCGTGGCTCAACTCAAGTGTAATCTTATCAGGTATGAAATATGATGAGCCCAATTCCTATTAGGTCTAGTCCAACCAATCAATGAAGCCCAAATCGGCCACAAAGTAGGTCAAGCCTAGTTCGAGAATTCAATGCAGTCCAAAGCCCAAGGAGTACAAGAAGATTAGAGAACATGGGGAGTAATCATCGGGATATCCACTCTCAAAGATCAAGGCAATCTTAATTACACTTACATATTGTAATTGTCCTCCCGAAGGACTAGTGCCTTTACCCTCACATCACCGCCTTAACTAAGGCTCATGCCTATAAATTTTAAGTCTTCTCCACAAGGGAGAGACACCACTTCACACCTCTAGAGACACCTCTAAATACCTCTACAGAGTTTTACCTCCCTACATCTCTACACACCCCTCACATAGCTTTTCTCTCTTCTAGCTATTGTACCTCTCTCGGAGCACATCTCTCTCAGAGCTCTCTCTTTCTTACCTTATTCATTAATAAAGGCTCACTAGCCACTGTTGCCGCTTTCAGAGTGGAGTAGGCCACCCGGACCAAACCACTATATATCTGCGTGTTGACTGAATATTTACCTTATTGCCATTGATTGCTCCAATAATTGTCCTTTAATTACATTTTATCACACACTCGACTATTGACCTTGCACGAGGTTATTTTGTGCATCATCAGTTTGACAGCATCTGTGGGAAATGACAGAGTTTTCTACTACTTTACTACTCTTTTTTTACATCCATGGCAATCACGACCAGGTCAATGAATCTCCGGTAAGAGTCATTGCCTCCCCTTGCACCCTCGGACCAATCCACTATGACGACTCTCGTGGTCGGGCAACAACTTTTGCAGACCATGCAGCTGCTGGTAAACCAGAACCAACAAATCATTTAGTTGATGCTCGCCTCAGGTGGCATCGCCCTTCAGCCCGTAAGAGGAGCACCAACGGGAGAAGCACAACAACGTCTCCACTCTAGGCGCCAAGTTGTCCCCCACTCTGGAGCCTCGCACCAGAACGCCCCTGGGCAATGCCCAAGACCCTTTTGCCTAGGAGTCCCTCCTCAGCACGCAGGAAGCTCACATGTCCCCCTCCTCATGTACCTGTGCAGGAGGACGAGGGAGAAAGCCAGTATGCCGATCATGAAAGCCATTACAATGACCCAATGGAGGATGTCCCCAACCAATGCGATAAGTAGATTAAAGAGGTGCAAAACCAACACGGTGATACCCTCAATGCCATCAAGGCACAAGTGCCTGAGACGGTGGATTACTTGTTAAGGCACACTGATACCCTATTCGTTGCAGACATTGTCAATTACCCCTACCCTCGAAGTTCAAGATGCCTACCATTGAGATCTTCGATGGTACCAATGACCCTCTGGATCATCTTGACACGTATAAGTCTCTCATGCAACTCCACAACGTGCCTAATGAGATCATGTGTAAAGCTTTCCCTACCACCTTGAAGGGGTATCCTCGACAATGTTTTGGGAAGATCAAACCCTCTTCTATCCACTCTTTTGCAGAGTTAGGCAAGTCTTTCGTCTCTCATTTCATAAGGCAAGCTTGAGAAGCTACCTCACTCGTTTTAACTAGGAGGCTTTGCAGATCGAGGAGCCAGATGACAAGGTCACCATAACCGCCTTTATTATAGTGTTGTGCTCCTCCAGTTTCATGTTCTCTATCCTGAAAAAGCCACCATCCAGCATGCCCGAGTTGTTGTCAAGGGCACAAAAGTACATGAATGCCGAGGATGCCACCAAAGCCAAACAAGGTGAGTTTTCCCATTGGGATAAGAAGAGGAAGGACACCAATGAGGACAAGCAAGAAGCAGAGAACAAAAGGAATAGAACAGAGAGAATCTTTGTCAAGGACCGCCTTGGTACCCTGCCTCTAAGAGAACGATAAGCCTTTAAGCCTCTCAATGTTTTCGTGGAGCATATTGTATTCCAAAAACAGGATAATCCTACAGTACGCTGGCTAGAGAAGATGAAAACTGCCCTGAACCGTAGGAGTCCAAACAAGTACTACCGTTTCCACCGCAATCACGACCATGATACTGATGACTTCTTTGATCTTAAAAGGCAGATCAAGGAGCTCATACATCATGGCCAGTTGAGGCAGTACGTTGCTGGCAGAGGACAAGCCCCGCCACCTGGCCGAGACCAGGACAACAGAGAATGTCATTAACCCCTCGGAGAATCCAAACAATCTCCTAAGGGCTCAGAGGAGGAGGCGACTCCAACTCTGCCAGGAAAGTCTTGGCCCACCTATAGGACGCCGAACACCTAAAGAGCTATAGTGGGTTGAAGCCAATGGCTTTCATTTTATTTGTCCTTTATTGTTTCAGTTGATTTATTTTGTTATTTATTATTTTATGAAATAAAACTCTGCGAAGATTAGTGTACCCAGAACTATCATGCTTTCATTTCATGAAGTTTGTAAACAAATTATAAAAGTCAAAACATAACCAAACAACAAGGTAGACAAAAAGAAAAAAGCCATCATACTCTTGACGATCAGTTATGGTTCCCCGAGCCACTATAATCAAGGCTCTCCCCGTTACCATATACCTATGGTGTCTTATATGGCACGAAGCCAAAGAAATCAACAAGTAGGGAAATCTATCAAGTTCTTCATAACCATTAATAAAGGCGCCTACAGTGGCCCTCTCAGCAACCTCCCTCCTCATCTCCATCTCAATGGAATGAGCCTATGCCACAACAGCCTTTTCTCGAGCTATATGTAGCTTGGCCTCCAGCTTAGCGGCCCTCTTAAGGGACCTCCACAACTCTGACTCTGCTCTAGCCCAAGTAGTCTCCTTATAAGCCTCTGCCACGGCAGCCTTTTCCCAAGCTATACGTAGCTCAGCCTCCAACTTTGCGGCCCACTCACGGGACCTCTGCAACTCTAACTTTACTCTCACGTAGGTAGTCTCCTTATAAGCCTTTGCCATGATAGCCCTCTCTAGAGCTATACGTTGCTTGGCCTCCAGCTTTGCGGCCCTCTCACAAGGATGTCCTCAGCTCTAACTCGGCTCTCGCACAGGTAGTCTCCTTATAAGCCTATGTTACGATAGCCTTTTCCCGAGCTATACGTAGCTCGGCCTCCAGCTTAGCAACCTTCTCACGGGACGTCCATAGCTCTAACTCTGCTATCGTACGCCTCTGCAACAACAGCCCTCTCCCGAGCAATACATAGCTCGGCCTCTAACTTTGCGGCCCTATCACGGGACTTCTGGAACTCTGACTCTGCTCTCGTGCAGGTAGTCTCCTTATAAGTCTCTGCCACGACAACCCTCTCCCAAGCTATATGTAGCTTAGCCTCTAGCTTTGTGGCCCTCTCACGGGACGTCTGCAACCCTGACTCTACTCTTATGCAGACATTCTCTTTATCAGCCTCCAGCTTCTCAGCCCTCTTGTGCATGCCAAAAAGCTCGGTCTCAAAAGGCACAACTCTCTCATAAGCAAAGTTCAACTGCTCCTGATCAATCTCTCGAAGCTCGCCTCTCTTTCACCAGATCCCTGGATGCCTCTCCAAGTTTTGATCATTCTTGAAAACAGGCAAGGAAAAGTGCAACCACCTATAATAATCCAAAAGGCAGAACATGAAGAAAAGGAGGCAAGTACAAAATCAAAGTTAGTTACCAAGGCAAACCCTCCATCGCGGTATTAATGCCTTTTGGACCTCAAAAAGCCAACCTCTCTAATATCCCCAAGAATCGCAAACCTCCAAAGCCACTCCTTGACCAATCTCACATCCTACAACATGGACTCAGAGCCATTACTAGAAGCAGGGCAGCTATGTGGAGCTACAGTCCCTATAGAAGACCCCGTTGGAGTCTCAACTCCTACAACAGTACAAGGGCTAGCATTGATGCACAAGGAAGTTACAGTCTCAAAGGTAATAGGGCACCACCGGATCCTGGTTCTGGGAAGCAACCTGGGCATTGGACGTTAGCTGAAAAGCATTAGAGGCATCAAACCTCGCCCTCTAGGGAGAAGGGGACGACACGTCGCCCAAGCAACCCAAGATGACACTCAAGTGACTTGAGGCAGCACCCAAGAAACCTGAGGTAACGCCCAAGCAACTCGAGACGGCACTCGAGCCACTCGAGATGGCGCCCCAACTACCCGAGATGGCGCCCAAACCACTTGAGACGGCGCCCGAGCCACTAAAAACGACATCCAAGCGACCTGAGATAGCACCCCAACTACCTGAGATAGCGCCTGAGCGACCCAAGATGGGGCCTGAGCGACCCGAGATGATGCTCGAGCGACCTGGGATAACGCCCAAGAGACCTGAGAAGTAGCTTAAGCAACCAGGGGCAGCGCCCCTGCAACCCGAAACAGTGCCTAAGCCACCCGAGAAGATGCCTGAGGCAGCGCCTTCTCCGTTGACACATGTGCCCAGGGTGCCACTGCCAACAAGGCCAGCCCCTCCCTCATCGGCGTCTCCCTTTTCAACGTCTCCAGCAACCTAGCGTGTTGGCGCTGCCCAACCCTTCAATGGCACCGCCCAACAGTTGGCCCGTCATGACTCCGCCTCCAGCACCCTCACTGATCGTCGACCCTAGCACAGCTGTTGCCCATGGCTTTGCCGAAGCCTAGCCCTGAGTCCCTTCCGAGCTCCTTGGTCTCGCTACCTCCTTCCTAGTGGAATTGTTGTTGGAGTCCTTACCCATCGTCTCCAAGCTTCTAGTCTTCATCTTCTCGATCTCTTTTTGGTGAAAAGGACAATGAGCCCTAGTTTCAAGGGAAAGCTTCAAGAAAATAAAAAAAGAGAAAGGGGAAACGGAGTAGAAAGAGTTTATCATAATTTCTATATACAAGCCTTTTAATAAGATATTTTCCAGAAAAAACAAAGAACTTCTCCAAGCAAGACAAAAAACCCAGCAAAAAGGAGGATTGGTAAATGCAATGAATGCTCAATGAAGGTGATTTCAATCAAAGGAAAGCTCTATGAAGATGAAGCTATCACCGTGTGGGACAATAAACCTTTTTCAGATGAAGAACTCACTCATGCCCTCAACCCCATTTTCTTGCAAGCAATCGGGGTTTGGGGCATGTTGGGCAAATGACGAGCCCAATTCCTATTAGTTGTGGTCCAACTAATCAACGGAGCCCAAATTAGCCACAAAGCAGGTCAAGCCCAATTCGAGAATTCAACTCAGTCCAAGGCCCAAGGAGTCCAAGAAGATTAGAGCATGTGAGGAGTAATCATCAGGATACCCACTCTCGAAAATCAAGGCTATCTTAATTACACTTACCTATTGTAATTGTCCTCCTGAATGACTAGTGCCTTTACCCTCATGTCACCGCCTCAACTAAGGCTCCATGCTTATAAATTGTAAGCCTTCTCCACATGGGAGAGACACCACTTTACACCTCTAGAGAGCTCTACCTCCCTACATCTCTAAACACCCTTCACATAGCTTTTCTCTCTTCTAGCTATTGTACCTCTCCCAAAGCACACATCTTCCGGAGCTCTCTTGCTCTTACCTTATTCATTAATAAAGGGTCACCAACCACTGTTGCCGCTTTCGGAGTGGAGTAGGTCACCCGGATCGAACCACTATATATTTTCGTATTGACCCAATATTTACATTATTGTCATTGATTGCTCTAATAATTGTCCATTAATTACACGTTATCACAGACTCGACTGTTGATATTGTATGAGGCTATTTTGTACATCATCAAAATCTACCATAATTTTAAATTGAACGCTGATCGAGATAAAGTACGACAATCCTCTCAATGTCATGTTTATATTTTCTAGGTTGATGTTAATTTTTAATAATATTTGGATTTAATTCCAACATGTTTTGTAACTCGTGTATTTTCTAAATTGTTTCTCCTAAGCATGGAGGCAATTTTGTGTAAAATTATGAGAAAAAAGGGGTATCAACTACGCAAAACCAACAAAAGGACAAAAGAAGATATAATCTTATCTATATTAATGTACAATGTTTTTATCCTGCTAGTGTCGATATCGATAATACAATTCATATTGGTGGTACCTTTAAAAAATATAAAGTATTTCTGATATGTGGAGCTTGTTGTCACTTTATGTGTGCCTAAACTACCCTTAATGTAATCAATAATGTTGTAATTTGTGAGCCATTGAATCAAGAATAGATTATTTTTTAGTACCATACCTACAAACTTTACAATTTTGTGAGTTTTGATACAAATTAATGATTTGTTTACAGTAAAAAAATTTATATTTTTTTTAGGTAAAGTCATAATTTGTAAGGTTTGAATTATAATCTTTTTTGGATCAAATTACAACTTTTAGGACAACTTGCGATTAAGTCTAATAATTTTAAAATTATTTTTTGTGTTATGCAGTGCTGATACACTAAACATTTCTAGTAATTTAATAAAATTTATTTGGTTATTATCTGCACTTATCCAGGCAATACAGTTCTTGTAATCAATTCAATAAATTTTAGCTTGGTAAGTAAGAACTACTTTTTTTTTAAGCTTTTTTTATGATGATAGATAAAAGTATCTCCAACATTGACTCAAATTTTTATTCAAATTTGAATCAACGTTTGAGTAAAAAGTTTCATTTGATAAAAGGACTTCAAAGGACAAGTTCAATTTTTATTTTTTTTAAAAAGAAAAATTCGGAGGCCGGTCTTCATATATGGACTTATTTGGATTTAAGTCCGCTAAAGAAACTTATTTGTTATGAAGTTTATTTTTTGTCAATTTTACCAGTCTAATTATGATTTTTAATACGTGTCTTTTTCTATTTATGTTTTTGGTGTATTTTATTTTATTTTTTTTATTTTACATTTTGTTTTAGTATGAAATGTAACCTTGGCTATATTAATGAGAATTCTAGTTATATTTTATATACATGGGTGTCTTTTAAATTATGTTCATTTTAAATTTGACCGTGGATCTAATTTTATCTTCTATTATATTCACTTAATTAAGAGCAAAAAAATAGTTAATCGCTTGAAGCTTTACATGTTTTAGGAAATTCAATTCTTATTATATTCAACCCATTGAAGTTGCATGCTTTTTAGCTCTATAAATACTGCCAACGAATTGTTTTTAGGCCGGGCTTAGGTAGTCTAGGGCAAAACTCTTTCCCATGCGAGTTATCGGGCGGGTCGGGCCGGACATCAGAGAGGGATAAGTTACTTGCAACCCAACTCGTCACCAATTGGGCGGGGCTGATTGGGTGGGCTTCTTGGGCCTATTTGGACGGATTTTGTTGGGCCTGTTGAGTGGGCTTTGTTGGACGGGCCTATTGGGCAGGTTTACCATATGATGTTGTACATCATTTGGTATTTTTTTCTTTTACATTTTAAATTATTTTTTTTACGCATAGTTCCAAATGTGCTAAGTTTATTTTTAGAACCTATTATATGATAAATAATGTCTAATTTTATCAATTAAAAATCTAATATTATGGAGACCACTTTATACTATGAGATTTATAATATAACACATAAATCTCATATGAAAAAAAAATTACCTTCACATATTAAAGTTAAATAACATTTTAAATGACTTACAATCCCACTATTATTTGTTGCATTATCTAAAGTAATAGTAAATATTTTGTCTTGAATACGATAAATTTGTAATTGATTATAAATAATTTCAAAAATAACTTTTGACAGGATTCTCACCTAACTCTCAAAGTTTGATAGGAACCTCTTAAATTCTGAAAATAATTGTTGGGGCTAGGGAGGCAGATGTTAACGGGTTTTTGTGGGCTAGTTATTGGGCTTCGGGCTTTGAGTAAACCTAAGCCCTTTTTTAAAGAATATTAGGCTCGGGCGGGCCAACTATCGGGTTTATTGAATTTCGGGCTTATTTGTTTTGGGCCGTGTAACAAGACCCGTAGGTAACCCATCCCATAGACACCCCTAGTCCTTTTATTATGTGTTGTGATATGGACGATGAAAACCAGCAGTTAGGAGAGAACCAACGAGGAGGAGGAGGGGAACAACATGAGGGCCAATTTTGAGTGCCATTGTTGTAAATTATCATTCTAATATAGTTTTTGAAGTTGTTAATTGATGGGACTTTAGGCGGCTTGACAGTAATGAATAGACACGTGGGCAGTTACATCCATTAAGGCATGCAAAGGGCACCTGTGAAAGGTGCCAATGAGTTATGTTAGGAAGGGCCGAGTATGCGCCTCATAGCCTAGCATTAAAAAGGATCTGACAACTCATCAATGATGTCTTGAGTGGCTATAACAGAGTCATTAATGAGTGTCCAAATCTTCAAAAAATGTGAAGACAGTCATCATTACAAGGCATTAATGACTGTTATGCCGACATGAAGTCCTTGGTTAACCACAAGGGTGCTTGCTCTCGACTAGTGAACGCTCAGACGTAGGTGTTAGGCATTGAGAGCAAGTATTTAATGACCGGTGGATGGATCATGAATGCTCAGCGGTTCCTGAGCAAAGGTTCACTCGCTCGAGGAGACTAGTCTTCAAAAGATTTGATGAGATGAAACTCATTATGCTAGGATATGAGTGCAGACCATTAAATTCTAAGATGAGACTCAAAGGCACTGTTATCACTTCCTATATAGCCATGACTTACATAGGTAGACAACCGTGACATGCTTTATGGATACCCAACCTTTGAATCTGAGAATGATTGTAGTTAGTGTCCTCCAATGCAACCGAAAGCCATGACTTGCAAACCGAGCAAAATCGAAAATGGTCAGAAAGTTGGACCATGAGGTCCAAAATTGATGCAAGAATGTCTTTCGGAAGCCCTGCCCAACCTGGAAGTGAAAAGGCCATCCTACTTTGGTAGGAACACTAGAAACAGAAAATTAGAATCAATTGAAAATTTAAAAATAAAACCGAAAAAAAAAAAAGTGTTTGAAAGATCTTAATGCAGATATGGAAGCGGATTAGATACCTTTGATACGAGCAATCTCTATAAAGTGATGAAGTATTAGTGAAGAAACAAAACTAGAGGAGATATGGAAGACTAATGGTTGAGGAGGAATGTCTTATTGTTATGGACTTGTAGGAGATGGGTAAATATACACCACGGTTCCTTCATGTACAAGACTTCTCCTCCTCCTAAAGGGGGAAACCCTATTCCTTGTTGGACTTGTTGGAGGTTGTTGTGATAATCTTGACTTGAAAAATGTTTGGACATTGGCATGCGATATGACAAATAATGGGCATGCAATTTGAGTGAATTTAAATAATTATTTTTAAAAAAATGTTGGATGAAAGTTAAATAGTTCAACGTTATTGAGATTCACCAACTTTGGGGAGTTAATGCTATTGTGACAATCGAATTAACAGTGGGTCTAAGCATTGGAAGAAATTTATTTTTAGGAAAATTAGTGAAAAGTATAAGGTAGGGATATTTTTAGTTAATAAGTGCAAACAGAAACTAACCACTAGTATACTCCAGCTCGAAATTGGGTTTAATCCACAATTCAAAGGGAAAATAGAAAAAAGGAAAAAGAAAAAAAATCAATCAGTACCCATGAACTAGGCACTTTTCCACAGAACTTTGTTTAAGCACAAAGTCTCAAAGGTCATGCTTATTTTTTATTTCTCGCGCAGTTTATCACTAAAGCAATGATCAAAATTTTGTTTCAGCGCATTATTTCGGTCACCTAAAAAATAAAAATATTTTGACATATTTAAAAAATATTTTGACCCATTTCAAAAATAGAATAAAAAAATAAAAAATTTAAGAATTATTTTTTCAATACATTTGTTGAAATATACCAAAGTATCTTGAAATATTTCGAAACAATTGTATAAATATATTGAAATATTACAAAACACATCAAAATATTACTAAAAACGCAAAAAACATGCAGCAAGCATAAACCAACATCGAAGGCAAAATCCATTAAAGTTGCAAGGGTGCCGATGGTGCTCTGCTCCCCTCCTCCTTGCTGCCCGTTCCATTTGTTGCTATCCTACTCCTTCTAGAAGGAGTCAATTTGGAAGGACTATTGGTTGCCTGTCGAGTCCCAAGGTCACTAAATAGATAAAAGAAACTACATTGAAGAACTTACCACACAGAAAGAGAAAAATGAAAAGGAAAGAAATGTCAGTGTGATGCCCCAAAAATCGGGGTGCTTTGTCAACTCGTTGATCACCCATCAACTCGTGGATACCTGTAGATATCATGTAATTCGATATCACGTCATTATGTCCCATTTATCGGAATCCATCATTTAACAAAATTCGGACAGAGTCTCATTTGTACGGGGAACTTTACCCAAGATACAACCCGTGTAATTATATAACATTGACCACATTGGGTCCATTAATGAGTAAACATTGATCACACCGGGTCTATTTATTCATATTCATATAATAACATTTAATTATATGACTCATCCGAGGTCTAATATATATCAATTCATACTCCCACATCTTGAATTTATGCAATAAACATAGTTAATACAAGTTCAAAATTATAATTTTTTTACATACATTACATGCCCAAAAACTAACTTTGCAAAAGTTTTACAAAAGTGGATTAAAAGTCACAAGTTGGCATTTCTTCGTTACTGGGGCCCCGAATAAGCACCGTTCAATGGCGTGTATCCCCCACCTGAAATGTTTCCCCACATACAACAATCAACAACCATTATTCATTCCAAACAAGAACATGTAATTCAAGATTGAAATTCTATCATGTCATGTCATGACATAAGATGATACGCACTCATGCACTTTAACCCGAGTCCTCACCAACTTCCACAACACAATGCAATGAACGTGTGTAATACATTTGTCATTGATAAAACACATCCAATAATTTTTTGAAATAAAAAGTCATGTGTTTATAAAGCCAAGTCATTGTTGGATGTTACATATTAAATGAGTATTTTTATAAAACAAAATCTTGTGTCTTTGTTGGGCAACGGATTTTGGTATCACACTGCCGATTTCGTACACCATTATACTTTTCTGAAATTTCACATCAGGAGAGTGTATGAACCAAGTAGCCAGGTCTTACACCCGAAGGAGAATCTAGTCCTTCTTGCTATATCTAACACAAGCTTTTCATGCAACCATACAACTCAGCCGGATCTTCGATCCAACCTTCCCGAGTCCACTTATCAAAAATCAAGGATGGTGTTTGATCAACCATGCACTCACAACTACACTCATGTCTTATGCCCATGAATGTGATGTCAATATCATGCCCAAAATACAATGAATGTCAAATGAACAATTTAACCGTACATCAATATACCAAGGCCAATTATATCATGTGCATATAATTACCTTTATCTATCACAATGGCAATATATCAATGAACATATATAAACATTTTATACTTAACAACCAAACATAAGAATGTTATTACATAATCTATGTCAATAACACACCTTATTTACAAAGGCACAATATAAACACATAGCATGCCCACCAATGTCAAATTCCAAGAAATTACACAAGTAACTTCCATACATCAAACCCAAGCTAGAAATTGGTTTAAAACCATTTCCATACTCATTTCCTCTTTTCCATAACCATAGGCAAGTCATAGGTCATTCTATACACCTAAACCACTCCTATGGACACCATAGGATGAAAATAAACCAAAATAGGAGGAAACCCTACCTCTGGAAGTGTAAAATGAATGGTAGAACCTTCAAGAACACCAACCACAACTCTAAACTCTTGATTTCCCAAAATCTCTTATTTAGATCTTCGATGAAATTCTTCATTCTTGGTATGGTTGCATAGCCCTCATCGATATGATCAACTTTAACTCTTGGCCAGAAGAATTTTGACCGGCGGGACTCCGTGAATCGTAGAGAAAAGCCTTGAAATCTTCTCCTTTTCCTCTCCTATCTTCCTCACATGTTTACACACTGAATTCAGAAGATATTTCTTCCAAAAATTCATATTTGTACCGATATTTATAGCCCTTGATGGTTAGTGCACATCACACCACACGCCCCCCATTGTCCAGGTCCGTTTTCACCCCGAAACGATTAATTTCATCCTGGTTTAAGTCCAAATTATTTTTATTTGAACTTTCTTTCAATTGTAAGGAAATTTGGTAAATTGTGTTTTTTTGGGACGTTTGTGAGGTCACCCAACACCCTGTTGTCTCGTGAAACGTGAAAAATTCGATAATTTCGAAATTCGACGAAAATATTTTAGGCAACTTGGTTTCACGATACGAATCCAACGGTGAAGTCAGTTGTGTCATCCGAGCTCTAGAGAAATATGTATTTTAAATCTGCATTATAGTGACAAATTATTGTTTTACCCTTTTTCAAAAAAAATTTAAATTTACCTGAGTTTTACAGTCAAAAAAGCACACCCACACTAAATGGTAAATAGTAAATACAAGATATAACAACATCTAACTCCTCCCTGGGGTTGACAAGCTTTGTTGTTACTTCTTAGTGATTATGTCCCAATGCATGGAGAGCTCCGCTTTATTTTTTAACCTCTTTCCGCAAGTATCAATGCGACAGGTAAACTTCGCCTCTCGAAGCTTCGTCTTTTGGCGTTGCACTACTAGGTTTGTGGGCACTAGTTTTTTTTTTGCAAATGTTGTAGAACCCATTAAAGTCGTGATGATGCTCTTGCTGCTCAGCTGCTTCAATGTTGGTCTTCAAAGAGAAGTGGTTATGCAAAAAGAAAATCGCTGAGAAAGAAGTGATGTGGTGGCTAAATGTATAGACATCCAACACCCCATGTTATAGGCACATTGTTTTTAAACATTCTTCAGCAAGTATCGAACAACTTTGTGCAATATTTTTTTTTTATATATATTGCAGTATCTGTTAAAAACGTGAGACGCTCATGCTGTCGTTTACATTCATTTACCTCCTTGTGCAAATAACAACATGAGCACCAACACAACTTTAATGGATACTTCAATCTATGCAAAGAGCAACATGAACATCCTCAAAACATAGCAAAACTGCAGCTCTCCTATTCTTTCTTATGTTCTGGCAAAGGTTTATGAAAGAAAAGAAATTAACATATCTGCTAGTTTCCTGTTACCAAGGGGCAAATCAGCAAGCCAATAACCGTTTAAAAACCAAAGAAAAAAGCTTCAACTTTCCTCTCAATCTACGAAGCAAAAAGGTTATTGAAAAAAAACTGATAAGAAAAAAGTGAGGTGGTGGATGAATGTAAAAGAAATATAGTCCCCATTTATAAACAAAATATGTGGGTTGGTGTGTATAAATGAATGAAGAAGGACATGTGCTTTTAAGTCATGGGACCACCATGTTAAATTTGGGTTAGCTAAAATAGTAAACTTGCAGACTGAATCATGTAAAAGTTGGAAGTGACTATTTAGCGAATAACTGTGATGGCTCATGAGCTAATTAACAGTGGAACTGACAAGTAATCAATGTTTGAATTTAACTTGATAGCGTGAGAAAATCGAGAAAATTTGTATAAGTTTAACACATATTTTGACAATGTTAATTAGTGTTAACACCCAATAAACGACTGATACAAAACAACTTGTGGGACACATAAGTTGAATATCTAGAAAAATAATTATGATAAAATAATAAGTGTCGGCCATTCCTTGAGCATGTATAATTTTTGATTGCTAATATATACCACCCGATACTATCATGTGATGTATTAAAATCACACAAAAATTTCCCGAGTGAAACGGTTCCGTCTTTCGAGAAAAATTTAATTTTGCCCATAATACCCTCCCAGGCAAGTACATTGCATCTCAGGTTAGCACTGTGCCATTGTGGTCCCATGAGTTAAAATAAGGGGACACTCCTCCATTTTATGTACTTTTATATATTAGGTATTTGGCCAAGCATGACCCCTAATTCCACTCTGAGTACGTTTTCCTTCTAACAATCTTGTTTCCTTCTTTGGACGTCAACTTTATTTATTAACATGAATACGTCACGAATCTGACATAAATGTTAGTGTTGGAGATAAATAACATATATTGTCTCCATTTTTTGAATAGCTTTTTGAGAGAAATATAAACTTTTTACTCACTATCCTCTGAGATAGATATGTCTTTTACAACCATATTAAGAATCAAGAATATCAATTCGATTAAAACCCATTTGAAGAAGAGCACCCAACCATCACAAAAAAAAAAAAAATTGTGGCCAATCACAGGGCAATTACAACAATTTAATCTGTAAATTTAAACACAAAAAATCATAAATATGCGAATCAAGATCAATCAGAAAATTCTAACACAAAAAAAAAGAAGTACAAAACATGCAATTACTTATTTTATTCTCAAGAAAATGTATTTGCTTAATATTCAAAATATGCATATGCGGACCCCTGACACCTTCTTGCCTCCTACCACAAGAACAATGACTATCAGCTACAGAACAAGAAGATATAGCTGATTGGACACACATAACATAACACAGTGCCCCATTGAGAAGCATCTGGTTGTGTGAAAATAGAAGTTCACAACTGTTCATCAACATGCTTGACCACAAGAAAACTGCTTCTTGCTTTTGCACTTGCTAGGCTTTTCTTTCTATAGCTCATGTCCATTGTATAAGATACAAGCTAGAGTTGATCAATCCAGCTCAATGACAACAGTCCTGACCTTGGAGCTTTGTTCAAAGTTTAGCTCATTTAGCTATCCAAAGTTGGCTTGTGTCAAATCCTGCGTTTGGGTGAAAATGAAACTCTCTGTTCTGTCACATGAAACCTATTAGTTTTTGTTCTATGAATTTACATAATGGCCACCTCTCTAAGATTTTAAGTATTAAAAATGCATTCTATCCCTTTCGACCCAAATATGATGTAATGTTTGCCTTTTATAATTAATTTTGGGGACTACGACAAACCACGAATTAATTTTGGGGACTTCAACAAAATATTATATCATACTTTGTTGCCTTTTTTTTTTTTGGTCAGAAATATAAACTTCATTCACTGAAACATCAAAGATTACATAATGCCTAGCCTATACCAACTTTTTCTTCCAAAAATATGATTTCCAAAATCTATATGGGTGGTTCTATTACCCAATTGGTAGTCAAAAACCCCCTCCTAGCCTGAGTAACAACTGTATGCACTTTGTTACTGAGCAACAGTTATATAATGAAGAATACAAGCAATAGATGTAGCAAAACTAGGACTAAAAGAAGTAGTAAGCATAATCAACATCAAAGGAAAACTAGTGGAGTGGCTTGATTCGGATAGATAGGTTGAATGACATCTTCTCTCAAATTTGGGACAATCCAAATTGGGGCACCAAGTGCTCTGGATCTGGTATGTAATGCGACCCAAAGCTCCCCACCGTTAAGTTGAAGACACCTGTGTCATCATCAGGACAATGAGGAACATAATTGCCAATTTCAAAATAATGATCCGAATAGTGAATACAATTCGGAGAGCATCCAGAAAAATTTGAAGCCAAAACAACTAAAGAATCATTGTCCCCCAAGAATAACGCTTGCTCATCCAAGCTCTTGATTTCAAGCCACAATGGTTTTGTCATCCCATCTGAATATGATAACCTGAAAACCTTGAAATCTGCTGTCTTACAATGTAGCTGGTCATGTTTGTTTACTTCCAAAATCCTTTGGGCCATTAATAGATGTCCCTCTTGTGATTTTACTAACTAAGTTATTAGGATAAATTCAATCTTTCTTGGTTCAATAACAACTTTACTAGTACCATTGATAACATCAACTCACATGAGTCCACCCCTTACAGTGACACCATGGAGTCGACCTTCATAGTAAATAGCATCAGAAAATAAGTAATCTTCTTTCAAATCCAAGAAAGTCCAAGCTTCATCCCCTGATTTGAAGGATGTCAATGTTCTCATGCCACCATAAATGACCACAACTTCATAATTGTTTGCATCTTGAGAAGGATCAGTAGATAATATACCTTTACAAATGAAATATTCATTGTCATCTTTATCAATCTAGTACTGGTAATCATTCAAAATATCTTTGAATTCTGGGAGGTGGATAGTTCTCCCATTCAATGGGTTTAAAAGAGTTATGATCATAGGTTTTTTCATAATGAATAATCACCCATGTGAAGAGCCAAAACACCGCCTTTTGTAAGGCATTGGCAATTGTAGATCATGGACTACTCCGTCAGTCACACAATAAAAACATTGTTTTTCTTTGGTGTTATTTGTGAGAGTGACCATCAACATAGGTCGTTGACCATGATATTGTTTAAGGATAGACAATCTTAATTTCCGAAGGTGGTGGTAGTTATTCTCCTCCAGAGCAACCAAACGCCATGGTTTACAAACTGAACAAAATTGAATGTAATCAGAAAAATGGATCATGCAGTCAATGATGTCTTTTCGAAGTCTTGCCCAACCTAAACCTGAAAGCAACATCCTCTACTTTGGTTGCCTGGAGACTCTGACAAAACACAAGAAACTGAAGCTTAAAATTCCTTGCAATATGTAGGCTGCACTACTCGTGGCTTGTGATTAGAGTTATCAACTTTATTAGGGTATGGCCTCTCTCTCTTGCTCTCTCTTTCCCACACACATACATATATATTATGATTGGGGTTAGTAATTGTTATCTTACTGCATTAATTAGTGTTATCTTAATTACATAAATCTTTTGCATCTCTCTCTTTGCACCCATTCTTCTCTTTGAACCAACAAAGCCTTGGCTACCGGCCATGAACACCTAATGTCTTATTATTATCTGCCTAATTTTCACATATTTTACTAAAATAATTGAGAAAAAAATAGGCCGGGTTCAAAATTCTTGCTTAAACCAGCATCTTCATTGGTTTACGCATAAAGAAAAAAAAAAGTTCAACTAAAAAAAAAAGCTTTTTTTTTTTTGATATGCCACTTGTCCCGATCACCACATTATTACCACACTCACGTACTGAACTATGCTAGCTCTTGTGCATAGCTGCCTCTGCACACAATGGAGTAAATCTATGGGTTGTGGTCACTATGGACTACACTTCGTGAGATATTCGAAGTCCTAACTTACCTCTCATGAGAGGTTTATTGGGTTGCTGAGCTACCACTAGCCTAACCCTTTAGGATTGTAATTAAAACTTTAATGGGCTAAAAAATGTGTTTCACAGAAAGTAATGAACTTAATAGGCATAAAATAGATTATATTTGTAAGTCTAAATTTAGTGTTTTTTTTATTTATAAATTTAGTGTTGACTGAAGCATCTACTATTAGGAAGACATATAGCAATATGCAAGGAAACCTATAACTAAGGACAAGGAGGTACAATGATCAGCTAGGTTGAATAATATGTGTCTCAAATTTGGGCAATCCAAATTGGGGGCAGCAAGGAATAATTAGAGGGATCGGGTGTGTAATACGCCTTGAAGCTTCTATCCATCAAATTGAAGACCCCTGTGACATCATCAGCTCCATGAGGAACATAGCTGCTAATTTCAAAATGATGATCGGTATAATATATATAATTTGGTGAGAAACCAGAAAAATCCGATATAGAAACTTGTAACACCCCAAAACACACCCTGAACGGCATTACATTCTAAAACCATTCATATCATGAGAGCACTAATATAATCCCTTAAGAAACAAGATTTTATTTGTCATCCACGAATATTTACAACATTATCCAATAGAATAAGCCTAAGTCATGGCTATTATATCTTAAAAATTAATTAAAGAAGCGCAGCGGAATAAACAAAAGAAGCTAGACTACACAATGTTCCAAAAGAATGTCCTAGTCTAGTACAAAAGGAAAGGAGGTCGTTTTATGCATCCACCTCGTGATCCACACTACTGTCTAGTAGAGTCTCCCAAGTAGCGGGCTCCTCGACCCTTACGTCCTCCTCCTCAAGCGGGTAGTCTGAAAAATGTTAGCGATAGGGAGTGAGCACGAAGCTCTGTAAAAAAATTCTCTCAAATCCATACAAGGTTTAGAAAAGCATTTAAACGGTCGGTCTCAATTTTAAGATAACATAGATAGATAATTTGAAATAAAGTAGTGACATCTAAAAATGATCTCAAGTTTATTTAAAAACATTACTTAAATGAATAAACGAGCACCACATACAAATAATAACTATTAATTGTCATAACCAATTCCCAACAATTCTTTCGGTAGGTGGCATACTTTGTGGTAACCTCCACCTCCTTTTAGGTCACCTTTGATTCTCAAGTATCCTTACCAGGAACCTCTTAAGAATGGATGAGCATTCTTACATGGAACCTCTCACCAATCACTACATTGTTTCCAAAGCATCCTTATCGAAAACCTCTTGGGAAGGGGTGAGCATCTTTACAAGGAACCTCTCACTCATTTGCATCACAAACAACCCAACGAAGCATACAATTCCAACATTTATCTCAATTTACAAGCATCTATCCAAAATCCCCAAAATATATCATGTAACAATTTCACAATCAACTAAGAAAATACATAAGATCACAATAACATCATTTTTCTACCCAACACAAAGTACTAAGGTTTCGAAATCCATAATAAAGAAAGCATTTCTGAAGGAAATACATTACTCTCCAAAAATTAGGGTTTTAAAACTAGAAAGGAGATTTCATGGGTATTAAACCATACTTTGTTCAAAATATGTAATCCTTGCAAAAAAGTTTAAGAGAGGATGATTCCATAGCATATATATATACCATTGATGGCCAAAACAGACATATATAATTACCCTAGCCTCAATATAAGTGAATGAGAGAAATCCTCTACTTTAATCATTAGTTTATAGGAAGAACTTGAGCTTTGATTTTGAATCTACCCTTAAATCTCTTGTTTTTTCCTTCCTTTCTTCCTCTCTAATGCTCTCTAGAGTTCCAAGAGGTGTGGGGTGAGAGTAGAGTGAAAGAAATGAGGGCAAATGGGATGAAAATGGGGTTTAAAACACCTCAACCCCGAAATTCACTGTTCACACCCTATTTTGGTTTTCTCCAAAATTACCGTTTTACCACTAAGAATCTCTAATTTGATCCATATGACTACCCTAAGGTTTTTCGACATTTCAGATTTATTTTTAATGTTATTTTAACCTACAAACATTTATGTTTATGATTTATCTCAAAACCAAAGTCAACGTACATCCGAAACACTAAAGTTTTTATTTTACTCATTCGAACAGGCTATTAATGAAGTTTTGTGTTGTTTGCAAATAAAAGGTGATAAAGAGTGCTTCTTAAAGCCTTTTATACTTATTTGAAGCCTAAATGTACTCATTATTCTTATATTTTGATTTATGATGCAAATAGAGACGTTAAATGCAAAACAAAGCTAATTGGACTGTTTTGATATCGCTTCGTTATCTGGGCTTACCTCTCTCATCCGAGCTTTGATTGAAATGATTCAAGATGCTATGGAATGATACAAAAGAGCTCTAAAACTTTTATGTTTTGAGGTTTGAGAGATATTGACTGCATCATGGTCTAAATCGGGCTTGAAGTTGCAGCCAGTGCACTGTTCAAGCTAATTGGGCTGTTTTGACATCACTTCGTTATATAGGCTTAACGCTCTCATCTGAGCTCCGATTTAGATGATTCAAGATGATATGGTATTTTAAGAAAGAGCTCTACAACTTTCATGTTTTGAGTGTTGAGAGATATTGACTGCATCAAGGTCAAACTCGCGCTTGAAGTTGCAGCCAGTGCACTGTTCACGTGAACTATTCACGTCCTGTTTCATCTCTTTTCCATTTCTAATCCATTCCTAA
The DNA here is from genome assembly GCA_963454935.2 of Ilex paraguariensis. Classification (NCBI taxonomy): domain Eukaryota; kingdom Viridiplantae; phylum Streptophyta; class Magnoliopsida; order Aquifoliales; family Aquifoliaceae; genus Ilex; species Ilex paraguariensis. Next base: position 446,674 of record CAUOFW020002391.1, read on the forward strand.
GCCAACCAAATACCTCCCAAACCTCTCCAACACATATTTCTACACCAAACCTATTTAATACAAGTTCTAGGACCTAAAACTTCATATTTTCACTTATTAAAACCAAATTTCAACTATTTTTTCCACTAACATTTTAAATCTTTACTTTTCCAATCTACCAAATTCAAACACACATCACTACATATATCCACATTTTTTTTATCACAATTATTTACTATATATCTATATACATATATAAAAGAAAATGCAGGGTGTTACAATCCACCCTCTTTAATGAAAGTTTCATCCTCGAAACTTACCTCAAGTAGCGAACAAATAGCGAACAAATATGGATACTTCTCCCGCATTTCTTGCTCCGGTTCTTATGTAGCTTCCTCCACTCCATGGTGTTGCCACAAAACCTTCACCAATCTGATAACTTTGTTATGAAGCACTTTTTCCTGGGCGTCGAGAATTTCTACTGGTTGTTCTTCGTAGGTTGCTCCGTCTTGAATTTCAATCTCCTCCAAGTTCACGACTGGAGTTGCATCCGAGTGACACCTTCTCAACATGGACACGTGGAACACATCATGTACTCCGGATAGCTGGGCTGGTAGTCGAAGTTGATATGCCGCCTTGCCTACCGCTTTGATTACCTCAAACGGCCTAGTATATCTTGGCGCTAACTTCCCCTTCTTGCCGAATCGAAACACGCCCTTCTTTGAGAAAGATGTAGTCTCCCACCTTAAATTCTAAGGGTCTTCGTCTGTGGTCCACATAGCTCTTCTATCTACTTTGCGCCGTCCATAGCCTGTCTTAGATGAGTTGAATCTTCTCTGTAGTTTCTCAAACAATGTCCGGTCCAAACAAACTACTCTCGCCAACTTCTAACCAACACGTCGGTGATCGGTATGGTCTTCCATACAATGCTTCATATGGTGACATCCCAATACTTTCCTGATAGCTGTTATTGTATGCAAACTCCACCAACGGTAAGTGGTCGCTCCAACTCCCCTTGAAGTCCAACGCGCAAGCGCGTAACATATCCTCTACAATCTGTATCACCCTCTTGGATTGGCCATCCGTTTGGAGATGAAAAGTTGTACTCAAGTGTAGCTCCGTCTCCATCGCTTGTTGTAGACTCTGCCAGAATCTCGCCACAAACCTAGAGTCAGGATCCGACACAATCGAGAACGGAATGCTGTGTAACCTCACTATCTCATGGATATACAGCTGGCTCAAAGTTGTGAATGTATTCGTGGTCTTCATACCTTTGTGAGTCTATCCACAATGACCCACACTGCATTATGCCCACGCGACGTCCGTGGTAAACCCGACACGAAGTCCATGGTGATGTGATCCCACTTTCACTACGAAATAGGCAAAGACTGTAGGACTCCTCTTGGCCTTTGATGCTCAATCTTCACCTGCTGGCACACTGCACATTTTGCCACATACTTGGCCACATCTCACTTTATTCCCCTTCACCAGTATTGATGCTTCATGTTCCTATACATCTTTGTGCTACCGGGGTGGATAGCAAACTTGGAGCGATGACACTCTTCCAGTATTTCCTCCTTTAGGGACGAATCATCAGGAACACATAGCTTCTCCCCATATCTCAACTCTCCATTCTTCCAAGACCATCCTTCAATCGCTNAGTATCTCCTCCTTTAGGGACGAATCATCGGGAACACATAGCTTCTCCCCATATCTCAACTCTCCATTCTTCCAAGACCATCCTTCAATCGCTTCTCCATTCTCCAATCAGGCTCTAATCCAATCGAGTTCCGAATCCAGCCATTGTAACTCCACTACCCGTCGCAGAAGCGTTGGTTGAGCTACAAGGTTAAATAGATATGGTTGATACTGCGGTCCATCCACCCATAGATCGTACTCCTCCAATGCATCAATCATTTTCCATCTATTTATCGCAAAAAAATTGATTTCACCCTGAGACTTCCTGCTAAGAGCGTCGGCAACTACATTGGCCTTCCCTGAATGATAGTTGAGCGTGGACTCATAATCTTTCAAATAATCAATCCACCTTCTCTGTCGGAGATTCAAGTCTTTCTATGTGAAGATATACTTGAGGCTTTTATGGTCCGAGAACACTTGAAATTTCTCCCCGTATAAATAACATCTCCACAACTTAAGAGCAAACACCACTGCAGCCAGCTCCAAGTCGTGTGTGGGATAATTCTGCTCATGCACCTTGAGTTGCCTCAAGCCATAAGTCACTACCTTCCCTCCTTGCATTAGAATGCATCCCAAGCCTCGTAGTGAAGGATCGGTGTAGACATCGTAGCCTTCCCTACTGCTCAAAATAATGAGGATAGGTGACATCGTCAACTTCTCCTTCAAGGTTTGAAAAGCTAGTTCACACACTTGAATCCACAAAATTTTTTTTCACTTCTTTGTAATGCGAGTCATCGGCATCACAAACTTGAAGAACCCTTCCACAAACCTACGATAATAGTTGGCTAACCCAAAGAAACTCCGTACTTCCGTTACATTCTTCGGTGGTTTTCATTTCATCACGGCCTCAATCTTTGCAGGATCAACCGCTACTCCTTGCTTGGACACAACATGGCCAAGGAACTTCACTTCCTTCATCCAAAACTCTCACTTGCTCATCTTCGTATATAACTTATGTTCTCTCAATGTTTGTAGCACAATAGAGAGATGACAAGCATGTTCCTCCTAAGTTTGTGAGTAAATCAATATGTCATCAATAAACACAATGACAAATTGATCGAGGTCAGGCCGAAAGACTCTGTGCATCAAATCCATGAAGGCTGCGGGGGTATTAGTCAATCTGAACGGCATCACTGTATACTCGAAATGACCATATCGGGTATGAAAAATAGTCTTAGGAATATCCTCCTCCTTAATTCGCAGTTGATTATACCCTGTGCGAAGATCAATCTTGGAGTAATACTTCGAACCCTTCAACTGATCAAATAAGTCATCAAGTCTCGGCAACGGATACTTATTCTTCACGGTAACCCGATTCAACCTCCGATAATCCGTGCACAACCGTAGGGTCTCATCCGTTTTCTTCACAAAGAGGACTGGGNCTTATTCTTCACGATAACCCAATTGAACCTCCGATAATCTGTGCACAACCGTAGAATCTCATCTATTTTCCTCACAAAGAGGACGGGGGCTCCCCAAGGTGAAGTGCTTACACGGATAAACCCAATCGCCAACAAGTGATCCAACTACTTCCTTAGCTCCTTCAACTCCAAAGGTGCCATCCGATAGGGAACAATGGATATGGGTTCAGTTTTCGGATAGAGATCGATCTTGAACTCAATTTTCTTATGTGGCGATAATCCGGGTAATTCCTCTAAAAAAATATCCAAAAACTTTGATACAATTAACACCACATCCGTATGGATTTTATCCCTGTCATCTCCTATCAAGCTAGCTAAGAAACTCAAATGACTTCCCGCTTTCGCTTTTAAGAATCTACTACCCGTCGTAGGGAATGGATGAGAAGAATCTCGGTTATTAATAAAACTGAAAACGACTCCTCCCGGTAACTGAAATGTAATCCGTTTGCGGAAACAATCCATTACCGCCCGGAAAGCGGACAACAAGTCCATTCCGNAGAAATGGATGGGAAGAATCTCGATTATTCACAAAAATGAAAACGACTCCTCCCGGCAACTAAAATATAATCCACTTACGAAAATAATCTATTACCGCTCGAAAAGCGAACAACAAGTTCATCCCAAAAATCACATCATACCCCTTTATCTCTACAGCAATCAAATCCACAATCAATTCATGCTCCCCAATGCGAAGCACACAACCCTTGCAAACTCGGCTAGTATCTAACCATTCTCTTGTAGATAAGTTAATGTTCATAACATGCTCTAGCTTCGCGAAACTCAATCCCAAATCAAGTGTACATGTCATGCGTACAAATGAGTTTGTTGCACCAGGGTCAAATAATATTCGGGCCTAAGAATTGTAAATAAGGACGATACCTTCCACAACGGCATTGGCAATATCCTCCTCCGACTGAGTCAAAGCAAATACTCGCCCTTGGTTGGCGCCACTAGGGGCTTGAGCTTGTATCGGTCGCTGCGGTGCAGGCTTCGATGGTGGTGGTTAGGCTGCNGCAAATACTCGCCCTTGGTTGGCACCGTCGGGGGCTTGAGCCTGTATCAGTCGCTGTGGTGCAAGCCTCGGTGGTGGTGGTTGGGTTGTTGGTACCTTTCTGGTGGTCTGGATAGGCCGCTGAGGTGGAAATATTGGGCAATGCATCCGAATATGTCCCACACCTCCACATGCAATGCAGGATTGTGGGGTAATACCAACTCTAGTCTGAGTGTCTCCCTCTCCTCGGGTTGTCAAAATTTACTGTCTACCTTTCTGGTCTGGGCGACGGTATAGTGTTAGTCTCTATGCCCCACTAGTGCTAGCACCCGTCCGGATCGGACCTCCTCTCGAGAAGCCCTATCATCGACGACTATCCTCTATGTCTCTCTCTACTAGTGTAGCTCTATCCACCAAGTCCCCAAAATCACGGATCCTGAGAGCCACAAACTTCTCCCTAATGATCGGCCTCAGACCCTACTCGAAGCGCTTGGCCCTATCAGCCTCAGTAGATATAAATCCCGTAGCAGAACGGGAGAGCTCGTTGAACCGCCTCTTATACTCAGCCATAGTCATACTACCCTGTCGTAGTGCAAGAAAATCCGCATTCATTTGGTCTCTGACCGATTCAGGGAAGTACTTATCTTGGAAAAGTTGATTGAACTCTTCCCAAGTGAGTGTGTCGGTATCCCTTCTCCTCTTTATGGCATCCCACTAATAGTCGGCCTCCCCCTCAAATAGGTAGGTCGCCAAACCAACTCTTAACTCCTCGGCAACTCCCATGCCTTCACAGATTTTCTTCACTTGGCGGATCCATCTATCCGCCTCCAAAGGATTAGAGCTCCCTTGGAAATTGGGTGGTCGTTGTCTTAAGAATTTTTGAAGAGCTATCATCTTTCGGTCTCCGTTCCCATTGCCCAGTACTTAAGCGAGAGGATGATCTCCACCATTGTGGTTGTTGTAACCATTTTGGTTTTGTACCAAAGTGGTGCTCCCTCAAGTATTGGTAAATGCCTTGCATGGCATCCGAAGGTGGTGGTGGTGGTGGATTCACTTGACCTCCACGGCCACGCCCACGTCTGTGTCCCCGTCTTTCTTCACCGTTCATCCTGCACATCAATTCACAACTTAGTTCATGAATGTAAAGGACATCCTAAATATTAGGTTAAGCTAAGGCATAGAACGTGTATAAAAATTCACTCAAGGATTTGATTCACCCTAATCCTAAAGCTCTAGAGGTGATTTCATAACCTACAGCTCCCATGTAAGACCTAAAGCCTAGGCTCTAATACCAACTTTGTAACACCCCAAAACACACCCTGAACGGTATTACATTCTAAAACCATCCATATCACAAGAGCACTAATATAATCCCTTAAGAAACAAGAATTCATTTGTCATCCATGAATATTTACAATATTATCCAAAAGAATAAGCCCAAGTCATAACTATTACATCTCAAAAATTAATTAGAAGCGCAGCAGAATAAACAAAAGAAGCTAGACTATACAATGTTCCAAAAGAAAGTCCTAGTCTAGTACAAAAGGAAAGGAGGTCGCTCTATGCATCCACCTCGGGATCCACACTCCCGTCCTGTGGAGTCTCCCAAGTAGCGGGCTCCTCGACCCTTACGTCCTCCTCCTCAAGCGGGTAATCTGAAAAATGTTAGCGATAGGGGGTGAGCACGAAGCTCTGTAGAAAAATTCTCCCAAACNCTCGACCCTTACGTCCTCCTCCTCAAGCAGGTAATCTAAAAAATATTAGCGATAAGGGGTGAGCACGAAGCTCTGTAAAAAAAAATTTTCCAAACCCATAATGCCTAAAAGGATCAGAGAGATACCTAAATAAAAGACATATTACGTACTCAAAGTTTTATAGAATAAATTAATAATTAAATTTAGTAACAAATTAAAATATAAATTAATTATTTGACTTTTAATTTATTATTTAATTTAATTACATATATAATTCGTATTATTTAAATTTATTTATGTGCAATGAACGTTGTGCATTTCTAGTATAATTAAATGTATAGATACCTAAAAGGGTCGAAGAGATACCTAAATAAATGACAAACACTTTATGGTGACAAAAGGAATTATACTTGGCCATATAGTTTCAGCAAAGGGTATTGAAGTCGATAAATCCAAGGTGGAGGCCATCTCCAACCTCCCCACACCAAGAGCCATCAAAGGCATCCAGTCGTTTTTGGACCATGCAGGTTTTTATCGTCGATTCATAAAGAATTTCAGTGCATTGGCCTAACCCTTGACCAACCTGCTGTCTAAGGAAGTCCCATTTGAGTGTTTAGAAGATTGTGCGGCATCCTTTAAAAAACTTAAAAGCATACTAGTCACACCTCCGATTATGCGACCACCCAATTGGGATCTACCTTTTGAGCTCATGTGTGAAGTGAATGATTACGCGGTCGGCGTAGTGCTCGATCAGAAGAAAAATAGACCATATGTGATACACTATGCTAGCAAAACACTTAATGAGGCTCAGATGAATTACACTACCACCGAGAAAGAATTGCCAGCAGTAGTGTTTGCCTTAGATAAATTTTGTTCTGACATCATTAGTTCGCCTGTTATTGTCTTTACTGATCACTCTACTTTAAAGTATTTGTTGTCTAAGTAGGATTCAAAATCGAGACTCATTAGGTGGATACTCCTCCTATAAGAATTCGACTTGAAGATCAAGGACAAGAAAGGAGTTGAGAACGTGGTGGCGGATCATTTATCCCGGCTTGTGGTGCAAAAGACCGATGAACACATTCCTATCCCTGACTTTTTCCCTGACGAGCATTTGCTGTCAATTCATTCTATATGTCCTTGGTATGCTGATATATGTAACTATCTTGCAACAGGACAGATACCAACACAATGGAGCTCAGAAGATCAAAGACGATTTATGGCGGATGTGAAGTACTTCTACTTCGACAACCCGTATTTGTTCAAGTACTGCCTTGACCAAATCATGAGGAGATGCATACCTGAAAATGAACAGCGGAACGTCCTTGTATTTTGTCATTCACAAGCTTGCGGTGGACATTTCTTAGCGAAAAAGACTTCGGCCAAAATTCTTCAATCAGGTTTTTACTGGCCCTCTCTTATCAAAGATTGTGTTTTGTTTTGTAAGGGATGCGATAGATGCCAACGGTTGGGTAATGTGACCAAAAGAAACATGATGTCCATTTCACCAATACTTGTCATAGAAATATTCGATTGTTGAAGCATCGACTTCATGGGTCCTTTCCCTTTGTCATTTGGTTATTTGTACATCCTCCTGGCAGTAGATTATGTGTCCAAATGGGTAGAGGCTATCCCAACCAAGACAAATGACCACCGAGTCGTAGTCAAGTTTCTCAAGGAGAACATCTTTTCGAGGTTTGGGATGCCTCGTTCAATAATAAGTGATGGTGGATCATATTTCTGTAATAGGTCATTTGCATCTCTAATGTTCAAATATGGCGTCACTCACAAAGTATCCACTGCCTATCACCCACAAACAAATGGCCAAGCCGAGCTAGCCAATAGGGAGATCAAGAACATTCTAGAAAAAATGGTTAACCCAAACTGGAAGGATTGGTCCGATATATTGACTGTTGTCCTCTAAGCATACCGCACTGCCTTTAAAACTATTTTGGGCATGTCTTCCTACCGGCTTGTCTATGAAAAGGCTTGCCATCTGCCAGTTGAAATGGAACACAAGGCCTATTGAGCCATTAAGACTTTAAATTTTAATTTGAGAATGGCCGGTGATCATAGGAAGTTAGAGCTGAATGAGTTGGAAGAGATTCGACGAGATGCGTATGAGAGCTCCAAAATCTCAAAAGAAAGGGCCAAAATCTTTCATGATAACTCCATCGTGAGGAAATCATTTGAGCCCGGGTAAAAATTACTCTTATACAATTCTCGCATCTCCATTTTTCAAGGCAAACTCTGATCCCGTTGGGATGACCCCTATCTTGTCAAGGTAACCTACCCCAATGGAGTTGTGGATGTCTAAAATCCCGAAAATGACCAGACTTTCAAGGTCAATGCCCAAAGACTTAAGCCATTTTTTGGGGGCTTTGAAGAACAATTGGAGGAGAATTTAATGGATCCGGTATACCTGGAAGTTGTGGAAGAATAATAATTATTATTTTTTTCTGCTTTTCAATGTACAGGCTTTTATTTACTTACTTTATTTTTATTCCATGTTAATTATGTTCTTTTGTCGTATAGTTTTGTTCTTCTTAGTCGCAGATATTGGTGTTTTTGTCAAATCTCAAGTGCGAGGTGTTCTCTAAACCTACTAATCTGTTTACTGTCTGTCATTGAATATCATGCCTTTTTTGTTTCATTGAGAACAATGCATGAATCAAGTTGAGGGGTGAGGTTGCACTATTTTCATCTTATACCAATGTTTGTGGGAATATTCCGTGCAGATATTCGTGTCTGCCGACACTAAAAAAAAACCGAGTGGGAATATTCCGTGCGGATATGTGGCTGCTGACACTCAAAAAAATAAAAATAAATAAAAATAAAAAATAAAAAATAAAATAAAAATAAAAAAAATAAAAAATGGGATGCCTTTATAAGGCTTTCAAATTTTTTCTTTTTTTCACTCATCCACCGGTGATTGGTCTCCCCTTCTTCTTCCCTTTTTCTTCTCTTCTTCTTTTTTTTTTCCCTCTTTTCTTCTTCTTCTTCTTCGTCGTCGTTCTCTCTGTTCTCTGTAAAAACAACTCACCCCCTGCAAATCCATGACCATATACGCTGACGACCCAGTCCTTTGTTTAATAATTTACCTTATATGTTTGTATTTGTTCATGGGTGTTCTTTTTCTACTCGTACTTAAGGTGAGGGGTTTCCAGCCTAACCCAAATCTCCCTCGAATTGATTAATTGTTGTGTTTTGTTTGTTGGTTTCAACAGCTAAATAGATCTCTACATCCACCGCTTTTCCCTCTTTCTTCGTCTTCTTCTTCTTCTTATTTCTGTTGTGCTATTCTATATAACACGACCCAACTCCCAACAGTCCCATGACCATATTCCCCAAAGACCGAATCGTTTGTCTCATGATCGGCATTTGTTTACTTTATTTGTACACGTCTCTTCTTCTTCTGTCTGCATTTAAAATCAAGGGTTTTCGTCCAAGCAAAAACCCAGATTTGCGTAGAGAAGATTAATTTGTGTATTTTTTTTGTAGATTTCGACAGTTGAACAGATCTCTACCCTACAACTTGATCTCCAAACTCCACACATTGGTAAATTCAAAACATTGGGGACAATGTTCGGTTTAGGTTGGGGGCTGTAATCTACGGTTCCAGTTTGTTATAGTTTCGTATTTAAAAAAAAAAATTGTTCTGGATTGCATATTTTTACAACATTTTTGCTTATATTTCATGATCACATCAAATGCAGCTTCAATCCACTTTGTGACTGACAGACATTAAAGAATTAAATAGTAAGTCTTAAAGCATAGAAAGCATGGATGTTAAAAATTTTTGGTTTAGTTTGGGAGTCTTGCGCACATTTCCATCTGATGTGCATGCTGTGATCATGAGAAAAGCAAGAGTAGTCAGAAAAATTGAAATCCGAGAAGCACAAGCAAAACTATTGTGTGGCAGAAGTACTTTTGNTTTGGGAGTCTTGCGCACATTTCCATCTGATGTGCATGCTGTGATCATGAGAAAAGCGAGAATAGTCAAAAAAATTGAAATTCGAGAAGCACAAACAAAATCATTGTGTGACAGAAGTACTTTTGCTAAACGTCGTCGTGCCAAACGGCTGGGTGCTTGTAAATAATGTGGTAGGTGTTTTCACATGAAAAAAATACAATCAGTGTTCTGAACCAATTTTGGGTCATGCAACCGATCGATTAAATTACCAGTCTGGGACTTACACGTTATNTAGGTGTTTTCACATGAAAAAAATACAATCAGTGTTTTGAACCAATTTCGAGTCATGCAACCAATCGATTAAACTGGATAGTGTATGAGCAGAGTAAGGATTTTCCTAACACACCATCTTATACCAGTCCGGAACTTACACGTTATGTGCGACAAGAAGTGGGAAGGGTCACTAATAATGACATAGACACAAGTGATGACTCGGATTAAATTTTGACTAATAATGACAAAGTTGTGAAAAAATGTGTTTTGGGGATGAAGGTTAATGGTCCAAATTTTTTTTGTGTAAATATTTATTTATGTACAAAGTCTTTTTGTTGAAATAAAGATGTGGGCTGAGTAAGGATTGTCCTGAAATTCTAACTTGTAGCGTGGGTAGGGACTTATCCTGAGACGCCATAGTTTTCCAAGGTCAATGTGTGCAATTAGTCTTTTTTTTTCAATTTTCATAGATAAATGTGTATGTAAATAACTTTGATTTTTATTCGAGTGAAAAAAAAAAGCCGCATTTTCTTGAAAAATGGTATTTTCTCTATGCTTAAATGTCAAATGTACATTGGTATTTGTTAATCTTAAGGTACAGAATGACCAGACTCGAAAATAGAATTATAATATAACTGACATTCTTTGGAAACCTGACATAACCAGTGGAGATAACAAAGAATACCATGGTAATTTTTTAGCATTGCGATGCTTTCTGAGAAACAATCAACATTTACTCAAGTAAGCTCTTTCACTTTCAATTGTTGAATAATCTCATTAAACTTGCTTTGATTAAATGCAACTAAAGTAATCTATTGACATATCCCATAGGGAACCTTTGCATGCGACACATACATAGGCACATACTTGAAAAAAGATTTTAGGCCATCTTTGAGTTGATTTTGAGTCTTAGCCATTGCTTCTACTAAATTATATTCCTAGTTAGCCATGTTTGAGTCTTCAATGAATGATTTCTTTTTTTCGAAAAAACCCATATGATAACCGAGCCACAAGAAAATACACTTAACATACATTGCTATCCAATTTTTTTTGCACCCTCTTATAAATCGGTATGATATAGAAAGGCAAGAAAAACATAAAAGAAGATGGTGGCTGTTGTTCAATGAAGAATCGGTGGAAACAATAAAAAAATAAAAAACAGGGAATTGCCAAGAAAGTGAAAAATGAGAACAATGAAAGAAAGAAATACCATTTCTAAGCAAAAGATCAAAAAACAAGAAAGAGAGGTGTGCTACACTACATTAAAAAGGGGATAACTTTTGAATACCATTGATGTCATTTCATTAGCCACTAACTTCTGGCCACATTACAACCTATACAAAGTTCTAATTGATCTCAAGTTTGATGCATGTGTGTGTTGTCAACCGAAAACTGGGGTATATTAAATAGTATTTTTTTAATTGCATTGATATTCTTCCATGAGATTATGCCAAGAACATGATTAGTTTACTTTCTTAAGAATTTCACTCCCTTTCTAACTATGCATGTGATTCTTCGATTGACCATCCTCTGATCACATGCCCTTTGAGAGACAAGTCACTATAATCGGAGTGAATTTTTTGTTGAGAGCATTCTAAGAGAGGTTTGAGAAATCAAAGCTATCCATGGAAGGTGATAAAGTGGAATGTTTGTTATATAACAATTCTTGCTACTAGAATGATCATTCCTACTACACAGGGAATTCCAAATACCAATGTAACAAGTGTTTATTTTTGTATAGAGTACGTACCAATGACAGAGAAGTGTTCGGAAAATAATTCAAAATTAAGGGATGTGTGTCTCAACGATCCTGTTGCTAAATCATTCTGACAAGAAATCTTACATATACACATCTTTTAATTGAAGTTTGTAAGCAGCTTCACTGGAAACCTTCACGAGACAAAACTCGTCCACTAGGGATCACCTAGGGGTTTAACGGCTTGTTGCATATGCTAAATGCAATCGTGTTTATCTACAAATGTGGTTTTATTTTGTTATGTTCTTATTCATTACTAGGAACTAGTAATGTTTAGGTTGGGGGGTGTGATTAACCCAAATTAAGGCATGATTTAATAGATAAATTGTGTTAGTTAAATAAAGTTAAATTAGTCAAAATAAATCAAATTAGAGTTAGTGTGTGAATAAAAGATAATGCATAAATTGTTGTTCTTTTCAGGGTTTTGTGCGTTAAAGTTACAAACTATTGGGGAGCCAATTGCATTAAAGCTACAAATTACTAGGGTGTCAATTATCAAAGCTCAAAACAAAGGGGGATCAAAGAATTCAAGACCACCTAACAAGACTTTCATGTAATTCAAGGCCACCAAACAAGACTTTTCTAGGCCACCTAACAAGACTTTCACCCTCCCTTGTTACCTATAAATTCCAACCCTTATGAATTGTAAAGCATCCATCTTTTAGTAGTGGAAAACCCTCCAAAAGTATTATTGTTTTCCTTATTGCTTATTGCTTTCTTTAAGTATTATTTTCTTTTATTATATTATTGCTTCCTTTTAATTTATTGCTTTCTTTTACTTTAAGTATTGCGTTATTTTATTGTGTTATTGTTTTCTTTTACTTCCATTGCTTGATCTTCCTTCTTCCCTTAGAGGAGTGAATCTCTTTCACTTTTCTAGAGCTTTACCAAAGCCGCTGTGTATTATAGTACTTTTGTGGGAATGTAAAGGCCATAACTTGGCCTATTCTTTTGGGATAACATGTAAATTGGATGGATTGATTTTATGGTAGTTAAATGGACCCGGTGTGGTCATTACAGTAGAATTGCACAAGTTGTGTTTTGGGTAGAGTTCCCCGAATAGAGGAGACTCTGCCCAAATTTTGTTAAAATATGAATGGTGGATGAATGAAACTTTCGTCGTGATGGATTTACTTAATGCTCTCATGCGGTGAATGGTTTTTAGAATGTAATGTCATCCAAGGGGGTTTTTGGGGCGTTACAGATTTGGTATCAGAGCCTAGGCTTTAGGTCTTACATGGGAGCTGTAGGTTATGGATTACCACTCGGGAAGTAGGATTAAGTTGAAGGAAATTGTTGGTCTAATTTTATATGAACCTTATGCTTTAGATTAAAGTGATATTTAGGATGTCTTGTACATCAATGAAACTAAATTGTGAATTGATATGCAGGATGGACGGTGAACGGGTACGTGGACGTGGACGTGGGCGTGGTGGTCAAGCAAATCCACCACCTCCACCACCTCTCGACGCCATACAGGGTATTTACCAATGTTTAAGGGAACTCACCACCCTAGTGCAACAACCAGGTGGGAACAACCACCACAACGGTGGATTTCGTCCTTTAGTCCAAGTACCGGGCAACGACGATGAGAACCGAAGGATGGTGGCTCTTTGAGAATTTCTACGGTAACACCCACCCACCTTACAGGGGAGCTCCAATCCCTTAGATGCGGATAGATGGATCCGCTGGGTGAAAAAATTTTGTGATGGTATGGGGATCGCCGGGGACCTTCGGGTTGGCTTGGCTACCTATTTGTTGGAAGGGGAGGCCGATTACTGGTGGGAGTCAGTGAAGAAAAGGAGGGACACTAATACGCTCATTTGGGAGGAGTTTGAGCAAAGCTTCAACGACAAGTATTTTCTAGATTCTGTCAGAGATAAGATGAGTGCAGACTTTCTAGCATTGCGGTAGGGCAGTATGACCGTGGCTGAGTATGAGAGGAGGTTCGATGAGCTATCCCGTTATGCTTCAGAGTTCATATCCACCGAGGATAGGAGGGCCAAGCGCTTCGAGCAGGGTTTGAGATCGACCATCAAAGAGAAGCTTGTGGCACTCAGATTCCGGGACTACAGAGATTTGGTTGACAGAGCAGCATTGGTGGAAATAGACATTGATGACTCTCAGAGGAGACAGAGCTATGCTAGAGGAGGCCCGATCCGTATAGGTGCCAGTAGCAGTGGAGCACCGAGGGCGTTACCATATCGTCGCCCCAATCAAGCGGTAGGGTAGAGACCTCTTACAGTCCGAGGAGAGGGGCATGCCCTGACTAGTCCAAGCACTGACCCTCGTCAATGCTTTGCTTGTGGAGGTGTAGGGCACTTCCGCAACAACTGCCCGTCACTTCCACCCAAGACCAATCAATCAGCCGGGCCATCAAATGCAAATAGGCCCCCTCCACCACCGAGACCATTGAGAGCTCAAGCCCCCGGTGATGCCAATCCAGGGAGGGTATTTGCCTTAATCCAACCGAAGGAGGATGCCTCCAATGCCGTTGTGGAAGGTATCATTCTTCTCTACAATTCTTGGGCCCGAATCTTATTCGATCCTGGTGCTACTCATTCTTTTATACGTACTGCATATGCTATGAATTTGGGATTGGGTTTCGAGAAGTTAGAACATGCTTTGACTGTTGACTTGCCTACGGGAGAACAGTTGGGTACTAGCCGAGTCTGCAAGGGTTGTGTACTTCGTATTGGGGAACACAAATTGATTGTGGATTTGATTGCTTTAGAGATGAAGGGGTATGACGTGATTTTTGGGATGAACTTGTTATCCACTTTTCATGCGGTAATGGATTGTTTCCGCAAGCGAATTACATTTCAATTGTCGGGAGGAGTAATTTTCAGTTTTGTGAATAACCGAGATTCTTTCCATCCATTTCCTACTACGGGAAGTAAATTCTTAAAAGCTAAGGCAGGGAGCCACTTGAGTTTCTTGGCTAGCTTGATGGGAGATGATCGGGATAGATCCCACTCGGGTATGGTGTTGATTATATCAGATTTTCCGGATGTCTTCCCAGATGAATTACCCGGGTTACCGCCACGGAGAGAGATTGAGTTCACAATCGATCTTTATTCGGGAATCGAACCTATTTCTATTGCTCCTTATCGGATGGCGCCTTTGGAGTTGAAGGAGCTAAGGAAGCAATTGGACCACTTGCGGGCAATTGGATTCATCCGTCTGAGCACTTCACCTTGGGGAGCCCTGGTCCTCTTTGTGAAGAAGATAGATGAAACACTTCGGTTATGCACAAATTATCGACGGTTGAATCGGGTGACGGTGAAGAACAAGTATCCCTTGCCGCGCATTGATGATTTATTTGATCAATTGAGGGGTTCTAAGTTCTACTCCAAGATTGATCTCCGCACCGGGTACCATCAACTGCGTGTCAAGGAGGAGGATATTCCTAAGACTGCTTTTCGTACTCGGTATGGTCACTTCGAGTATACGGTGATGCCGTTCGGATTGACTAATGCTCCAGCAGCCTTCATGGATTTGATGCACAGGGTATTCCGGCCATATCTAGATCAATTTGTCATTGTGTTTATTGATGACATATTGATTTATTCCCGGACACAAGAAGAACATGCACATCATCTCTCGGTTGTGCTACAAACATTGAGAGAACATAAGTTATATGCGAAGATGAGCAAGTGTGAGTTTTGGATGAAGGAAGTGAAGTTCCTTGGCCATGTTGTGTCCGAGCAAGGGGTAGCGGTTGATTCCTCGAAGATTGAGGCCGTGATGAAATGGGAACCACCAAAGAATGTGACAGAAATACGTAGTTTCTTGGGGTTAGCCGGTTACTATCGTAGGTTTGTGGAAGGTTTTTCCAAGCTTGCGATGCCGATGACTCGCCTTACCAAGAAGGGGGAGAAATTTGTGTGGACTCAAGCGTGTGAATTAGCTTTTCGCACCTTGAAGGAAAAGTTGACGACGGCACCGATCCTCATTATTCCGAATAGTGCGGAAGGTTACCATGTTTACACCGATGCTTCACTACGAGGCTTGGGATGTGTGTTGATGCAAGGAGGCAAGGTGGTTGCTTATGGCTCGAGCCAACTCAAGATTCATGAGCAGAACTATCTCACTCACGACTTGGAGCTAGCCGCTGTGGTTTTTGCTCTTAAGTTGTGGAGGTGTTACTTGTATGGAGAGAAATTTCAAGTGTTCTCGGATCATAAAAGCCTCAAGTATGTGTTCACACAGAAAGAATTAAATCTCCGGCAGAGAAGGTGGATTGAGTACTTAGAAGATTACGACTTCACTCTCAACTATCATCCGGGGAAGGCTAATGTAGTAGCGGATGCATTGAGTAGGAAGTCTCAGGGTGAAATCAATGTCCTTGCGGCTAAACGGTGGAAAATGATGGATACGTTGGAGGAGTTTGATCTATGGGTTAATGGACCGGAGGATCGACCATGTTTGTTTAACCTAGTAGCTCAACCAATCCTCCGACAAAGGATTGTGGAGTTGCAACGATTAGATCCCGAGTTGACAAAAATTCGGGATAAATTGGAGAGGAATGAGATTGTTGAGGATTGGTCTTTAAAGAATGAGGAGTTACAGTTTTGGGGAAGATTATGCGTGCCAAACGACGACCAAGTGAGGGAAGAAGTGTTGGGAGAGTGTCACCGATCGAAGTTCTCTATACATCCGGGGAGTACAAAAATGTATAGAGATATGAAACGACAATATTGGTGGAGTGGAATGAAGAAGGATGTAGTAAAATTCATTTCAAGGTGTGCCATATGTCAGCAAGTGAAGATTGAGCACCAACGACCTGGAGGATTATTACAGTCTCTGCCTATCCCGGAGTGGAAGTGGGATCATATCACCATGGACTTNAAAAATTGAATCTCCGGCAGAGAAGGTGGATTGAATACTTAGAAGATTACGACTTCACTCTCAACTATCATCCGGGGAAGGCTAATGTAGTAGCGGATGCATTGAGTAGGAAGTCTCAGGGTGAAATCAATGTCCTTGCGGCTAAACGGTGGAAAATGATGGATACGTTGGAGGAGTTTGATCTATGGGTTAATGGACCGGAGGATCGACCATGTTTGTTTAACCTAGTAGCTCAACCAATCCTCCGACAAAGGATTGTGGAGTTGCAACGATTAGATCCCGAGTTGACAAAAATTCGGGATAAATTGGAGAGGAATGAGATTGTTGAGGATTGGTCTTTAAAGAATGAGGAGTTACAGTTTTGGGGAAGATTATGCGTGCCAAACGACGACCAAGTGAGGGAAGAAGTGTTGGGAGAGTGTCACCGATCGAAGTTCTCTATACATCCGGGGAGTACAAAAATGTATAGAGATATGAAACGACAATATTGGTGGAGTGGAATGAAGAAGGATGTAGCAAAGTTCATTTCAAGGTGTGCCGTATGTCAGCAAGTGAAGATTGAGCACCAACGACCTGGAGGATTATTACAGTCTCTGCCTATCCCGGAGTGGAAGTGGGATCATATCACCATGGACATCGTGTCGGATTTTCCATGAACTTCAAGAGGGCATAACGTAGTATGGGTTATCGTAGATCGACTCACCAAGTCAGCTCACTTTTTTGGGGATGAAGACCACAGACTCATTAGAGATCTTGAGCCGACTGTACATTCGAGAGATTGTTCGATTGCATGGAGTTCCACTTTCTATCATGTCNATGGGTTATCGTAGATCGACTCACCAAGTCAGCTCACTTTTTTGGGGATGAAGACCACAGACTCATTAGAGATCTTGAGCCGACTGTACATTCGAGAGATTGTTCGATTGCATAGAGTTCCACTTTCTATCATGTAGGATCGCGATTCTCGTTTTGTGGCTCATTTTTGGCAAAGTCTACAACAAGCTATGGGGACAGAGTTACATTTCAGCACAACCTTTCACCCTCAAATAGATGGCCAATCCGAGAGAGTGATACCGATTTTGGAAGACATGTTACGGGCTTGTGCGTTGGACTTCAAAGGGAGTTAGAGCAATCACTTACCGTTGGTGGAATTTGCATACAACAACAGTTACCAATCGAGTATCGGAATGGCACCGTATGAAGCTTTGTATGGAAGACCATGTAGATCCCTGACGTGTTGGTTGGAAGCCGGAGAGAGTAGTATGTTTGGGCCCAAGATTGTACGGGAGACAACGGAGAGAGGGCGTACTTAGATTCGGTAAGAAAGGAAAACTCGCTCCAAGGTACATCGGTCCATTTGAAGTGATCAAGACAGTGGGCAAAGTAGCATACCAACTTCGGCTACCAGTATCATTGTCAGGAGTTCATGACGTGTTCCACGTTTCGATGTTGAGGAAATGTCAACCAGATACGTCGCATGTCGTGGATTTGGAGGATATTGAAGTGCAAGATGGAGTCACCTATGAAGAGCAGCCGGTGAAGATTCTTGATATCCAGGAGAAAGTGCTTCGCAACAAGGTAATCCAGCTGGTGAAAGTCCTGTGGCAACATCATGGCGTAGAGGAAGCAACTTGAGAACCGGAGTGGGAGATGAGAGAGAAATATCCATATTTGTTCGCTACTTGAGGTAAGTTTCGAGGACGAAACTTTCTTTAAGGGGGGTGGATTGTAACACTCCGCATTTTATTTTATATATATGCATATAGATATATATTAAATAATTGTTGTAAAAATGGGGATAGGTGTAGCGATGTGTGTTTGAATTTGGTAGATTGGAAATGGAAAAAGGGATGAAATAGTGAACAGTGCACGTGAACTGTGCACTGGCTGCAACTTCAAGCCCAATTTAGACCTTGATGCAGTCAATATCTCTTAAAACTCAAAACATGAAAGTTGTAGAGTTCTTTCTTAGCTTTCCATAGCATCTTGAATCATCTCAATCAGAGCTCGGATGATAGAGTGATGCCCTGAAAATGAAATAATATCGAAGCAGCCCATGAACATTAAAGTCGAAGCAGCCCATGAACAGTAAAGGAAAACAAAATCGGGATTTCTATGTTTAAAAACACAGATTTCAGCCTTTACTCTCATTTCTCTCATTCCACTCTCAACCCACTTCTCATAGGACTCTAGAGGAAGTGCGAAGGATAAAACACAAGATCAAGAGGAGATCTATACTTCAAAGAAGATCAAATCTTCATCTTCTTCACACTAAACCTAGGTTTTTAAGAACATTGAGGTAGGGTTTTCTTCCATCCTTGTCCATTGATGTTAGGGTTATTATACATGTAGAATTTGGCTCTTAATAGTATGTATTTGTTATGGGTTCCTTGTTCCTTGGTATGTTTACAAACATTCCCATGATTTGAACAAAATGATGGTTGGAAATCCATCAAACTCTAGTTTTTGGGGGAAATATGGATTTTTCTCTATATCTTCACATCATCTTGATTTCGAAAATTCTAGAACTTTGTGTTGGGTAGTAAAATGATTGTATTGATGATCTCATGCTTATTTCCTTTAAACTTGTCTCTTGTTACATGATTTGAGAAATGAATATATTTTCTTAAATTGTTCTATTATGTATCTTGCTTGTGAAAATTTGGGGAAACATCATGGAATTTGCTTGTATATGAGGTTGAGTATATTGTTGGTATGTCACTCTTGTGTATGGTGTTGTGAGGGACTTGGATTACCTTCGAAAACTGCCGTAGAGCGTTAGAGGTTAGTCTATCCCAATGGGGGGGTGAGATGGCTGCCTAATGCTCGTAGTGGATCACTGTGGTGACAGTGACCACTATTGTTCACGGATACCGGGGAAAAGGGTTAGTATACTAGACACCTTGGAAGGATCTCGTCAAGGCCGTATGAGACGGTACATGCCCTTCCTAAATTGGTCTGTGATTGTTAGTGGAAATGGGTGAACGAGGTAGAATCGTCGGGTAGATTCATGAGAAGCGACAACCTACTTGAGTGGTACCAAATAGAAATTTTTGTTCATTGTACCGAATATTATTTCTCAAAGAGTTTCGGGTAGTATGGGATGTCGCGATACCTTGTGGAAATGGTGTATGGTGGAGTGGATTATGTTGGAAATTGTTTGTCAATTAAACGTGATTTTATTCTCGTTCAAGTCCTTATTATTGTACAAACTTGAGATCTCCTTTAAAATGTCCTTACTTTACTTCAAAATTCATTTATATGTATGTGCGAAACGTGACCTACCTGTTTTACTTGATTTCAAAACCTTGAATGGGTTTGGAAGGATCCTCCTACAGAGCCTTGTGCTCACCCCCTACTTGCCTACCTTTCAGATTTTGCCTTTGACGAGGAGTTGGGAGTCGAGGGGCCGACACATTTTGGAGACTCCGATAGAAGGGAGCATGGATCCCGAGGTGGATGCTTAGAGCGATCCCCCTTTTTTTTGTTATAGACTTGGATAATCTTTTGGGAGAATTGTATAGCCTAATTTTTATTTTATAAATTCCGCTGTGTATTATAGTACTTTTGTGGGGAATGTAAAGGCCATAACTTGGCCTATTCTTTTGGGATAACATGTAAATTGGATGGATTGATTTTATGGTAGTTAAATGGACCCGGTGTGGTCATTACAGTAGAATTGCACAGGTTGTGTTTTGGGTAGAGCTCCCCGAACAGAGGAGACTCTGCCCNTTATAGTAGAATTGCACAGGTTGTGTTTTGGGTAGAGCTCCCCGAATAGAGGAGACTCTGCCCAAATTTTGTTAAAATATGAATGGTGGATGAATGAAACTTTCGTCTTGATGGATTTAATTAATGCTCTCACGTGGTGAATGATTTTTAGAATGTAATGTCACCCAAGGGAATTTTTGGGGCATTACAGATTTGGTATCAGAGCCCAGGCTTTAGGTCTTACATGGGAGCTGTAGGTTATAGATTACCACTCGGGAAGTAGGATTAAGTTAAAGGAAATTGTTGGTCTAATTTTATATGAAAGAAATTGTTGAAGGAAATTGTTTGGAAGGATTAAGTAGGATCAAGTCTCTCTAATTAACGAAGTGAAAGTCACTCAGAATGCATGTTCAAGTCATTGGTGTTTTCAACCCAAAACACACTTGAAACAGACTTTATATAATATGTACCCTCAGTTTCTTTTTCAATGAAATCGTGCCAAAATTTATATATAATTATTTATCTTGATTTAAATTATTTTATTCATTGATTGAAAATACAATTTAATAATGTAAAATAAAAAAATTGAGAAAAAATCAAATCAATTGAGTTGTTATTGGATGAAAAGTAATAATTTGGTATTGAAAAATTATTTCTTTTTACAATAGATGAACAAATCTCTCAATTCGTGTCCAACTAGTTCGATGCATGTCTTACCTACCATTTCATGTCCAACTTGTCAGGTTGGTGTCAAGTCCAAAGACATGTTCAACCCATTGAAGTTGCATGTTTTTTAGCTCTATAAATACCGCCAACGAAAGAAGAGTTCGATTTCCGTATCCACTCTAAATTTCTTCTTAACGATATTAGTCCTTTTTAGGATTGTCGGGCTGGGCCGAGCTCACTCTGCGAATTTTTTTGGGTCGGCCTTAGGTAGTATAGGCCAAAACTCTAACCTAGGTGAGTTATCAGGCAGGTCGGGGCGGACTTCGAGTAGGGGTAAGTTACCTGCAGTCCAACCCGTTACCTATTGGGCAGGCTTTTTGAGCGGGCCTGACTGGGTGGACTTTTTGGGCCTATTTAGACGGGCGTTGTTGGGTGGGCCTATTGGGTGGGCTTACCATATGATGTTGTACATCATATGATATTTTTTTGTATTTTAAATTATTTTATATATATATATAGTTCCATATGTGCTAAGTCTATTTTTAGAACCTATTATATAATAAATAATGTCTAATTTTATCAATTACAAATCTAATATCATAGAGACCACTTTGTACTATGAGATTTATGATATGACACATACATCTCATATGAAAAAAAGTACCTTCACATGGTAAAGTTAAATATTATTTTAAATGACTTACAGCCCCACTATTATTTGTTGCATTATCTAAAGTAATAGTAAAAATTTTGTCTTGAATACAATAAATTTGNACATTCACATGGTAAAGTTAAATAACATTTTAAATGACTTACAACCGCACTATTATTTCTTGCGTTAACTAAAGTAATAGTAAATATCTTGTCTTGAATACGATAAATTTATAATTGATTATAAATAACTTCAAATATAATTTTTGACAAGATTCTCACAAAACTCTCAAAGTTTGATAGGAACCTATTAAATTCTAAAAAAAATTGTTCGGGCTAGGCAGACGGGTTGTAACGGGTTTTTATAGGCGGGTTATTGGGCTTCGGGTAAACCCAAGCCCTTTCTTAAAGAATATTGGGCTCGGGTGGACCAACTATCGAGCCTATCAGATTTCATGCTTATTTTTTTTGGGCCGCGTAATTGGACTTGTGGATAATCTAGCCCACGGACACCCCTAATCCTTTTATTATGTGTTGTGATATAGACGCTGAAACCAGTAGCAAGGAGAGAACCAACCAAGAGGAGGAGTGGAAAAACATGAGGGCCAATTTTGAGTACCATTGTTGTAAATTATCATTCTAATATAGTTTTTGTTATTGTTAATTGACGGGACTTTAGGCAGTTTGATAGTAATAAATAGACTGGTGGGCAGTTACATCTATTATGGCATGTGAAGGGCACCTAGGAAAGGTGTCGAGGAGTAATGATAGGAAGGGTCGAGCACACCCCTCATAGGTTAGCATTAAAAAGGATCTGACAACTCATTAATGAGATCTTGAGTGGTTATAGCAGAGCCATTAATGGACGTAGGTGTCAGGCACCGAGAGTAGGTATTTAATGACTGGTGGATGGGCCATGAAAGCTCAGTGGTTCCTGAGCAAAGGTTCACTCGGCCGAGGATAGTAGTCTTCCAAAGATTTGATGGGATGACACTCATTATGCTAGAATATGAGTGCAGACCATTAAATTCTTCGATTAGACTCAATGGCACTGTCATCATTGCAAACTCAGGTATAAATACCCTTAAAAAACTGGTCCAAGGTACAAAATCAAAAAATAGAGAGTATACTGTGCTTATTGTCATCAACCCAGTACTGGTAATTGTTTGAGGGATCTCTGAATACTGGTAGAAAGATGGTTTTCCCATTGAGAGGGTTTTAAGAGTGCTATGACCATAGGTTTTTCTATGGTGAATAACCACCCATGCGAAGAACCAAAACACCGCATATTATAAGGCATTGGAAATTGAAGATCATGAATTACTCCATTGGCGACACTATAAAAATTTTGTTTTTCTTTGTTGTTATCTGTTAGAGGGATCATCAACATAGGCAGCCGACTGCGACATGCTTTAAGGATACCCAGCCTTTGCATCTGAAGATGATGATAGTTAGTGTCCTCCAATGCAACCGAAAGCCTTGACTTGCAAACCGAGCACAATAAAAAATGGTCAGAAAATTGGACCATGAGCTCCAAAATTGATGCAAGAATGTCTTTCGGAAGCCCTACCCAACTTGAAAATTAAAAGGTCATCCTACTTTGGTAGGAACACTGAAACAGAAAATTAGAATCAATTGAAAAAAGGTGCTAAAAAATCAATTGAAAAATTAAAGATTAAATCGGCAAAAAGCAAAGTGTTTGAAAGATCTCAATGCAAATATGGAAGTGGATTAGATACCTTTAATACGAGCAATCTCGAGAAAGTGATGAAGTATTGGTGAAGAAACAAACCTAGAGGAGATATGGAAGACTAATGGTTGAGGAGTAATGTCTTTTTGTTATGGACTTGTAGGAGACAGGTAAATATTCACCACGGTTCCTTCATGGACAAGACTTCTCCTCCTCCTAAAGGTGGAAACCCTATTCCTTTTCGGACTTGTAGGGGGTCATTGTGATAGTTTTGACTTGAAAAATGTTCGGACATTGGCATGCGATATGACAAATAATCGGCATGCAATTTGAGTGAATTTAAATAATTATTTTAAAAACAAATGTTGTATGAAAGTTAAATAGATCAACGTTATTGAAATTTAATTTGGATCCACCAAATTTGTGGAGTTAATGCTATTGTTACAATAGAATTAACAATGGGTCTAAGCATTGGAAGAAATTTATTTTTAGGAAAATTAGTGAAAAGTATAATGTAGGTATATCTTAAAAATAGAAATATTTCGACATATTTCAAAAATGTTTTAACTCGTTTCAAAAATAGAATAAAAACAATTTAAGAATTATTTTTCTAATACATTTGTCAAAATATACCAAAGTATCTTGAAATATTATGAAAAAATTATACAAATGTATTGAAACATTACAAAACACATCGAAATATTACGAAACACCTAGAAGTATTAAAATTTCGATTTCATCATTGATTCATTTCGATCGTCTTGGAGATGACACCGTTTCAGATATTTTGAAACAAACTTTTAATCATTGCACTAAATAACACCAATATAATGCAGAATAGAAGTAATAAATATGAAAAAAAAAACTCTATGACTAAAAACAATAAAAACAAGCAGCAAGCATAAATCAACATCGAAGGCAAGCTAGTACCTAGGTTCAGATAGGTTGATTTTGGCACAATCCAAATTGGGGGCGCCGAGTGATTTTGGGAGGAAGTGGATACATAGTGTGGCTTGAAACTCTTATCCGTTAAGTTGAAGACACCCGTGTCATCATTAAGACCATGAGAAACATAATTGCTATTTTCAAAATTATGTTCGGTATAGTATTTCCTTTAAGTTGAAGGGTAATTTTTATTAATAACTCTGCAAAGGGCCCAGGTTGAACACTAAGTTAAAAGTAATTAAAACAGATAAAAAATGTCGTACTAACACTGAAGAAATGACATAATCACGTCCTCACTGAAACATAAACAACACGAGCCAGATAAACTTCACCCTTGGCTTAGTGAGTTTTGTTCTGATTTCTTAGTGGTGGTTGTTTCTGTCAAGATGCATCAGCACATCTGCTTGGTTTGTAAAACTTCTTTGGCAATTTCCAATAGGACATATGTGCCAAGCATTTCGATGTGCTGCTTTTTGATTGTCCTCGAGTGAAGTCACAGTAACTTTTATGGTGAGATTTGTTACGATATTTTAGTGGTGAGTGTTTCTGGCAAGATGTATCACGAGATCAGCTTGGTTTGTAAACCTTCTTCGACAAATAACAAGCGGACATATATACCCAGACTGCATCATGTAAAAGCTGGAAGTGACTATTAAGCAAATAAACTGCGATGCTCATAAGCTAATTAACAGTGAAACTGACAAGTAATCAATGTTTGAACTTAACTTGATAGTGTGAGTAAATCGAGAAATTTTGTATAAGTTTAACACATCTTTTGACAGTGTTACATATTGTTAACACCCAATAAAAGACTGATCCAAAACAACTTGTGGGACACATAAGTTGAATATCTAGAAAAAAAAATTATGATAAAGTAATAAGTGTCAATCATTCATTGAGCCAGTATAATTTTTATTGCTAATATATGCCACACGAAACTATCGCATGATGAATTAAAATCACACAAAAATTTCCCGAGTAAAACGGTTCGTCTTTTGAGTAAAATATCAATTTGCACATAATACCCTCCCAGGCAGGTACATTGCATCTCAGGTTAGCATTGTGCCACTATGGTCCCTTGAGTTAAAATAAGGGGACACTCCATTTTATGTACCTTTATATATTAGGTATTTGGCCAAGCATGACCCCTAATGCCACTCTGAGTATGTTTTCCTTCTAACAATCTTGTTTCGTTCTTTGGATGTCAACTTTATTTATCTGTGACACCCCAAAATTTAGGGGTCCGTTGATCACTCATCAACCCGTGGAATACCCGTGGATATCGAGTAACTCGATATCGCGTCGTAATGTCCCATTTATCGGGATTCATAATTTAACAAAATTCGGGCAGAGTCTCCTTTATACGGGAAACTCTACCCAAAATCCAACTTGTGCAATATACATTCATATGACCCATCCGAGGCCCAATATGGAGCAATGTTAAATGAGGAGCAATTCAACCACAAGTCTACATGTTTCATGGCAATTTATATCACATGCATATAATTACCAAAATTCATTATCATGTCAATACATCAATTAGCATGTATCAACATTTATTCCCAACACAAGGTGCAAGTATGACATTTCACAATTTCATGTCAATCACACTTAATCACAAGACATAATATAAATATATAGCATGGCCACATAAATCAATTTTTCAAGGGATTACACAAGTAACTCCCACATATCAAAATCAAGCTAGAAGTTGAACACACACACACACACACACTGATTTATGAGTTAAACACACTCACTTTACTACATATTAAAGCACACATAATTTTCATCACTAAGAAATTACACAAGTACTTCCACATATCAATTTCAAGCTAGAATTTGGTTTTAGACCAATTTCTATACCAATTTCCTCTTTTCCATAACCATAGGCAAGTTTCCATTCAATACAGTATCCAAGCATGCTATACATAGTCCATGCCAAACATACTTAATTTTTACCTAGGCATTTAATCAAACACCTTCAAGGAGGTATTTCATCGAACACCTTCAAGGCACTATTCATGTAAACACATAATACACTCAATTTCATTATATATTTCAAGAAACCATATTAAATGATTTCTACACATCCATTTCAAAATAGAAATTATTCTACCCATTTCTTACACTTCATATACACTAGTGGTACATTAAACAAGAGAATTTGTCTCAAGTCATGCTACCCACTCTCAATACTCATTTCACCAAAACAAAAATAATAGGCAAGTGACATATAGTTCTATACACCTACCCATTCCATATCACATTCCTAGGTTGAGAGAAAACTTAAGTAGGAGGGAACCTTACCTCTTGAAGCGTAAAATACCCGTAGGAAGCTTCAATAACACGATTCTAGACCAAAGCTTTAATTTCTCCAAAATCTCCCATTTGGATCTTCGATGAAATCTTCGATTTTTGGTATGGTCTTGTAGTCCACATTGAGAAGAACACTTTTGTTCTTGGTCCAAGTTGATTCGACCAAAGCTTGGCCTTAGATCGCAAGAAGAAAGGCTTGAGAACCCTTGTTTTCTCTTTTTTGCTCCCTCTCAGCCCAACAGTCAGACCAGCAGAAAAAAATCAGTGGGAAAAATCAGATTTTTCCACCTATTTATAGTCTCAAAACTTTTGGCTCACAATGCGCCACACGGCTCCTATTTCTAGTCCGTTTTTGCCCCGAAACGATTAAATTTCGTACCATTTTAAGTTCAAAATATTTTATATGAAATTTATTCAAAATATTTTTTAACTTTCAAAGTTTTTATAAAAATTTCGTTTTTGGGGGTCACCGGACACCCATCCTCTCGAAAAATGTAAAAAATTCAACTATCTTGGAATTCGACGAAATTTGTCTGGATAACTAGATTTTGCGAGAAGAATCCAACGGTAAAGTTCGTTTTGTCATCCGACCTCTAGAAAAATTCAAGTTTGCAACCCATACCGTAGTGCCAAATTACCGTTTTGCCCTTTTTCATAAAAATTTCAAAATTTTCCGGATTTTACATTCTTTCCCATTTAAAAGAATTTCATCCCTGAAATTCACACACACATGCACATTTAACCACATGCATATGCTACAATCATATAACACTAATGACTATAAGAATGTACCTCCATTCACGAATAATAAAGGATAACTAGTACGTATAGTGTCCACATGCTTCCATATTGCCTTCTCCACTCCTCGGTGCTGCCATAACACATTTACTAATCTCACGGTCTTGCCTTGCAAAACCTGATCCCGACTATCTATCATGCGCACCGGTCCCTCCTCGAAGGTTCCATCTGCATCAACAACAAGCTCGCCCCAATCCACCACATAAGTCGGATCTGGGGTGTATTTTCGAAGCATAGAGACATGGAATACCGCATGGACACCCGATAGACTCGGCGGTAACGCCAACCGGTAAGCAACTGTGTCAACCCTCTCAAGTACCTCGAAGGGCCCGATATACCTTGGTGATAACTTTTCCCACTTGCCGAATCTGACCACTCCTTTTTTAGGCATCATCTTCAAGAAGACGTGATCTTCCACCTCAAACTCCAGAGGTCGCCGTCGTGATACGCATAATACTATCAAGTGATGTATTAAAATCACAAAAAAATTTCCCAAGTAAAACGGTTCCGTCTTTTGAGTAAAATATCAATTTGCACATAATACCCTCCCTGGCACGTACATTGCATCTCAGGTTAGCATTGTGCCACTATGGTCCCTTGAGTTAAAATAAGTGGACACTCCTTCATTTTATGTACCTTTATATATTAGGTATTTGGCCAAGCATGACCCCTAATGCCACTCTGAGTATGTTTTCCTTCTAACAATCTTGTTTCGTTCTTTGGACATCAACTTTATTTATCAACATATATACGTCACGAATCCGACATAAATGTTAGCATTGGAGATAAATAACATACATTGTCTCCATCTTTTTGAATAGCTTCCCAAGAGAAATAGAAATTTTGCCCTCACTATCCTCTGAGATAGATATGTCTTTTACATCCATGTTAAGAATTAAGAATATCAATTCGATTAAAACCTAGTTGAAGAAGAGCACACAACCTTTGCAAAAAAAAATAGTGCTCAATCATAGGGCATTTACAACAATTTTACTTGTAAATTTAAACAGAAAAAATAATAAACATGCAAATCAAGATGAATCAAAAAATTCTAACACAAAAAAAAAAGTACAAAACATGCAATTAAGTGTTTTATTCTAAATAAAATGTATTTGCTCAATATCCAAAATATGCATATGGGGATAATAGATTCTTATATCATGCAGGCAGGTTGGAACTCATCATTTCTTTCCTTTCTAGCATGCATATCTTGTGACGCCCCTAAAACCGAGGGTCATTAATTGACCATTGACCACCCATCATGTAACGCTCCAAAATCCGCCCTGGAAGGTATTACTATCTACAAACCATTCAACCATGAGAGCAATTAAAAATAACCAATAAGTAATAAACCATTCATCCATTTGACAATGAATAAAATACTAAAATCAATAGAACATTGAAACTTCTCCAAACTTACAAATCAAAACCAAGAATATCTAGCAGCGGAATAATAAAAACTAGTTAAAACATTGTTTCATAAAAATCTCTCAAACTCTAAACCAAAAGTAGATCAACTCTATTCCTCTAAGGTAGGATCCACATTTTGAACCTCAAATGGCTCGTAATCAATTTGCTCATCCACATCAAAATCTTTAAGTGTGTTGAAGGGGGTGAGCAAAACCCCGTAGGAAATCCCTCTCAAATCCCAACAAGGTTTAAAACAATAAAAGATGACAAGTCTCTTTTGGAAAATAACATATAAAAGTTTTTGAGAATAAAACCATGGTAGTTGTAATGATCTCAAGGGTACAGAATACAATAAATCAATGATAGGAATAAACTTGCAAGAAATTAAAGCAATCAATAAGTAATTTAGTAACATCATTCAATATTCTCATGTATGTTGGTTGCTTCTCAGGAATCTACACAACGATCCTACCTCATTCACCCATCACAACCACACAATCATAAACATTTTAGGAAGGGCGTATATCGTCTCCCACAACATTGACGAATCTTTCCCAGAAAAGGTATATCATCCTTTAGCCNCGATCCTACCTCGTTCACCCATCACAACCACACAATCACAAACATTTTAGGAAGGGTGTATACCGTCTCCCATGGCATTGACGAATCCTTCCTAGGAAAGGTATATCACCCCTTAGCCTCGAAATTACGTGAACAATAGTGGTTGCTCTCACAAACAAAAATTCACTACAAGTGTTAGGCAACCATCGCACCCCCACTGGGATAGACTAACCTCTAACACTCTACGGCAGATCTCAAAGGCAATTCAAGTCCATCACACCCAAACCATACAAGAGTTGAAACCATAACTTTCTCAACAATCATAATCTTAATCAATCACAATTTTTATTAACAATTCAAGTATCACAAGTGCACAATTCTCAATATACCTCAGTACTAAAGGAGTTAAAATATACAAGAGATCATCTCAAGAAAACATTCACAATTTCGATATCAAAATTCTAGGGTTTAGCCAAAAATCATAATTTGTTGGAACAAGAACAAATATTAGATGAAAACATGATTTAACCAAGAATAGGAATTTAGAAATCAAGAATCCATATGAATTTCACAATAGAACATGTATTTTGGAAAAACTAGGGTTTTGGAAATTTAAGAACAAGTATTCCTTGAACCCAAACATGTATTTTGTTCAAGAACATGTTCCAATGATAAAGAAACTAAGAATTCATACATATTTATCATATAATTATCAAAAGGATTGAAAACATACATATATAATACCCTAAATCTCAATGAAAGAATTCAAGAAGAATCCCCTACCTTGATTCTTGAATCTTGATCCTAATGTGTTTTGTTGCGATTACCCCACGTTAAATCTTCAAGATTTATCCTGTTCTTCCTCCTTTTTCTTCTCCTCAAACTTTTCTAAGTTTATTGGGGTTGAAGATTAGGTAATGTCTCTTTAAATCACGGCCCTAGAGTATTTATAGGCTGAAAAATAGGGAATTCCCAAGTGGGCGCTGGTAGCAGTCTGCGCCTGACTTCTAACTCGATTTTGACCTAGTTAGAGGCCGTTTCACAAAATTGTCATGAAATACATTTTTGTAGCCCTTGAATTCTAGTTTCTTTTGTAAACAGTTTAGGTTAATCGGACATATCAAATCCCTTTTCACCCTAATCCTATTCAAAATAGGTTTTAACTCTAAAATAGTTCTAAACTTCTAATACAATTCATATAACCTCTTCCATTATTTTTTTGACATTCCGGATTCAACGAAAATCTTATTTTGATCTAGAAATATTTATAAAATTACTTAGTCACCCTTCTCAAATTTAAACATCTCTAAAACTCAATTTATTCCAAAAATCGAATACATTTGAAACTTAAATTTCGTAATCAATATTTTAACAATTATTCTAAGTTTTTATCATTATTTTATTCGTCTTAGGAGAACTCTTAAGGTAATATTATATTTATTTAATTTTAAAACGGGATCTTACACGTAAACCCGCGGAAATACTCGTGATTGTTGCACAATCCGACATCACGTTAATAGTATCCCTTTATCCAAGATTGTAACCCACACGTGTTACCCGTGTTGTTTTTAACATTAAATCCAACCAAGGTTCAATAAACCTCATTTACTATCTATTTGTATCATTGGAACCAAGGAAACCAAAGCCCAAAAGAATGGCAAAACAATTGAAAATTTTCAAATTTTTGGAGAGAGTACCAGTACTGTTTCTCCTCTGGACAGACTGTACCGGTACATAATACTAGTACACTTAGCTCGATTTTGCTTGTTTTGCCCAATTTCGATTTTCAATCCATTTCAAATCACTCCAACACCATCTAAGACATGTACAATGATGTTTATCGCATAAAACTTGATATCTACAAGTTCTATTACAAACTATTTATACAATTACATACTCAAAATGGAATTTAACAAAGTTCTGCAAAAACTTGTTTTCAAAAGTCACAACTCGGCTTTTCTTCATCGTTAAGGCCTCGAATATGAGTCCTCCACCAGTACGAACCCCGCACCTGAAATGTGTTCTTGTATAGGGTGAGTCAAGCCTAATAGAGTATTTCCTACAGAGGCTACTCCCCAACCTAAGTGCATATGAAATGTTCGCATGCAACAATCCCAATCATATAGCCATTCCAATCAAGAATATATGCATTCCATGTTGGAATCTACTATGTCATGCCATGAAATGAGATGAGACTCACTCACGCACATCATCTCAAGCCCTCACCGGTTCCCACCACACAATGCTATGCATGTGTAAAACGTTTATCATTTATTGAATACATCTAATGATCATTTTTGAAATACAACCCATGTGTTTATAAAATCGATTCATTTTTGGATGTTTCCCATCAAATGAATCATTCATATAACAAAACCCTATGTCTTTGTTGGGTATCGAATTTTGGAATCACACTACTGGCTCCGTACGCCATTATACATATTTGAAATTTCACCTCAGGGGAGTGTAAGAACCAAGTAGCCGGGTATTGCACCCGAGGGAGAATCTAGCCCTTCTTGCTATACCTGACACAAGTTTGTATGCATACAACCATGCGACTTAATGGGATCTTCAATCCCAATTTTCCAAGCCCAGCTATTAACCACCAAGTATGATGTTTGACTAAACCATGCTCACACACACCCACACTCATGCCTAAGCCCATGAATGTGATGTCATACCATGCCCAAGATGCAATGAATGTCAAATGAGCAATTAAATCACATATCCACATATCCCATGACAATTTATGTCATATGCATATAATTACCAAGATTCATTTCCATGTCAACACCTTAATTAACACATATTAACATTAAAACCCAACACAAGGTCCAAGCATGTCATTTTCATAATTCTATGCCAATAACACACTTAATCAAAATTTAGCACATCATAACACATAGCATGCCCACATAATCCTAACTTTCAAGGGTTTACATAAATACTTCCACATATCAAAATCAAGCTAGAAAGTGGTCTAGGCCATTTCCATATTCATTTCCTTATTCCCATGACTGTAGGCAAGTCATATATTGTTCTTTACCTCTAACCATTCCATACAGACCCCCTAGGTTAGAAATAAACCGAAGTAGGAAGGAACCCTATCTCTTGGAGCGTGACACGAGTGGGAAAAACCTCAAGAACATCTCTTAAGCCCTAAAACCTTGATTTCCCAAAATCTCGCCTTTGAAACTTCGGTGTAATCCTTCGTTCTTGGTATGTAGACGTAGCTCTCGTCGTGATGATCAACTTTAACTCTTGGTCCAAATGATTCCGACCGATGAAACTTCATGGATCGGAGGAGAAAGCCTTGAAAAATAAGTTTTCTCTCTTCTCTCCCTTTCTTCTCTTCAACGTTTGATTTAGCCTGCCAAATGGGGTGAGAATATCTGATTTTTCAGATATTTAGCCCCTATTTATACCCTTTAATTGCGCCGTCCACATTGCCCCGCACGTTTTCTACTTCGGAGTTTGTTTTTTCGTCCCGAAATGATTCATTGCATCCCGATTTAAGTTCAAGTTAATTTTATTTGACCTTTAATTAAATTTTGAGGAAATTTTATAATTTTTATTTTTGGGGACGTTCGTGAGGTCATTCGTCACCTAGTTGTCTCGTAAAATGTGTAAAATCTGACTATCTTAGAATTAGACGAAAATTGACAAGGTAGCTTAATTTTGCGGTACGAATTCAATAGTGAGATCCGTTGCATCATCCGAGCTCTAGAAAAATATGGATTTTAAACCCGCATTATAGTGGCAAATTACCATTTTGCCCTTTTTCCGAAAAAGATTAAATTTTCTCGGGTTTTATATTCTTCACCCTTAAAAGAATTTCATCCCCGAAATTCACACACACATGCACGTTTAACCACATGTCGCCTCCTCTACTCCTCGATGTTGCCACAACACCTTCACTAGTCTCACGGTCTTGCCTCGCAAAACCTAATCCTGGCTATCCATGATACGCACCGGTCCCTCCTCGAAGATACCATCCGCATCAATAATCAATTCACCCTAATCCACCACATGTGTCGGATCTGGAGTATACTTCTAGAGCATAGAGACATGGAATACCGCGTCAATACTTGATAGATTTGGCGGTAATGCCAACCAGTAAGCAACTGTACCCACTCTCTCGAGTACCTCAAAGGACCCGATATACCTCAGTGACAACTTTTCTCGCTTACCAAACCTGACCACTCCTCTTTTAGGTATCACCTTCAAGAAGACATGGTCTCCCACTTCAAACTCGAAAGGTCACCGCCTTTGTCGGCATAGTTCTTCTGCCGGCTTTGAGTCGTAAGAAGACGCTTCTGTATCAAGTCCACCTTCTCCGATGTGTCTCTAAAAAATTTCAGACCCATAGAGAGTCTCTCCCACCTCTGTCCAACAAATCAGAGATCAACATGGCCTCCCATATAATGCCTCGTAGGGTGCCATCTGTATGCTCGCCTGATAAGTATTATTGTAGGTGAACTCCACCAAGGGTAAGTGCTCTTCTTAGCTACCCTTAAGATCTAGGATGCATGCTCATAGCATATCCTCTAAGGTCTAAATAGTCCTCTCCGATTGATCGTCCATTTGGGGATGAAAAGCAGTACTCATCATCAACTGTGTCCCCATGGCTTGCTGAAAACTCTCCCAAAAATGAGTCATAAACCTAGGATCCCAATCCGATACTATAGATACGGGCACCCCATGCAGCCGAACAATCTTCTATATATATAACCTCTAGAATTCCTCCAGTGTGAAGGTCATCCGCACAGCCAAAAAATGTACCGACTTGGTAAGCCGGTCCACTATTACCCATACTGCGTCATGCCCTCGTGAAGTCTGTGGCAAGTGGGTCACAAAATCGATCATGACATGTTCTCACTTCCACTCAGTTACCTCCAATGGGTGGAGTAGCCTCGCTAGTCTTTGGTGCTCAGCCTTGACCTGCTGACACGTGAGACATCGTCTACCAAAATTCCCAACGTCTTTCTTCATCTCACTCCAATAATACTGGCGATGAAAATCGTGGTACATCTTTGTTCCACCTGGGTGCACAACAAAATGAGAGCAAAGGAACTCTCTAAGGATTTCTTGTCTCAGCTCCGCAGATCGGAGAACTACAACCCTTCCCCTAAATTGAAGACTACCATTCGAGTGAATGGTCTAACCCTCATCACCTGTCCCCCACCGTACTCAGTCCTTAATGGACAATATCTCCATGTCTTGCCCCTAGGACTGATTAGCACAAAACATTGTAGATTTTTATGTGCTAATCTTCTTGTTTTAATTGTTTTTGGAGATTAAATAATGGGAGTTGTGTTAATTGAGTTCTTAACGATGATATTTGGCATTTGTAGTTAAAAAGTGCTAAATGAGGCCTCTTAAAGCCTTCTCAAACCATTTGGGATGAATGGGGATGAAAAGGCAACTTGGGGACAGCTCATGAGAAGAGGAAATTAGAAAATCAGAAAACTAGCCAAACCGAACCGGTACGCTGAAGCTACTGGAGTTCTACATACCAGTATGTGTACTGGTACGCTTTGCCTGAACTGCCCAAACGTTCTGTAACTCAAATTCGCTATTTTGAGGGTCCTGCTAAGACATCTTCCTACAACTCCCTGACACGCCCAACACTTAGAACACCCATTGGGACACCTATCTTGGACTTTTGGAACCTTGGTTATCAATGAGGAGAGAGACGAGAAGAGGAGCTGGATGTGCAGACAAGCTTTACAACCCATCTGTCCAGCCCATTCCTGCTACACCCCTACGGATGGAGGTCACTTCTAGAGTCTAGGGCATCATTCCATGCATATTTTTGGTAGGCAAAGACTCCATATATTCAGCATTCAGAAGCCATTAAAGGGTGACTACCTAAGCTTAGGAGTAGTCCAAGGAAGAAAATGATGAATAGTGTCATAGAGATAAAATTTATGTTTTTGTATTTTCTTCTCCCATTTCATTGTAGTAAGTTGTAGTTCTCTTGTAATCTTTGTTTCTTGCATTGTAATCTCTTTTAATTCTAGTGTAGCCAAGTTTAATTTAATGCTCTTGCATTTCCATAATCTTTGCTGGGTTTCAATTGTCTTCTCTGCAACTTTTCCATTTTAGTGTTAAATGAACTTCTATTTGTAGCTTACTATTTCCTAGCATTAATACAAGTTCTAAGTTGCATTTTCATCTCATTTTCATTTCCATTTTCTTTACATGTCTATTTACATTATAAATGTTTTTTCTTTAAGCATGAGTAGCTAGATTTTTAGTTGGCTAATCAAAGGGAGATTTCCTCTTGGGTGTGCTACATCAACTCATTCTCATTCCTCCTTTCAGAGTGCGATAGTTTGCTTTTATTGGATTGAGGGTGGATGAGATTGTGATTCTTTGATATCCCATAGGCTTGGTCATGATTTATGCTTGGATCCTCACTTCTGTTTCGTCCGTACCTTCCCACGAATCAATCGTTCATCTAAGCTCTATTTGAGGAAACTTCGTGTTGATTTGGTATTCTCATTGGAATAACCCCTTCGCATTAGCCAACACTTGTTTTCATTCATAAACACAATCACAAAACTCAAAACTCAAAAGATTTTACACTTTCCTGTTTCACAAAATCACTTTCACCACACTTGAACTTTCCTTACCTGAGGAGACAACCTTGGAATACTTTTCCAAGTAAAACAATGACACACAAAAGACTCCTTGCACTTGGGGAGCACTTTTGTTCACATACGCATTTCATTCCATACACATATTTTGTTCATTTCATTCCATTCCATTCCATCCATCATTCTATGTCCCCATCTCTTGCATCATTCCAAGGGAGAGTGACACTCCCCCATTCCTATAAGCCATATACAATTGAGGGATGATGTTAGGAGGTTTGGAATTTGCAACGAACTAAATCAAGTATTTTTTGGCGCCGTTGCCGGGGAAGGTTAAGCGTCGAGTTCAAAGGTAATTTTGGACGGCATGGGTAAGTCTCGTCGAGTTCAAAGGTAATTTCGCCGTTGTCTAACTTGTATATATTTTGTTGTAGTTTGTGTTTTGTAATATGTTTCCTAATTTTTATGAAAATGTATCAAATGCCCAAAATTTTGAAAATGTGTGTGAGATTTGTGATGAGTATGGGCAGATCACTAGTGAGTTCCCAATAAATGCCCCTTATTTTGAAAGCGTTTGCGAGATTTGTGGCGAGTATTAACACATGACTAGTGAGTGCCCAATAAATGCCCCTTATTTTGAAAATATTTGCAAGATTTGTGTTGAGTACGAACACATGACTAGTGAGTGCCCAATAAATAATTTGGTTCATGACTTTGCATGCGAATGTTCAAATTTAAATTTGGCCTCCTAAAATTTTTACCCCGACCACTATGTTACACTTAGTTATCCGAGTTATGGTTGGGAGAATGAATCTTATAATTTTTCATCCAATCTCACACCACCAAATGAATTTTGCCACTATCCAACAAATGGGAACTCAACCAAAGAAGAATTGGAAAATATTTTGTGCGATTTTATGCAATACCAAATGGAATTCAATGCCCAAATAACCCAACAACTTTTTGAAATTAGAGATGGATGTAATACATTGACTAATGCTATAATTTATGTGCATGAAGAACAACATCTTGAGCATAGTCAATGTATTGAGGATGATCATCTCATTGAAATGCATATTGATGTTGAATCTCCCACCACTCAAGATTGTGAAAAATTTGATGAAGTTATTATCTCACATGAGGCTAATGAGCCCAAGGTCATTTTGCCATCTTTGAGTGGTGTTGAGATTCACATTTCTCAACTTGGGGAGGGCATTGAAATGGAGTTAAGTGTAGAAACGTTTGTAGAGAAATTGTATACTCCATTGTTGGAATTGCATAAACTTGTCTATACCTTGGTTCGTTTGGGAATTTTGAGTCAACATCCTTTCAATGTTTGGATTGATGGTTTAAGAAGGGCATTTATACAACAAAAAAATTTTAAAATCAAAAAAATCAATGAGAGAAAGGTCATATCCGAATTGAAGCCGGAATGACATGTGCCATCTTTGTTTTATTTTCATGTA
This sequence comes from Ilex paraguariensis, assembly GCA_963454935.2. Taxonomy (NCBI): domain Eukaryota; kingdom Viridiplantae; phylum Streptophyta; class Magnoliopsida; order Aquifoliales; family Aquifoliaceae; genus Ilex; species Ilex paraguariensis. Next base: position 484,066 of record CAUOFW020002391.1, read on the forward strand.
CATAGTAGTTAGACTTATTTTATTGTTATATTTTTCTTCTTTTGATGTTGTAGTGTAGAAATTGTTTACCTCTCCCTAATTAGGACTCATTTCATTTTCAGCATCATAGTAGAAAATCTCATTCCATATCATGTGCGAGTTTAAGTTGGGGGCTATAATCAAATGTTTTTGTTTTCCCTTTAATGTGTATGCGAAAAAAAAGAGAAAAAAAAAGAAAAAGAAAAAGGGGGTATCTTATTTCTCATGTCACTTTCATTTTTCTCATTGCATGATTCTTTGTGCATTGAGGACAATGCATAATTCAAGTTGAGGGGGGGGGGGTGAGGTGCAATATTTACATGTTCTACCACTTTTTGTATAGAATAAGTTGGAAATGTCAAAATTTTGAAAATTTTGGACATTTTTTGTGAAAAATATCCAATATTGAACTATATTCTCCTACCCTAATTGTTATGGGATTTGTGATTTCTTGATCTTCATTTTGAACTGTGAATTCATGAGTACATTATAGAAGTTTATCTTATTGCCAAGAGTATCACATATGTGTTTTCTTTCAAACTCAACCCTTGTGCACCTGGAATGTGTAATTTGGNATGAGCACATTATAGAAGTTTATCTTATTGCCAAGAGTATCACATATGTGTTTCCTTTTGAACTTAATCATAAGTGCACCATGAACTTGTAATTTTGGCAATTTACGGATTGAGTTCACATTTAGTGCTTGACATGAATAGTGGAGATGAATAAGAACCCATGTGAGCATTATTGCCAATCCTTGTTTGGGGGGAACTTACATTTACTCAAGGAAAATTTTTTCGAATTCTAAATTTGTTCAATAATCTCATTATGCTTGTTTTGGTTAGGTGCATTTGAGTAGTTGATTGACTTTGTCTTGAAATGCAATGTGCTCTCCCATGCTTATTTGGAAATGATCTTAGGCCATCTTTGAAATGCTTTGAGCCTTAGCTTTTTTCTTGTGAAATTATATCCCTAGTGCCATGTTTGAGCCTTATTTAAAATTTGTTTATATGCCACAAATTTGACCAAGCCAATGCAAAATGATATAAATCTACCTCACCTTGGTTGTTCCTAGAGCTGAGTATGAATGATCATAAAAGAGAAGGAAGTATGAGGAAAACTCAACAAAAGGGATGAATGAAGTTCAATTCAAAAAGTTGAACAGAAAAAGAAAATTTCAAGAAAAGGAGAAAAAGGGGTGAAAATAAGAAAATAGGGACAAAACAAAAAGGAAAATGTTAAGGAAAAGAGAGAAAAAGAAATAAAGAGTGAAGTGATGGTGTTGACTGAAAATCCCATAGAAAGGGAGATCTTTTTGAAATAAATGTCATGCACTCGGAACAACCCACTTTGTTATCTTCTATCTTTTGTTCATTTACGAAGATATCACCCCAAGGCCTCATTATAACCTATAAAAGTCCTAAATGATCTAGAGAAGTATGGGGGATGCATACTTTTAATGAAAAAAGAGAAGTTGATTTTGCTATCTAATGCCCTAGCATTCCTTTCATGAGATTATGCCAAGTTTGTTTTAGTTTTATGCATACTTCATTTTTGGATTATATGTGAACATACTTCGATTTGTGCATAATATTCTATCTCACATATACACATGGAGAGCATGCCAAGATAATCATAATGTGATTCTTTGTTGAGAGAAACCTTTGGTGTGTTTTTGCATCAAAGTTGAATTTGGATAGCTAAGTGAATGTGGATTCCGTAGAGTAAATGCTTAAATTACATATTCATTTCATACACACACAAGTTTGGAAAGGAAATGTGTAGGTGTATACTCTCGAATAGCATTTAAAGCTATGATATGTTTCATGTGTGATTAGTTCGAGTGTGTTGAACAAAGTTATTGTTGACATCCCAGTGCTAGTTAAGATAGGAGAATATGCTTTAAATATTGGATACTAGGAAGAGAAGTTTGCAGGTACCTTCACGAGACAAAACTCTTCCACTAGGGATCACCTAGGGGTTTAAAGGCTTGTTGCATATGCTAAATGCAATTGCAGAATTAGAATAGGTTTATATTTGTTTGCTAGGGACTAGCAAAGCTTAAGTTGGGGGGTGTGATTAGCACAAAACTTTGTAGATTTTTATGTGCTAATCATCTTGTTTTAATTGCTTTTGGAGATTAAATAATGGGAGTTGTGTTAATTGAGTTCTTAACGATGATATTTGGTGTTTGCAGTTAAAAAGTGCTAAATGAGGCCTCTTAAAGCCTTCCCAAACCATTTGGGATGAATGGGGATGAAAAGGTAGCTTGGAGACAACTCAGAAGAGGAGGAAATTAGAAAATCAGAAAACTAGCCAAACCATATCGGTACGCTGAGGCTACTGGAGTTTGATGTACCGGTACACTTACCAGTACACTTTGGCTAATCTGCCCAAATGCTCTGCAACTCAGATCTACTACTTTGAGGGTCGCACCAAGATATCCTCCTGCAACTCCCTGCCATGCCCAACACTCAGAACTCCCCTTTGGACACCTATCTTGGACTTTTGGAAGCTTGGTCATCAATGAGGAGAGCGAAGAGAAGAGGAGCTGGGTGTGCAGACAAGCTCTGCAACCCCTCTGTCCAGCCCATTCCTCCTGTAACCCTACAGATGGAGGTCACTTCTGGAGTCTAGGGCATCATTCCATGCACGTTTTTGGCAGGCAAAGACTCCATATATTTAGCATTCACAAGCCATTAAAGGGTGACTACCTAAGCTTAGGAGTAGTCCAAGGAAGAAGACGATGAATAGTGCCATAGAGATAAAATTTATGTTTTTGCATTTTCTTCTCCCATTTCATTGTAGTAAGTTGTAGTTCTCTTGTAATCTTTGTTTCTTGCATTGTAATCTCTTTTAATTCTAGTGTAACCAAGTTTAATTCAATGTTCTTGCATTTCCATAATCTTTGTTGGGTTTCAATTGTCTTCTCTACAACTTTTCCATTTTAGTGTTAGATGAACTTCTCTTTGTAGCTTACCATTTTCTAGCATTAACACAAGTTCTAAGTTTCATTTTCATCTCATTTTCATTTCCATTTCCTTTACATGTCTCTTCACATTATAAATGTTTTTTCTTTAAGCATGAGTAGCTAGATTTTTAGTTGGCCAATCCAAGGGAAATTTCCTCTTAGGTGTGCTACTTCAACTCATTCTCATTCCTCCTCCCAAATACGATGGTTTGGTTTGACTGGATTGGGGGTGGACGAGATTGTGAGTCTTTGATATCCCGTAGGCCTGGTCACGGTTTATGCTTGGATCCTTACTTTCGTTCCATCCCTAACATCCCACGAATCAATCGTTCATCTAAGCTCTATTTGAGGAAGGCTTCGAGTTGAATTGGTATTCCCATTGGAATGACCCATTCAGATTACCCAACACTTGTTTTCATTTCAGTTTCATTCACAAACACATTCACAAAACTCAAAACTCAAAAGATTTAACAGTTTCCTGTTTCACAAAATCACTTTCACCACTCTTAAACTTTCCTTCCCTGAGGAGATGACCTTGAAATACTTTTCCAAGTAAAACAATGACACACAAAAGACACCTTGCGCTTGGGGAGCACTTTTGTTCATAGATGCATTTCATTCCACACACATATTTTGTTCATTTCATTCCACTCCATCCACCCTTTTGTTGCCTCATCTCTTGCATCATTCTGAGGGAGAGTGACACTCCCCCATTCCTATAAGCCATACACAATTGAGGGATGATGTTAGAAGGTTAAGAATTTGCAATGAACTAAATCAAGCAGGGACTCATTCACTCTGTTTAGTAGGGAAGGTGTAGCCACCAAACTTTTCAAAGTACCCTGAGCCTGCCCCATGTAACGTAGCTCGAACTGTCCCATAGTCTCGAGCATCTGCCACTCCCGGGAAGCCAGACTAGCTAAGACTCCCCGTGACTTCCAACTGAGTGCATCATCCACCACATTTGCCTTACCGACATGGTATTGCAAAGTGAAGTCATAGTCTTCCAGATATTCCATCCACCTGCGTTGTCTCATGTTGAGGTCCCGCTGTGTAAAGATGTACTTTAGACTTTTGTGGTCCGAAAATACCTCAAACTACTCACTGTATAAATAGTGGCGCCAAGTCTTCAAGGCAAAGACAATGGCTGCCAACTCCATATCATCACAATATACTATGTACCTTTGTCCCCCTTTTGGGACTGTCAAAATAGGAGCTGAAGTAAGCCTCCTATTTAACTCCTGGAATGCCTTCTCACACGAGTCATTCCACTCAAACTTGATCTCCTTCTGGGTCAATCTCATCATAGGTGCGGCTAATCGGGAGATGTCCTCGATGAATCTCTGGTAATACCCCACCAATCCAAGAAACTACGTATCTAGGGCCTCTCCCACTTCATGACTGCCTCAACCTTCCTCGGGTCCATAGATACACCCGAAGCCGACACCACATGTCCCAAAAATTTTACCTCTGTATGCCAAAATTCACATTTGCTAAACTTGGCGTACAACTGGCAGTCTCTCAGGACCTGCAGAACAATTCTCAAGTGACCCTCATGGTCCTCCTTAGACTTGGAGTAGATCATGATGTCGTCAACAAAGACCACGACGAACTAATCAAGATAGGGTTGGAACACCCTGTGCATGAGATTCATGAATGCCGGCGGGGCATTCGTCAATCTGAATGGCATAACAGTGAACTCGAAATGCCCATATCGCGTTCTAAACGTCGTCTTAGGGATATCTGCCTCCCTAACCCTCAATTGATGGTAACAAGTGCAAAGATCTATCTTGTAATAGACCCACGCCCCTCTCAACTGATTAAACAAATCATCAATCCTCGGCAAAGGGTACCTATTCTTGATATTAACCTAATTCAACTACCAGTAGTCTATACACAATCAAAGGGTCTTGTCCTTCTTCTTGGCAAACAATACTAGAGCGCCCCATGGTGAAGTGCTCGGTCTAATAACGCCCTTGCCCAATAATTCTTGCAATTGGACCTTGAGTTTTTGTAACACAGCAAGTGCCATCCTATGTGGAGTCATAGAAATGGGTGACACATTGGGATGCAACTCAATGCTAAAATCTATATCCCTATGGGAGGTAATCCCTATAGTTTGTCCGAAAGAATATCGTCATATTTACAGACAACCCAAGGTAGACCTGACTCCTATCTCACCTCATCCTCCAAGGTAAGGCTAGAAAGCCAACCCATCAACTGCTTATGCCAACGGGAGTCATACATTGCTTGGGGCAAAGCATTGTGCTTTTCTCCCTGAAACTTAAACCAAACACCCTCTGGTGTGTATGCAATGACCCTCTTCTGGTCATAATCAATGACGACTCGGTGGACCGTCAACCAATCCATCCCAAGGATAACGTCAATCTCTAACATGTCCATGACCCTAAGGTCCACGATGAGTATTATCCCCAAGATATCTAACTCACAATCCTAACATATCTGATCAATTCTCACCCTAGCTCCTAAGGGAGAACTCACATGCAATGGATTTTTTAAGATTTTAACCTCTAAGTCTAATTCTTTCACAGAAGATGGAGCAGTAAAAGAATGTGAGGCACTAGAATCAAATACCACTCTAGCCTATAAGCGAGAGAGTAAAAATGTACCTTGTATCACCGACTGATCTAATGTCTCAGTCTGAGGCATGATGGCGTAGAAATGCCCCTAGGTCCCTGATGTGCAAAATATTGCATATTTGAAGGCCTCATTACATGCATTTTAACTGAACTTTTGCATTTAAGTACTTAGATTTAGCCGAAATTATGAATAATGTTGATATTTTGATGTTGCAGGTATTTATAGCATAAATCATGTATTTTAGAACCTTGTAATTATGTTGGATTTGGAGTCTTAGAAGTGAAGAAATCAAGGAGGTATTGGTGTTTGGTAACAAAGGCACCAGCACTAGCACCATCTGGTGGAAGTACCTCGGTTTTCCTCCATTTTGACCATGATCCACTCAGAATCTGGAAAATTTCAAAACATGTAAGTTGTAGATATGGATGTCTTCTATATGGTGTCAAACTTTCAGCTTAATCCAATAGTTGGATCAAAAGTTATGCCGATTCTACACAAACGGGTCCAGAGTAGGCAACCTACCAGAAAGACCTATCGGTAGTTTTCACTCTAGTAGCCAAAACCTATCGGTAGATAGCTAAAAACCTACCTATAGGTATTGTCCAGAATGCCCAGAACATCTGCAACTCATCTCCAACTTGCTTGGGGTCCCACTTACACTTCTCCCACATTTTCCCTGACTTCTCTTACACATTTACATGCCTCCTACACCTTACTTGAAGACTTGGAAGGCTTGGGCATTAATGTGGAAGGGAGACAAGGGGTGAAGCATGGGGAGACTTGTCCTAGCCTGCACCACCCATCCATTTAGCCCTCTATTGATGAGAGGCCTTCCACACAGCTAGAGGGACTCTCCATGGACAAAAATACAAGGCTTTCTCACCATATATTCAACATTCAACAAGTTTTAAAGGGGGTGGCTACCAAAGCTTAGAAAATCCCAAGGAAGAAGATGATGAATAGTGTAATAGAGAAATTTATGATTTTGCATTTTCTTCACCCATTTCATTGCTGTAAGTTGTAGTTCTCTTGTAATCTTTATTTCTTGTATTGTACTCTCTTTTATTTCAAGTTTAATTCCATGTTCTTGCACTTCAATATTTACAGCTTGGTTTCAATGCTCTTCTCTGCAACTTTTTCATTTTAGTATTAAATGAACTTCTCTTTGTAGTTTACCATTTCCTAGCATTAATACAAGTTCTAAGTTTCATTTTCATCTCATTTTCATTTCCATTTCCTTTACTTGTCTCTTTACATTATAAATGTTGTTACTTTAAACATGAATAGCTAGAGCTCTAAGTTGGTTAATCCAAGGGAGAACACCTCTTGGGTATTCTATTTTAACTCATTTTCTTTCCTCCTCTCGGTGTACAATGGTTCAGTTTGACTGGGTTAAGAGTGGATGAGGTTGTGAGTCTTTGATATCCCGTAGGCCTAGTCACCGTTTATGCTTGGATCCTTACCATCTCATCCCTAGCTTCCCATGAATCAATCGTTCATCTATGCATCATTGGAAGAAGGTTTCGAGTTGAGTTGGGATTCCCATTGGAATGACCTCTTTGGATTAGCCAACATTTGTTTTATTGTATTTTCATTCACCAACTCTAATCACCAAAACACAAACAAAAGATTTTACACTTTTCCCTTTTCACAAAATCACCTTCACACACTTGAACTTTCCTTCCCTGAGGAGACGACCTTGGAATACTTTTTCAAGTAAAACACGACATACAAAAGACTCCTTGCGCTTGGGGGGCACTTTTGTTCACACATGCATTTCATTTTGTTCATTCCATTTCCATTATCTCCTTGCCTTTTCTTTTGACATCACCCATAAGAGAGTGACACTCCCCTTTGTCTAGAAACTAGACATGCTAAAAGGTGATGTTTAGAGGTTAGGAAACTTCAAGGAATTTATCAAGCAGTCCTTGAAGTACCGGCTTGTGAACCCTGGCCTCGACCCCAACCCATGCTCTGGCCTGCTTGTGGAGTCCCCACTCGTGAAGTGGTAGGGGCTTGAGTAGCACCCTGGAACTGGCACTGGCTTTCCTGGCCCATGGTGGGGTAGGGAGGAACAAAGTGAGTCTGTGGCTACCCCACCAAAGACTGGGAATAAGATGTCTCATAACTCTGGGATCCCTGTCACTGAGAACAATCCCGCCTCATATGTCCCGGTTTGTTGAAATGAGAGCATATCCTTTGGCCTGCCTGGTAGGAAGGCCTCCAATTTCTCCTGCCTTGGGAGAATTGACCTTGGCCTTGGCCTTGATAGCCATGGCTCTGTGGAGTCAAAGTCCTTTGCTTCTTCCCTGAACTTGAAGAAGAGGATTGACCCTCCTTCTTCTTGTCTTTAACACCCACTTCCCGGATGTTCCGTACATCATCTACCTCCCTCTTAATGGCCATAGCTGTCATGACTATCGAGTCTAAGTCTTGCAGAAGAAGACCCATAATTTTACCTCGGATGGACAACTTCAGGCCATCCTCAAATTTCCTCACCTTGGCCAAGTCTATGGCCACATAATCGTTGGCGAAATGGGCTAATTCGGTGAATTTAGTCACGTATTCCATCACCGACATCGTCCCTTGCCTCAAGTCTAAGAACTCCCAGGCCTTTGCATGTCGAGCGGCTGCCGGGAAGTACTTGCCCATGAAGAGTTCCTTGAACTCTGCCCATATAATTATCTCCAAGTTCTTGGAGCCTTTGACCCAATCCCACCATACTTGGGATTCTCCATCTAGCTGAAAGGTAGCTAGGGTTATCTTAGTGGCATCGGAGGTGATTTCCATAGCCCTCAAGATCTTGTCAACTTGTCGGAACCAATGGTCGGCCACCATCTGGTCTGCCCCTCCCTAAAAAGTTAGAGTTTGATGTGCCTTAAAATTCTAGAGGTTGCTTGAGCCTCCTTGACCTACATTTGCACCAGTCTGTGCAATAGTAGCTGCTGTAGCACTAGCTTGTGCAATAGTAGCAACCGCCGCACCAATAGCCTCCACAAAGACTTGTTGGTCAAAGGCCAATGGTGGTTTGTTGTTCCACCCACCGCCTCGGCGTCCTCTTCCTCAATTTTCCATCTACACACATGTCAAATAGCAATCGAACACTCACATAGCAAAAAAAAAAATTATGGTATAGTAATAAGTGCCAATCATTCATTGAGCAAGTATAATTTTTTATTGCTAATATATACCACACGATACTATCATGTGATGTATTAAAATCACACAAACATTTCCTGACTAATACGGTTTCGTCTTTTGAGTAAAATATCAATTTGCACATAATATCCTCCCAGGCGGGTACATTGCATCTCAGGTTAGCATTGTGCCATTGTGGTCCCTTGAGTTAAAATAAGGGGACACTCCCCCATTTTATGTATCTTTATATATTAGGTATTTGGCCAAGCATGACCCTAATGCCACTCTGAGTATGTTTTCCTTCTAACAATCTTGTTTCGTTCTTTGGATGTCAACTTTATTTATCAACATGTATACGTCACAAATCCGACATAAATGTTAGTGTTTGAGATAAATAAAATAAATTGTCTCCATCTTTTTGAATAGCTTCCCAAGAGGAATAGAAAATTTTCACTTAGTATCCTCGGAGATAGATATGTCTTTTACAACCATGTTAAGAATTAAGAATATCAATTCGATTAAAACCCAGTTGAAGAAGAGGACCCAACAATCGCAAAAAATAAAAAATAAAAAAATAGTGGCCAATCATAGGACATTTACAACAATTTATCTTGTAAATTTAAACACAAAAAATCATAAATATGAAAATCAAGATCAATGAAAAACTTCTATCACAAAAATATAAAGTACAAAACATGCAATTATGTGTTTTATTCTAAACAAAATGTATTTGCTCAATATTCAAAATATGCATATGGGGATAATAGATTCTTATCTTATACAGGCAGGTTGCGACTCATCATCTCTTTCCTTTCTAGCATGCATATCTTGTGACGCCCCTAAAATCAGGGGTCATTAATTGACCGTTGACCACCCGTCAACCTGCGAAAATACCCGTGATTGTCGCACAATCTGACATCACGTTAGTAGTATCCCTTTGTCCGGGATTGTAACCCACACGTGTTACCCGTGTTGTTTTCAACATTAAATCCAACCAAGGTCCAATATACCTCATTTAATGTCCATTTGTATCATTGGAACCAAGGAAACAAAAGCCCAAAAGCATGGCAAAGCAATTGAAAATTTTTAGATTTTTGGAGAGAGTACTGGTATTGTTTCTACTCTGGACAGACTGTACCGGTATGCTTTGGCTTCTGGACAGACCGTACCGGTACACTGTATCGATACGCTTTGTTCTCTGGACAAAACTATACTAGTACAAAATACCGGTACACTTTGCCCCATTTTGCCTGTTTCGCCCAATTTCGATTTCCAATCTATTTAAAATCACTCCAACACCATCTAAAACATGTACAATGATGTTTATCACATAAAAATTGATATCTACAAGTTCTATTACAAACCATTTATACGATTACATACTCAAAATGGAATTTAACAAAAGTTTTACAAAAACTTGTTTTCAAAAGCCACAACCCAGCTTTTCTTCAACGTTGAGGCCCCAAATGTGAGTTCTCTACCGGTACGAACCCCGAACTTGAAATGTGTTCCCGTATAGGGTGAGCCAAGCCTAGTAGAGTATTTTCTACAGAGGCTACTCCCCAACCTAAGTGCATATGAAATGTTTGCATGCAACAATCACAATTATATAGTCATTCCAATCAATAGTATATGCATTCCATGTTAGAATCTACTATGATATGCCATGAAATGAGATGGGACTCACTCATGCACATCATCTCGAGCCCTCACCGGCTCCCACCACACAATGCTACGCATGTGTAAAACGTTTATCATTGATTGAATACATCCAATGATCATTTTTGAAATACAACCCATGTGTTTATAAAACTAATTCATTTTTGGATGTTTCCCATCAAATGAATCATTCATATAATACAACCCATGTGTTTATCCCTGTGTCTTTGTTGATTATCGAATTTTGGAATCACACTGCTGGCTCCGTACACCATTATACTTTTTCAGAATTTCACCTCAGGGGAGTGTATGAACCAAGTAGCTGGGTCTTACACGCAAGGGAGAATCTAGCCCTTCTTGCTATATTCGACACAAGTTTTTATGCATGCAACCGTGCGACTCAGTGGGATCTTCAATCCCACTTTTCCGAGCCCACCTATCAGCCACCAAGTATGATGTTTGACTAAACCATGCCCACACAGACCCACACTCATGCCAAAGTCCATGAATGTGATGTCATACCATGCCCAAGATGCAATGAATGCCAAATGAGCAATTAAATCGCATATCCACAAATCCCATGGCAATTTATATCATATGCATATAGTTACCAAGATTCATTTCCATGTCAATACCTCAATTAACGCATATTAACATTTAAACCCAACACAAGGCCCAAGCTTGTCAGTTCATAATTCTATGCCAATAACACACTTAATCAAAATTTAGCACATCATAACACAAAGCATGCCCCACATAATCCCAACTTTCAAGGGGTTAAATAAATACTTCTACATATTAAAATCAAGCTAGAAAGTGGTCTAGGCCATTTCCATACTCATTTCCTTATTCCCATGACTATAGGCAATTCATATATTGTTCTATACCTCTAACCATTCCATGTAGACCCCCTAGGTTAGAAATAAACCGGAGTAGGAAGGAACCCTACCTCTTGGAGCATGATATGAGTGGGAGAAACCTCAAGAACACCTCCCAAGCCCCAAAACCTTGATTTCCCAAAATCTCGCCTTTGAAGCTTTGGTGAAATCTTTCATTCTTGGTACATAGATGTAGCCCTCATCGCGGTGATCAACTTTAACTCTTGGTCCAAGTGCATCCGACCGACGGAACTTCGTGGATCAGAGGAGAAAGCCTTTAAACTAAGTTTTCTCTCTTCTCTCTCTTCCCTCTCTTCAATGTCTGATTTAGCTGGCCAAATGGGGTGATAATATCTGATTTTCATATATTTAGCCCCTATTTATACCTTTTAATTGCACAATCCACATTGCTCCACACGTTTACTACTTTCAGGTCCGTTTTTCATCCTGAAATAATTCATTTTAATCCCGGTTTAAGTTCAAATTAATTTTATTTGAAATTTAATTAAATGTTAAGAAAATTTAATAATTTCCATTTTTGGGGACGTTCGTGGGGTCATTTGTCACATAGTTGTCTCGTAAAATGTGTAAAATTTGACTATCTCAAAATTTGACAAGGTAGCTCAATTTTGTGATACAAATTCAACGGTGAGGTCCATTGCATCATCCAAGCTCTAGAAAAATATGTATTTTAAACCCGCATTATAGTGGCAAAATACTATTTTGCCCTTTTTCCCAAAAAGTTTAAATTTTTCTAGATTTTACATATCTACTGAGCAGCTCACCTCATCTTACCACAACAAGTTTTGGATAGAGTTGAACAAATCATGCGGGCATTTTTATGGAAAAGGGGTTGATCTTAAAACTACTTGGGTCAAAATTGCTTGGAAGGATGTGTGTAGGCCAAAGCAAGAAGGAGGTCTAGGTATTAAATGCCTGAAAGTTTGGAATGCAGCTCTAATGTTTAGGCATTTATGGAATCTCTTTGAGGAAAAAGAGAACTTATGGGCCAAATGGATTCACACTTACCACTTGAAGGGGATGACCCTTTGGGAGGTATGGCCATCAAGCAGCAGTTCATAGAATTGGCAGAATATGTTAAAGTTAAGAGATCGGATTAGACCTCACTTGATCCACGCTATAGGGAATGGAGAGACGAAAATTCTATGGTATGACAATTGGCACCCAAGAGGACCTCTTATTTTTAATTGGAACACATACAATTATAGTTGATTCTGGTTTATCATAGGAGGCTAAAGTGAGCAATATTATATGTAACCACCAGTGGCAGTGGCCACAATCTCCAACAGTTGATTTATGTTATATATCAAGTACTATGCCTTCCTATGCCCGAAACCAGGGCAAAGTGGATAGTGTCAAGTGGGATCCTTCTATCAATGGCAAGTTTTCTGCAACATCTGATTGGGAACTTATTAGGAACTCAAACCCAAAAGTGCCACGATTTAAACTGGTTTGGTTCACACAAGCAGTTCCTAGAATGAGTTTCATATTATGGTTGGTTGTTTATGAAAGACTCAATACTAAGGATAGGATTTTTAATCCTAGCGTGAGTACGAATTGCATTTTGTGCAGAGGGGCTGCTGAAACACATGTCCACATTTTCTTTGAGTGCACCTGTTCTCATATTGTTTGGCTTCATCTACAGAATATGCTCACTCAATGTTGGCAACCCAGGACATGGTTGGTGTTTATTGGTTGGGCTACTCAGCATTGGAATGGCAAATTAGTTTTGATATTGTTGCAGAAATTGAGCCTTTAAGCCATAGTGTATTGCCTATGGAGAGAAAGAAACAGCAGGCTATTTAGGAATGAATTTAAAGATCCTAAATCAACTCTTTACAACATTTTGCAAATCATCAGGGAAAGGATGATGTCCTTGAAGTTTAGGAACTCCTAGTAGAATCAACAAGTGGCTCAACAGTGTGGCAATTACCAACCCATTTTTTTAACCCATGAAACTTTCTATATAGCAGTCCCCTATTCATGGTAGCCTTTTGTCTTCTCTGTTCCTTTGTGTTAGGACTCATGCTTTGGCAATGGGATGCAGAATGCTTGAGGCAACAGCGACTGTACTTGCAAGTATGCTATGGGCAAGTTTTGGTGAAGCAGAACTTGATCCAGTCCTCTAATCTCAATAGTCATCCCTTGTTCCAGTCCTCTGTTCCTTTGTGTCTGGATGCTAGTAAGGAGTATCATCTACTAGAGCATGGAGGTACACTACAGTTGCTTGCAAGAAAGCTACAGGCCAAGTTTTAGGAGTAGATCGCTCCTGTTGGAGCGTGGAGTTACTACATAGTTGGAACCTCCCTGTGTACTGCCTATTTGATGAATTGGTTTCATGCTCTGTTGTGTCTACCATTGTATGCTTTTGCCAACAAGTCTATGGGAGATGCTCTTTCTTAGGGCATCTCTTACAGACTTGTGTTTTGAGCCTTGGCTTTTGGGTTTTTTGATGTTTGTCTTTGAGTTCTATGTGACTTAACTTTACATTTTGTGGGTGATTACTCTTGTTTATGTTTTAATACATTTTACCTTCCAAAAAAAAATGACATAATCACATCCTCATTGAAACATAAATAGCACGAGCAAGATAAACTTCACCCTGGGCTTCATGAGTTTTGTTTTGATTCTTAATGGTGGTTGTTTCTATCAAGATACATCAACACATCTTTTTGGTTTGTAAAACTTCTTTGGAAATTTCTAATAGGACATATGTGCCTAACATTTCAATGTGCTGCTTTTTGATGGTCCGCGAGTGAAGTCAGAATAACTTTTATGGTGAGATTTGTTACGATATTTTAGTGGTGAGTGTTTTCAGTAAGATATACCATGAGAACAGCTTGGATTGTAAACCTTCTCTAACAAAGAACAAGCGGACATATATACCCAGCATTCCTATGACTCCGCAATGTCCACAACTTTTTGGGGGCGATTCTCCTTTTGCTACATATTGCAAAATCCATTAAAGTTGCAAGGGTGCTGATGGTGCTCTGCTCCTTTCCTCTTTGCTGCCTGTTTTCCATTTGTTGCTCTCCTACTCTTTCTAGGAGGAGTCAATTTGGAAGGAGTACTGGTTGCTTATCAAGTCCCAAGGTTACAGGTAAATTAAAAGTTCACTAAATAGATAGAAGACACCACATGGAAGAACTTACCACACAAGAAGAGAAAAATGAAAAGGGAAGAAATTTCAGATAAGCACACCCACACTAAATCGTAAATAGTAAATACAAGATATAACACCATCTAACTCATCCCTTGGGTTGACAATCTTTGTTGTCACTTCTTAGTGTTTATTGCTTGATTTGTGGGCATCGATTTTTTTTTTTTGCAAATGTTGCAGAATCCATTAAAGTTGTGATGATGCTCTTGCTGCTCAGTTGCTTCCAAGTTGGTCTTAAAAAATAAGTGGATATGCAAAAAGAAAATCTTTGAGAAAGAAGTGAGGTGGGTGAATGTATAGACATCCAACACCCCATTTTATAGGCACATTTTTTTAAAACATTCTTCAGCAAGTATTGAACAACTTTGTGTTCAATGTTTTCTATTTTTGATATATTACAATATCCGTTAAAATCGGCGAATGCTCATGCTATCTTTTACATTCATCTACCTCCTTGTGCAAATAGCAACATGAGCACCATCAAAACATTAATGGATACTACAATCTATGCAAAGAGCAACATGAACATCCTTAAAACGTAGCAAAAATGCTACTTTCCTATTCTTTCTTTGGTTCCAAGGTATATGAAAGAAAACAAAATAACAAATCTGCTAGTTTCCTGCTACCAAGAGGCAAATCAACAAGTCAATAACCCTTTAAAAACCAAAGAAAAAAGCTTCCACTTTCCTCTAAATCTACGAAGCCAAAAGGTTATTGAAAAAAATTGAAGTTACTATTTAGCAAATAAACTGCGATAGCTCAAGAGCTAACTAACATTGAAACTGACAAGTAATCAATGTTTGAATTTAACTTGATAGTGTGAGTAAATCGAGAAATTTTGTATAGGTTTAACACATCTTTTGACTGTGTTATGCAGTGTTAACACCTAGTAAAAGATTAACACAAAACAACTCGTGGTACACATAAATTGAATATCTAGAAAAAAAAATTATGATAAAGTAATAAGTGTCAATCATTCATTGAGCATGTATAATTTTTATTGCTAATATATACCACACGATACTATCATGTGATGTATTAAAAGCACACAAAAATTTCCCAAGTAAAACAGTTTTGTCTTTTGAGTAAATTATCAATTTGCACATAATACCCTCCTAGGCATGGTACATTGCATCTTAGGTTAGCACTGTGCCATTGTGGCCCCTTGAGTTAAAATAAGGGGACACTCCTCCATTTTATGTACCTTTATATATTAGGTATTTGGCCAAGCATGACCCCTAATGCCACTCTGAGTATGTTTTTCTTCTAACAATCTTGTTTCGTTCTTTGGACATCAACTTTATTTATCAACATGTATACATAACGAATACGGCATAAATGTTAGCGTTGGAACCTATTACTTTCTGTTCTGTCACATGAAACCTATTACTTTTTGTTCTATGAATTTACATATTGGCCACCTCTCTAAGATTATAAGTACTAAAAATGCATTCCATCCCTGTCGACCCAAATATGATGTAATGTTTGCTTTTTATAATTAATTTTAGGGACTATGGCAAAACACGAATTAATTTTGGGGACTTTAGCAAAACATTCTATCACACTGTATTACCTTTTTTTTTTTGGTCAAAAATATAAACTTCATTCATTGAAACATCAAAGATTACTTAATGACTTGCCTATGCCAACTTTTGCTTCCTTACATATGATTCCCAAAATCTATATGGGTGGTTCTGTTACCCAATTGGTAGTCAAAAACCCCCCTCCTAGCCTAAGTAACAACCATATGCACTTTGTTACTGAGCAACAGTTATATAAATAAGAATAGAAGCAATAGATGTAGCAAAACTAGGACTAAAACAAGTAGCAAGCATAATCAACATCAAAGGAAAGCTAGTGGAGTGGCGTGATTTGGATTGATAGGTTGAATGACATCTCCTCTCAAATTTGGGACAATCCAAATTGGGGGCACCAAGTGCTCTAGATCTGGTATGTAATGTGACCCAAAGCTCCCCCGCCGTTAAGTTAAAGACACATGTGTCATCATCAGGACCATGAGGAACATAATTGGCAATTTCAAAATAATGATTTGTATAGTAAATACAATTCGGAGAGAATCCAGAAAAAATTTGAAGCCAAAACAGCTAGAGAATCATTATCTCCTAAGAATAAGGCTTGATCACCCAAGCTCTTGATTTCAAGCCACAATTGTTTTGTCATCCCATCTGAATGTGATAACCTAAAAACCTTGAAATCTGAAGTCTTACAATGTAGTTGGTCATGCTGGTTTACTTCCAAAATCCTTTGGACCATTACTAGATGTCCCTCTTGTGATTTTACTAAGTAAGTTATTATGTTAACTTCAATCTTTCTTGGTTCAATAAAAACTTTACTAGTACCATTGACAACATCAACACATTTGAGTCCACCCCTTACATGTAATTGATTATCAAAGATTAGAACATGTAATTGATTATCTGATTTATTATGTTTGTGCTTTATAACTCAACTAACTCCTATATCAACAAGAAGTTAATTGGAAGATAAAGATGGACTGTGAGAATTAAGCACATGATTCCGATGCCTTTCTAGAAGTTTACAAGAATTGTCTGTGTCAAGACTTAACCCTTCTACAAATAAGCAAATATTTCTACAAGGCATCCAACCATGGCATTAATGTTCCATTCTTTGAATAAAACACAATAATGGTGGAGATTGAAAGGTTGTCATGAAGAGCTAGCTGGGGTGCTTGCCTTGAACCAACGAGTCTTTCTATGCAGGAGTCATCCATGTCATAGAAGGAGCCCTTGGTTATACAAAGTACCTTAGCTTTGCTAGATGCATTCAATCATCCAATGAGCAAGTGGAATATAAAACATTAAAGCATAAAGGAGTTGCACAAACATAAATACTAAATAATCTTTACATATTCATCACCTCTTACTAAAGAGTGAATGAGGAACTAATCACTCTTTATGGCTTTAGTAAAGCCAGAAAAGTGAGTGATACTCATTCCTCCAAGTAGAGGAGCTACAAAGTAAAATACACTAAACAAAGAGCCAAACTTCAACAAAGAATGAGTGAATCACGTTCCAACCTTCACGACTTTGGTAAAGCTCGAGAAAAGTGGAAGATTTTCACTCTTTTAAGAAAGAGGAAACTCAAGCATTGGAAGTGAAAGACATAAAAAATGAAAGTAAAAGAAAGCTAGTTACTTTTGGAGGGTTTCCACCACAACCAAAAGATGAGCTATCTCTCTTGATACTTGCAAATAAAAGCAAGTATAGTTTTTGGAAGTAAACTATACTTACAAAAACTATAGTTGCTTTTATTTCAGTTTTTGGAAGTAACCTTTCAACTAAGTGTCCACATTACATTAGAACCTTTCAACTAAGTGTGGATGGGTGGTGAAGATGTGGACACATTACATGAGAATTTGGAGGCTTAAAAGTGAAAGAAATCAAGGAGGTACCGATGTTTGGTAACGTGGGCACCAACACCCACACAATTTGGCAGAAGTATCTCGGTTTTCCTCATTTTTTACCATCATTCACTTCGAATCTGAAATAGTGCAAAACATGAAAGTTGTAGATCTGGATATCTTCTATATTGTGTCCAAATTTCAGCTCAATCGAATGGTTGGAGCAAACGTTATGACGATTCCACAAAACCTGGTCTAGAGCAGGCAGTACCAGTATGTCGTACTATTACGGTTTGGCTACTGATGTTCAAACTACCGGTACACAGTATTGGTATGCTGTTCTAAAACAGCCCAAAATGCCTAGATCACCTGCATCTTAACTCCACTTGCTTAGGGGGCCCATCTACACTTCTCCCACATCTATCCTAGACATTTTTTACATACAACCATGTTATTCTTACACAATTTCTTGACTTTGGAAGAGGAGGCATGGGAGGAAAGTGAAAGAGATGATGGGTGTGCAGGCTAAGCCTATGCTAGCCTTCCTAACCCATCCATTTAGCTCCCTATTGATAGGAGGCCTGCACACACCTTGGGGGGACCACCATGGACAAAATTGCAAGGCTAACACTTTATTTATTCAGCATTCCACAAGCATTTTCAAAGGGGGATGGCTACCTAAGCTTAGGAAGAAGATGATAAATAGTAGATAGAAAACTTAGATTTTTGCATTTCCTTCATCCATTTTCACTTGTAATCTTCTTGAATACTCTTGTAAGCTTCATTATTTACTTTTAATGTCATTTACTTCAAGTGCTTTCCAAGTTTAGTTAAGTATTCTAGATTTCACCATTGTTGTTTAAGTTTTACATTTCAAGCTTTTTAGTTGGGTATTAAAATGCACTTATTTTTCTAGTTGCATTTCTCGTCATTTCAATACAAGTTCAACTTCCATTTCAATATCATGTCTCTTTACATTATGCATTTCATGCTTTCATGAGTAGCTTGATTTTTAGTTGGCTAATCCAAGGACACCTCCTCTTGGGTTTGCAACTTCAACTCATTTTCTTTCCTCCTCTCAGAGTACGTTGGTTCGGTTTGACTGGGTTGGTGTGAAGGCATGGTTGTGAGCTCTTGATACACCTTAGGCATTGTCACGGGATATGCTTGAATCCTCACCTCCATTTTAGTCCTGAGCTTTTTAGGAATTAATCGTTCATCTAAGCTCTATTCGAGGAAGACTTCAAGTTGATTTTGGATTCCCATTGGAGTGAACCTTTTGGATTAGCCAACACTTGTTTTCATTTCATTTTTTTCAAACACAACTCACAAAACTCAAACTCAAAAGATTTTAAACTTTTCCATTTTTACAAAATCACCTTCACACACTTGAACTTTCCTTCCCTAAGGAGGCGACCTTGAAATACTTTTTCAAGTAAAACACGACAAGTGAAAGACTCCTTGCGCTTGCGGAGCACTTTTGTTCACACACACACACATTTCATTTTGTTCATTCCATACACCACTATTCCGTTGCCCCATCTGTTGCATCATTCCGAGGGATAGTGACACTCCCTCATTCCTATAAGCCATACACAATTGAGGGAACATGTTAATAGGTTAGGATACTACAATGGAAAATAACAAGCATTTTTGGTGCCGTTGCTTGGGAAGGTTAAATGTAGAGTTCATATATGATTTTGGACGGCATAGGTAAGTCTCATGATTTTCATCACGGGCCAAGATATGTCGCCTCTTTTGTAAATAGTTTGTAAATAGCTTGTGTTTTATGAAATGTCTTATAATTTTTATGATAATGTACTAAATGCCCCATATTATGAAAATGTGTGTGAGATTTGTGGTGAGTATGGACACATCACTAGTGAGTGCCCAATAAATGCCCCTTATTTTGAAAATATTTGAGAGATTTGTGGTGAATATGGACACATCACTAGTGGGTGCCCAATAAATTATCTAGTTCAAGACTTTGCATGCGAAGGTTCAAATTCAATTTTGGCATCCGAAAACTTTTACCCCGACCACTATGTTACACCGAGTTATACGAGTTATGGTTGGGAGAATATACCTTATAATTTTTCATCCAATCTCACACCACCGAATGAATTTTTCCATTATCCAACATATAAGGACTCAATTGAACAAGATTTGGAAAATATTTTTTACGAGTTTATGCAATGCCAAATGGAAGTCAATGCTCAAGTTGCCCAACAACTTTCTAAAATTAGAGATGACCTTAATGTATTGACTAATGTTATAATTGCTATGAATGAAGAACAATATCATGAGCATAGTCAGTGTATTGAGGATGATCATCTCAATGGAATGCATATTGACGTTGAGTCTACCACCACTCTTGATTGTGAAAAATTTAATGAAGTTGTTATCTCACATGCAACTAATGTGCCCAAGGTCATTTTGCCATCAAAGAGTGGTGTTGAGATTCACATGTCTCAACTTGGAGAGGGCATTGAAATGGAGTTAAGTGTAAAAATTTTTAAAGAGAAATTGTATACTCCATTGTTGGAATTGCATAAACTTGCCTACACCTCAGTTTGGTTGAGAATTTTGAATCATTATCCTTGCTATGTTTGGATAGATGGGTTAGGAAGGGCAATTATACAACAAAAAATTTTAAAATCAAAAAAATCAATGGGTGCAAGCTCATATCCGAATTGAAGCCAGATTGACATGAGCCTTTTTTGTTTTCCTTTCATGTACATATTAGTTAGACTTATTTTATTGTTATGTTTTTTTTTTCTTTATGTTGCAGTGTAGAAGTCGTTTACCTCTACCTAATTTGGACTCATTCCACTTTGAGCATCATTGTAGCAAATCTTATTGGGTATCATGTTCTAGTTTAAGTTGGGGGTGTAAACAAACCTTTTTGTTTTTCCTTTAATGTGTATACTAAAAGAAAAAAAAAAAGAAAACAGAAAAAAAAGGTGGTATCTTATTTCCCAGGATACTTTCATTTTTTTCATTGCATGATTTCTTGTGCATTGAGGACAATGCATGGTTTAAGTTAGGGGGTGAGGTGCACCATTTACATGTTCCGCCATTTTTGGTACATAACAGTTGGAAATGCAAAAATTTTGAAATTTTTGGACAATTTTTGGTGAAAAATATCCAATGTTGAACTATATTCCCCAATCCTAATTGTTATGGGATTTGTGATTACTTGATCTTCATTTTGAATTTTGAATACATGAGCACATTATAGAAGTTTATCCTATTGATAAGAGTATGACATACTTGGTTGCTTTTGAACTCAACCATAAGTGTACCATGAACTTGTAATTTTGGCAATTTACGGATTGAGTTCATATTTAGTGCTTGACATGAATAATGGAGATGAGTAAGAACCCATGTGAGCTCTAATGTCAATCCTTGTTTGGAGGGAACTTACATTTACTCAAGGAATAATTTTTAAAATTCTAAATTTATTCAATAATCTCATTATGCTTATTTTGGTTTGGTGCATTTAGGTAGTTAATTGACTTTGTCTTGATATGTACAATGCTCCCGATGCTTATTTAGAAATGATCTTAGGTCATCTTTGATTTTCTTTGAGCCTTAGCCATTTTCTTGGAAAAATTTATTCCTAGTGCCATAATTGTGCCTTAAATGAAAATTTTGTTTCCATACCACACATTTGACCAAGCTAGTGAAAAATGATAAAATCGGCCTCACCTTGGTTGTTCCTAGTGCTAAGTATGAATGATCATAAAAGAGAAGGAAGTATGGTGTGGAAACTCAAACAAAAGGGATGAATGAAAGTTGAAACTCAAAAGGTTGAATGAAAAAGAATGAGAAATCCAAGAAAAGGGTGAAAGAAGAAAAGAATGACAAAAGAAAAGGAAAATGTTAAGGAAAAGAAAGAAAAGAAACAAAGAGTATAGTAATGGTGTAAGAATAAAAATCCCATCAAAAGGGAGATATTTTTGAAATAAAAGTCTTTTACTCATAACAATAGAAGCCAAAGTCAGTCTTTGAGATACATAATTTCTTGGGATTGGCAGGGTATTATCGAAGATTCATTGAGGACTTCTCCCGACCAGCTGCACCTATAACCAAGTCGAAGAGGACCATCTAGATAGCATAGGACATACTACGGGCATGCATCCTAGATCTCAAGGGTAGTTGGGAAGAGTATTTACCCTTAGTGGAGTTTGCCTACAACAACAGTTATCAAGCAAGCATTCAGATGGCATCCTATGAGGCACTTTATGGAAGGCCTTGTCGTTCTCTGGTTTGTTGGACGAAGGTAGGAGAGGACCCTCTACGGGTCCAAATTTGGTTAAATACACCTCTGAGAAGGTGGATTTGATACAGAAGCGTCTTCTTACGGCTTAGAGTTGACAAAAGAGCTATACCGACAAACGGTGGTGAACTCTAAAGTTTGAGGTGAGAGATCATGTCTTCTTGAAAGTGATGCCTAAAAGAGGAGTAGTTAGGTTCAAAAAATGGAGAAATCTGTCACCAATGTTCATCAGGCACTTCGAGGTACTCGAAAGGGTGGGTACAGTTGCTTATCGGTTGGCATTATCGTCAAACTTACCGGGTGTTCATGCGATATTCTTTGTCTCTATGCTTCAGAAGTATACTCCAGATCTGACACATGTAGTGGATTGGGGTGAGTTGATTGTTGATGTGGATGAGACCTTCAAGGAGGGACCGGTGCGTATCATGGATAGCAGGGAGCAATTTTTGCGAGGCAAGATCGTACAACTAGTAAAGGTGCTATGATAGCACCAAGGAGTGGAGGAGGTGACATGGGAGCATGAGGATACCATACGCATCCGTTCCTATTCGGAGATGGAGGTATAAGTTTTATAAATCTATATAATAAAACAGGAGTGTGTTTGAATTTTATCCCAGTCATATTTTCCCCCTTAAAATCATCACCAATCACTTATCTCACCCATCATCCCTTTGTCAGACTCAAATGTCAAATCACATCACTCATTTCTATCACATATTTAATCATTTATATATTTTCCCCCTAAAAATATCACACCACTCATTTTTATCATATATTTAATCATTTAGTATTTAATTAATTTGTAGTTAATATATTTTTAAAAAATTTAATATAGTGGGATCGATTTTTTGGACGATCAAATTTTATATTTTATCGTGCCTTCATGCACGGGTTATGATTAGTTTAAGTATAATCTTATTGTTGGATATGCATGTACTTAAGTGTGTATGTGTGTGTAAATTTTGGGGACAAAATTCTTTTAAGGGGAGAAGAATGTAAAACCAGGAAAAATTTAAACTATTTATGAAAAAGGGCAAAATGATAACTTTCCACTACAGTACGGGTTGTAAACCTAAAATTTTATAAAACTCGGATGAAGAAATGGACCTCACCGTTGGATTTATCTCGCAAAATCTAGTTACCTCGTCAAATTTTGTCGAATTCTAAAATATTCAAATTTTTTACGTTTTACAAGACAGTTGAGTATTTTAAACTTGAATCGGGACATAATTTAATCGTTTCGAGGTGAAAACGGACCCGAGAAAAGAGGGCTGTGTGACACAATATGGGCCAAGTATTCTAGGACTATAAATAGAGGGGAAATATGATTTTTGCCCCATTTTGTGTTCAGCCGATTAGCCGATAGAGAAGAGAGGGAAAAGAGAGAAAGAAATCCACCTTCTCTGTACGATCTACGGAGCTCGGGTGCTCAAATCCACTCGGGCCAAGAACAAAAGTCGTTCTCCTTGCCGAGGGCTATGCAACCACACCAAAAATGACGGGTTTGACCGAAGATCCAAAGAGGGAATTTTGGGGAAATCAAGAGTTTTTGATTTGGTAGGTGTTCTTGAGGTTCTCCACACTTCACTTCACGCACCAAGAGGTAGGGATTCTTCCTACTTAGGTTCATTTACAGCATAGCATGTTTATATGAAATGAGTATGTTGATAGGATGTTATCTCACTTGCCAATTATGGTAGATTCAATGAAATGTGTATTGAAATTGGGTAGAATGAATTTTACCTTGAATTGGGTATGTGAATTTGACTCAATGTGATTCATGAAAATTGGTGTTATGTGGGCATGTTACGTGTTTATTTTATGCCTTGATAATTAAGTGTGTTGTTGGCACACATTATGTGATAACACGCTTGAAATTGTGGGTGGATATGAAAATGTTGAGATATGCTAATTGATATGTTGACATTGCTATGAAATTGGTTATTATATGCTTCGGATATAAATTGCCATGGAATATGTTTAAATGTGATAAATTTTGCTCATGTGGGCATGACATTGAGATAGCAATTGCGCGTTGCATTGAATTTGCACGGGGTAAAAGCATCTATAGCCATGAGGGTGGGTGTGTATGTGCATGGTTGATATCAAATACCAAATAGGTGGATGATGGGTGGCTCGGGAAAGTTGGATCGAATATCCGACTGAGTCACATGGTTGTGTGGATAAAGAATTGGGTCGGAGTTAGAAAGAAGGGCTAGACTATCCCTCGGGTTAGAGACCCGGTGATTCAGAGATGCACTCATTTGTAATATGAGTCCATAAAATGTGTCGGTGTACATGGAATCATTGGTGAAAGTCCATAAATTCTGTGTCGGTTAGATGACGTTGGTGTAAGTCCATAAATACCCAACCCAAGAAAGATCCGAAGATTTTGCATATTCATTGGGTGTGTAGCGCTAATAGCGAGGCTTGAAAAGCCAGATTTTAAACCCATGGTAGTACATGGGGAAAAGGAGACAGGGAAGGCTCAGGTTGAGTTGCATGATTGAGTCTCATTCCACTTCATGGCATGCATTGCTAAGATTCAAACATTGAATGCTATATTCTTGCTTGAGATGTTGTTAGTTGTAAAGGGTTGCATGATCATTCATATGCACTTAGGTTGGGGAATAACCTTGGTAGGAAATACTCTATTGGGCGTGGCTCACCCTATACGGGAACACATTTCAGGTGCGGGACATACATCAGTGGAAGGCCCTCACATGGAGCCTCAAAGATGAAGAAAGTTGACTTGTGGCTTTTATAGCACATTTTGTGTAAAGTTTCATGAAAAATCCGTTTGATGTGTAAATATATGGAATCGTATGCAAATGGTCGAAATAGAACTTGTATAAAGCTTGTTTGATGTACAAATGTTTGTTGTATAAGTTTGGGGTGGTTTTGAATGGTTGTGGAATGGATTGGAATGAGTTAGAAATAAAGAAGGAAGGATTTGTAGAAAAACAGGCAAAACCTTTCGGAAGGTTAATATAAATTTTTGTCGAGCAGGCAAAACCTTCCGGAAGGTTTGTGTAAAATTTTATCCAGTAACCTAAACCTTTCGGAAGGTCGATGAAAACCTTCCGGAAAATTTTTTTTCCAGTAGGCACTACAAAAAAATCAATTTTTGTGACGTGTTTGTTTTTTTGCGACATTTTTTCTTTCGTCGCAAAAACGTACTATCCGCGACGACAATATTGTTTGCGACGTTTTTTCCTCCCAATTTTTTTTGGCGCGAGAAAATGTCGGGAATAGATATTTTTCACAAAAAAATTGTTTGTCGCGGATACTTTCAATTTGTCACAAACATAAATAATATAAGAATTAAAATAAAAATAAATTCAAAATATGTAATTCGTGACATTTAGTTTTTCGTCACATAAAATCAATATTAGTTATAAAGTAAAATGAAATATTAATATTAATTAGTGACGTTTCCTGGTATTTTGTCAGGAATATTTAATTTTTAGCGACATTTTTATAATTTCGTCATAGCACACAATTTTTTTTTGTGTTAAATAAAATTATTATTTTGTGACATTTTATTATTCGTTGCAAATTATAATTTATTTTGTTATTTTAAATTAGAATTAAAATATTAATTGCGACGTTTGTGTTTCGTCGCAAAAAATGTATTATCCGCAATGTTTTCCAAATTTTGTTGCAAATAGTTTGTTTGGCAATTTTTTTTGCGGCGAAAAAGTGTTTCCCTCCCAAATTGTTTTGGCATGAGAAAATGGCGGGAATTGAAATCTTTATGACAATTTGTCGCAGATACTTTTAATTCATGAAAAAAATAAATAATGTAAAAATAAAAATAAAAATAGTGTGAAAATATAAAATTCGCAACGTTTACTTTTTCATCACATAAAATCAATTTTAGTTATAAAGTAAAATGAAATATTAATATTAATTAGCGACATTTTTCTGAATTTTGTCGGGATTAATTACTTTTTAGCGACATTTTAATATTCGTCGCCAATTAGAATTTATTTTGTAATTTTAAATTAGAATTAAAATATTAATTGCGATGTTTTTTATTTCGTTTCAAATAAATTTTTTACAATTTATTTGCGACGTATTTTGATAAACGTCGTGAAAAGGTGATTACCTCTTAAATTCTTTTGGCGCGAGAAATGGCAGGAACTGATAATTTTTTATGAAATTTTTTTTTTTTATCGTAGATAATTTTTCTTTGTCAAAAAAAAATAAATAATCTAAAATTAAAATAAAGTAAAAATATTTAATGCGCGACGTTTTTTTTTCATTGCAAAATTGTCACTATCTCTCTCTCTTTTCTTGCATGAGCGATGGGGGGAAATGAAAATATTTTTTATGACCATTTTTTTGTCGCAAAAATAAATAATCAAAAATTAAATTAAAATAAAATAAAAATATTAAATTGCGACGTTGTTATTTTTGTGGCAGAATATAAATTAGAACCACAATTAAAGTTAAAATAAAATTAAAATATCAAATTGCGACGTTTTTATGTTCGTCGCAGAATATAATTTAAAAAAAATTCAGAACGACGCCGTTTTGGACAGTTTAAAAAAAACAAAAAAACTACCTACCTAAATCGAGATTTATTGCCCATCCTTTTTTCCCTCTTTCTCACTTTTCCCATATCTCTCTCTTTGCTTATTTCAGTCAACACACATAGTACTGTCTCTCTTTCTCTCTTTCTCATCCTCGCTATTCTCTTTGTTCCCCTTTCCCTGTGAACCAGAGTGTTTCTTGCGCTCACTCTCGAACCAAATCATTTTCAACCTTCCCACTACTGAGGTAAAGATCCCATTGGGGAATTACTAGGTGAGTTTTTGCATCACCACATGAAAGTGCAGACTCTGTATGTTTCTTGTGAGTCTCATATTTTTAATTTTTTTAACTTATTAAATATTTGCAATGACTTGGTTAAGTTCTTGGGATTAGTGGTTTTGGGTGTCTAATTTCTTGTTCTTTAATTATTACTCTGTGAATTTGGATAACTATTTTGTCTTGAGTGTCATTTTGGTAGATGTCAGCAGAGAAAGTAGGGGGTTTTCAATTTTTTTTTTTTTTTTTTTTTTTTTTTTTT
>CAUOFW020002391.1:511328-553443 GCA_963454935.2 Ilex paraguariensis
TTTTTTTTTTTTTTTTTTTTTTTTTTTTTCACTTTGTTGTTTTGTAGATTGAGGCAACCCCAAGTGAAAATCTGGCAGAGGTATTGGATAGGTTGTGGGATGAAGAATGGTGTGTGGGATAGGTTTTAGTGATTTTCTATACCTTTTGTATTCGATATACATAAACGTGGCATAATGTGAAAAAAGAAAAAAAAAGTAATGTTGCTTAGTGAAAATATTTTTAGGGAAAAATTTTTTCATCCCAGAATGTTAATTTTAGTTCTTAAATTACAAATAAAATAACAATATTAATTTGCGACGTTTTTTATAAGTTAGTCGAGAATATTTATAAGTTTGTCGGAAATATTAAAAATAAAATAAAAATTTAAGTTGAGATGTTTTAATTTTGTCGCAGAATATAAATTATACCTGTAAACCCCCCACATGTTTATATTAATATAGTAATGTACTTGAGTGATTCTTATATATATAATGACATAAGAATAAACCATATATATTGAAATCATAAGAATAAATACTAGGGAGGCAAATTGATTGTGAAATTTAAATTTTTTTTAGGTGCTTAAGGTTGATTAGGGTAACAAAGTAAAAATATTAATTTTTTTTTTGGTCAAAATAATATTATCCTTGAACTGGGAGATCCGAAAAACTTAGGATAGCCATTTAGCACATACAGTGGTTCGGAAGAATAAAATAGTAATTTTAGTGTTTCGAGTGTAAATTTATTTTAGTTTTGAAATAAATCATAAAAATAAATATTTTTAGGTTAAAATAACATTAAAAATGAATCCGGAATGCCGAAAAACCTT
This sequence comes from Ilex paraguariensis, assembly GCA_963454935.2. Taxonomy (NCBI): domain Eukaryota; kingdom Viridiplantae; phylum Streptophyta; class Magnoliopsida; order Aquifoliales; family Aquifoliaceae; genus Ilex; species Ilex paraguariensis. The sequence goes on from CAUOFW020002391.1 coordinate 512,138, forward strand.
ATGGTAGTCATATGAATCACATTGGAGATTCTTAGTGGTAAAATCGTAATTTTAGAGAAAACCAAATCAGCCTGTGAATATTAAAATGGGGATTTGGCTGACTTTATAACCCCATTTCATCCCAGTTTCCCTCATTTCCTTCACTCCACTCTCACCCCACACCTCTTGGAAGCTTAGAGGAAGATTAAGGGAGGAAGAAAAGGGAAGAAAGAGGTCACTAGAGCTTGGGTTCTTACTTGAAATTTTGATTTAAGGTGGGGGTTTTCTTCCATCCTTGTTCATTGAGGTTAGGGTATTTATATATGTGTGTTTTGTCTCTAAATGTTATATATATGATATGAAATCATCCTCGCTTAGTCTTTTTTTGCGAAGATTACATGTTTTGAACAAAGTTAGGGTTGAATACCCATGAAATCTCTTTTCTTGTTTTAAAACCCTAGTTTTTGGAGAGTGGTGGATTTTCTTCTTAAATTCTTCCTTTATTATTGATTTCGAAACTATAGTGCTTTGTGTTGAATAATAAAATGATGTTGTTGTGATCTCTTGTATTTTTCTTAATTGGTTATTGGAATTGTCACATGATAAATTTGGGGGATTTTTGAGATATGTTTGTATATTGAGAATGAGTGTGGGAATGACCATGAGTGGCCTTTGACGAGATATCGTAGAGTGGGTAGACGTTCTTCATACTCCGTGTGGGTTTGAACTTTTCCTACCATTCGTAGTAGGGTTAGTGCTTTGGTAAGACTAAACCACTATTGCTCACGGGTATTGAGGCAGAGGGTTAGTATACTAATGTCTGGGTTGGATACGTCCGTACCATTGGTATGGTATATGCCCTTCCTAAAGGTTGGATATCTTTGAAAAGATTTGGGTGTGTGTGTGTGGGCTAGATGTTACTCATTGCGTTGATTCATGTGGATGCCTTACATCATGGTTGAGATACATGATATATTGTTGTGAAATGTTCAAGTTATGAGTTATTGTTTATTCTACTAGAAATGGTTTCCACAAGAATCTTGGGAAGAATGAGATTACATAAGAACTTGTGAGAAACGGTTTGTGGTGAAATGGATTATTAATTGTACATTGAGTTCTTTATTTATTAATTTATTGTTGTTACTTAAACTTGAGATCTGTTTCAACTGTCCCAATTTTCTCCAAAAGTTATATATGCTATTTGTAAAATGAGACTGACCATTTTATATGTTTTTCTAAACCTTATTCCGATTTGGAAGAATTTTCCTACAGAACTTCGTGCTCACCCCCTACTTAACAACCTTTTTAGATTATCCTCTCGAGGAAGAGCTGGGAGTCGAGGAGCCTGAACACTAGGAGACTTCGATTGACGGGAACATGAATCTTGAGGTGGACGCTTAGAGCGACACTTTCTTTTGTTCTAGATTAGGATATTTATTTTGAGCATTGTGAAGTCTAGTTTTTCTTTTGTTATTCCGCTGCGCTATGATAGTTAAATTGTTGGGATGTAAATGCCATGGTTGGGCATATTGTTTTAGATAATGTTGTAAATTTTATGGATGAAAAATGAAGTCTTATTTATTTATGGATTATATTAGTGCTCTCATGATGTAAATGGTTTTAGACAGTAATATGGTCAATATTTAATCATAAATGAACCCGGTGTGGTCAATGTAGTATAATTGTACAGATTGTATTTTTGGTAGAACTTTTCGTACAAAGGAGACTCTGCCCGAATTTTGTTAAATTAAGGACCGCTGATTTTTGGAGCGTTACAAGTTTGGTATCAGAGCCTAGGCTTTAGGTCTTACATGGGAGCTGTAGGTTATGGATTGCCACTAGATAGGTAGGATTAGGTTGAACGAAATTGTTTGTCTATATTTTATATAAGTCTTAGACTTCGGATTAAAGCTATAATTAGGATGTCTTGTACATCAATGAAACTAAATTGTGAATTGATGTGCAGGATGGATGGAGGAAGAGGATGTGGACGTGGACGTGGGCGTGGTTGTGGAGGTCAAACAAATCCACACCCACCACCACCTCTCGATGCCGTGAACGATATCTACCATTGCTTAAGGGAGCTCACCATTCTGGTACAAAACCAGAATGAAAACAACAACAACCACAATAGGGGAGCACATCCACTAGCCAAAGTACCAGGCAACGGGGATGAGAATCGGAGAATGGTCGTTATTCAAGAGTTTCTAAGACAACGCCCACCCACTTTTCGAGGAAGCACTAATCCCTTGGATGCGGATAGATGGATCCATTGAGTGAAGAAGATTTGTGATGGACTGGGTGTGGCCGATGACCTTAGGGTCGGCTTGGCGACATATCTATTGAAGGGAGAGGCCAACCATTGGTGGGATTCCGTAAAGAGAAGGAGGAACACCCATGCACTCATTTGGGAGGAGTTCGACCAAATCTTCCAAGACAAGTATTTTCCGAAATCAGTTAGAGACAAAATGAAGGCATATTTTCTTGCTCTACGATAGGGCAGCATGACGATGGCTGAGTACGAGAGGAGGTTTGACGAGCTATCCCGTTATGGTATGGAGTTTATATCTATTAAGGCCAGCAGGGCCAAGCGCTTTGAGCAGGGATTAAGGCCTGTTATTCAGGAGAAGTTGGTGGCCCTCAAGATTAGGGAGTATGGGAATATGGTTGATCGAGTTGCACTTGTGGAAAGAGATATAGAGGACAACCAGAGATGATAGAGCTTCATGATAAGAGGCTCGATCCGAACGGGTGCTAGTAGTAGCGGATTACAGTGAGCGACCCCATACTGATGGCCAGACCAGGAAAGTGGACAAAGACTTATGATAGCCCGAGGAGATGGAGTTGCTCAGACTAGAACAAGCACTGACCCGCATCAATGTTTTGCATGCAGAGAGTTTGGGCACTTCAAACATAGATGCCCCTCGTTTCCCCCACGGACCAATCAAGCAACCGGGTAGGTACCAGCAAACAAGCCACCCCTACAAAGGCCATCACAGGAAAGACCGTTACAAGCTCAAGCCCTTGGCGGTGCCAATCAAGGAAGAGTTTTTGCTTTGACTCAACCGGAGGAGGATGCTTCTAATGCTGTAGTGGAAGGTATTGTGCTTATTTATAACTCTTGGGCCCGAATCTTATTTGATCCCGGTGCTACACACTCATTCATACGTACTGCATATACTTTTAATTTGGGATTGGGATGTGAGAAGCTAGAACAAGCCCTTAGTATTGACATGCCCACAAGAGAATGGTTGGATACAACAAGGGTGTGTGCTTCGCATTCGGGAGCAAGAGTTGGTTGTTGATTTGATTGCGTTAGATATGAAGGGGTACAACGTTATATTTGGGATGAACTTGTTGTCCGCTTTCCGTGCGATGATGGATTATTTTCACAAGCGAATTTCCTTTCAACTACCGGGAGGAGTAGTTTTTACTTTCAAGAATGATCGCAATTATTCTCATCCATTTCCCATGACGGGGAAATAGATTCTTGAAAGCTAAGTCAGGGAGCAATTTGAGTTTCTTGGCCAGCTTAATGGGAGATGATTGGGACAAATCTCAACTGGACGTAATATTGATGGTGTCGGACTTTCTAGATGTTTTTCCCGATGAATTACCTGGGTTACCCCCACAACGAGAGATTGAGTTCAAGATTGATCTCTATCCGGGAATCGAACCCATATCCATTGCCCTTTATCGGATGGCACCTTTGAAGTTGAAGGAGCTAAGGAAACAATTACACCATTTGCTGGCTATTGGATTTATTTGTTTGGGTACTTCACCTTGGGGAGCCCCCGTCCTCTTTGTGAAGAAGCATGACGAGAGACTTCGATTATGTACGAATTACCGAAGGTTAAATCAGGTAACAATGATGAACAAATATCCCTTGCCAAGGATTGACGATTTATTCCAAGATTGATCTTCGCACTGGATACCATCAACTACGGATCAAGGAAAAGGATATTCCCAAGACAGCTTTTCGTACCCGATATGGTCATTTCGAATATATGGTGATGCCGTTCAGACTAACTAATGCACCAGCAGCCTTCATGGATTTGATGCACAGGGTATTCTGGCCATGCCTTGATCAGCTTGTCATTGTTTTTATTGATGAAATGTTGATCTATTCATAGACCTGAGAGGAACATGCACGACATCTCTCGATTGTGTTACAAACATTGAGAGAGCATAAGTTTGGATAAGGGAAGTGAAATTCCTAGGTCATGTGGTGTCCAAACCATGGATAGCTATTGATCCTGCAAAGATTGAAGCCGTTATGAAATGAGAACCACCTAAGAATGTGACACAAGTACGTAGTTTCTTGGAGTTAGCCGGCTACTATCGTAGGTTTGTGGAAGGGTTTTCAAAGCTTGCAATGACGATGACTCGCCTCGTAAGGAAAGGAGAAAAATTTGTGTGCACTCAAGCGTGTGAACTAGCCTTTAGCACCTTGAAAGAGAGGTTGACGACGACACATGTCCTCATTATTTCGAGCAGTGGGGAAGGATATGATGTGTACATTGATGCTTCGCTACGAGACTTGGGATGTGTGCTAATGTAGGGAGGCAAGGTTGTTGCTCATGGTTTGAGACAATTAAAGGTTCTTGAGGAGAATTATCCCACTCATGACTTGGACCTTGCCGCTGTGGTTTTTGTGCTCAAGCTATGGAGGTGTTACTTGTATGGGGAAAAGTTTCAAGGTTCTCAGATCATAAAAGCCTTAGTATGTGTTCACATAGAAAGATTTGAATCTTCGGTAGAGAAGGTGGGTTGAGTATCTAGAAGATTATGATTTCACACTCAACTACCATCCGGGGAAGGCCAATATAGTCGCCGATGCACTTAGCTGAAAGTCTTGGGGTGAACTCAAAGGTCTTGCAAGTAAATAGAAGATGAGGAAAACCCTTGGACACTATGATCTATGGGTTGGCGAAGATAGATCTCGGCCATGCCTGTTCAACCTTGTGGCCCAACCTACCCTTCAACGTAAGGTTGTGGAATCGCAATGGTTAGATCTTGACTTAGCGTCAATTCGAGCTAAATTGGAGAATGGAGAAACAATGGAGGGTTGGTCTTTGAGAAATGGAGAACTGAGATATGAGGAGAAGCTATATGTTCCCAATGATTTGTCCCTAAAGGAAGAGATACTTGGAGGTGTCATTGCTCTAAGTTTGCTATCCACCCTGGTAGCACAAAAATGTATAGGGACATGAAGCGCCATTATTGGTGGAAGGGAATGAAGAAGGATGTGGCAAGCTTCATAGCATGATGTGCAGTGTGCCAGCAGGTGAAGATCGAACATCAAAAGCCAGGAGGATTACTACAGTCTTTGCCTATCCTAGAGTGGAAGTTGGATCACATCACCATGGATTTCGTGTTGGGTTTACCATGGACATTGCGTAGGCATAATACAGTATGGGTTATAGTTGATAGACTCACCAAGTCCGCACATTTCCTGAGTATGAAGACCATGGACACTCTAGAGACCTTGAGCAAGCTATATATCCGCGAGATTGTGAGATTGTATGGAGTTCCACTCTCTATCGTATCGGATCGTGATTCCCGTTTTGTGGCACAATTTTGGCAAAGTCTACAACGAGCTATGGGGACAGAATTGCATTGTAGCACCGCTTTTCACTCCCAAATGGATGGCCAATCCGAGAGGGTGATACAGATTTTGGAGGATATGCTCCGTGCTTGCGTATTGGACTTTAAGGGAAATTGGAGTGACTATTTTCCGTTGGTGGAATTTGCATACAACAACAGCTATCAGGCAAGTATTGGAATGGCTCCGTATGAAGCATTGTGCAGAAGGCCATGTCGATCACTGACGTGTTGGTTAGAAGCGGGCGAGAGTAGCTTGTTTGGGCCAGAAATTGTTCGAAAAACTACAGAGAAGATTCAACTCATCCGGGAGAGACTACGCACGGCACAAAGTGGACAGAAAAGCTATGTGGACAGAAGACAAAGACCATTGGAGTTCCAAGAAGGGGACTATGTTTTCCTCAAAGTGTCGCCTAAGAAGGGAGTTTTGAGATTCAGCAAGAAGGAAAAATTGGCTCCAAGGTACATCGGACCATTTGAAGTGATCAAAGCAATGAGCAAAGCAACGTATCAACTTCAGTTTCTGGCTCAGTTGTCACGAGTGCACAACGTGTTTCATGTGTCGATGTTGAGGAAGTGCCAGTCGGAGACCACGCATGTGATAGATTTGGAAGATATCGAAGTTCAAGACGGAGCAACATATGAAGAACAACCGGTGAAGATTCTTGATACCAAAGAGAAGGTGATCCGTAACAAAGTTATCTGACTAGTGAAGGTTTTGTGGCAACACCATGGAGTGGAAGAGGCTGCTTGGGAACCGGAGCTAGAAATGCAAGAGAAGTACCCGCACTTATTTATATTAATATAGTAATGTACTTGTTTAGTGATTCTTATATATGTAATGATGTAAGAATAAACCATATATATTGAAACCGTAAGAATAAATACTAGGAAGGCAAATTAAATGTGAATTTTTTTCTTTTTAGGTGTTTAAGGTTGATAAAGGGTAAAAAAGTAAAAATATTAATTTTTTTTTTGGTCAGAATAATATTATCCTTCAACCTGGGAGATCCGAAAAACTTGGGATAGCCATTTAGCGCATATAACGGTTCGGAGGAATAAAATAGTAATTTTAGTGTTTCGAGTGTAAATTTATTTTAGTTTTGAAATAAATCATAAAAATAAATATTTTTAGGTTAAAATAACATTAAAAATGAATCTAGAACGTCGAAAAACCTTAGGGTAGTCATATGGATCACAAAATCAAATCAGCCTGTGAACAGTAAAATCGGGATTTGGCTGACCATATAACACAATTTCATCCCATTTTCCCTCATTTCTTTCACTCTACTCTCACCCAACACCTCTTGGAACCTTAGAGGAAGATTATGGGAGGAAGAAGGAGGTCACTAGAGCTTGGGTTCTTTCTTGGAATTTTGATTCAAGGTAGGGGTTTTCTTCCATCCTTGTTCATTGAGGTTAGGGTATTTATATATGTAGGTTTTGCCTCTAAATGTTATATATATGATATGAAATCATCCTCTCTTAGTTTTTTTTTTTGCAAAGATTACATGTTTTGAACAAAGTTAAGGTTGAATACCCATGAAATCTCTTTTCTTGCTTTAAAACCCTAGTTTTTGAAGAGCGATGGATTTTTTTGTAAAATTCTTCCTTTATTATTGACTTCGAAACTATAGTGCTTTATGTTGAGTAATAAAATGATGTTGTTGTGATCTCTTGTATTTTTCTTACTTGGTTATTGAAGTTGTCAAATGATAAATTTGGGGAATTTTTGAGATATGCCTGTAAATTGAGAAATTGAGTTTGGTATTGTATCTCTTATGAGTGTGGGATGACCATGGGTGGCCTTTGACGAGTTATCGTAGAGTGGGTAGAAGTTCTTCATACTCTGTATGGGTTTGAACTTTTCCTACCACTCGTAGTGGGGTTAGTGCTTTGGTAAGACTAAACCACTATTGCTCACGGGTATCGAGGCAGAGGATTAGTATACTAATACCTGGGTTGGATACGTTATTGCCATTGGTATGGTATACACCCTTCCTAAAGGTTGGATATTTTTGAGAAGATTTGGGTATGTGTGTGTGGGCTAGATGTTACTCAATGCATTGATTCATGTGGATGTCTTACATCATGGTTGAGATACATGTATATATTGTTGTGAAATGTTCAAGTTATGAGTTATTGTGTATTCTACCAGAAAATGGTTTCTACAAATCTTGGGAAGTATGGGCTTCCGTAAGAACTTGTGAAAAACGGTTTATGGTGAAATGGATTCTTAATTGTATATTGAGTTCTTTTATTCAATAAATTATTGTTGTTACTTAAACTTGAGATCTGTTTCAAATGTCTCTGTTTTCTTGAAAAGTTATATATGTTATTTGTAAAATGAGACCAACCATTTTATATGTTTTCTAAACCTTGTTCAGGTTTGGAAGAATTTTGCTACAGAGTTTCGTGCTCACCCCCTACTTAATAAACTTTTCAGATTATCCTCTCAAGGAAGAGTTGGAAGCCGAGGAGTCCGAACACTGGGAGACTCCGAGAGACAGGAGCGTGAATCCCAAGGTGGACGCTTAAAGCGACACTTTCTTTTGGATAATGTTGTAAATTTTATGGATGAAAAATGAAGTCTTATTTATTTATGGATCATATTAGTGCTCTCATGATGTAAATGACTTTAGATAGTAATGTGGTCAATATTTATTCATAAATGGACTCGGTATGGTCAATGTAGTATAATTGTACATGTTGTGTTTTGAGTAGAGCTTCTCGTACAAAGGAGACTCTGCCCAAATTTTATTAAATTAAGAACCCCCGATTTTTGGGGCGTTACAATAACCACATTTAAAGTTAAAATAAAATAAAAAAATTTTAAATCGTGATATTTTTATTTTCGTCGCAGAATATACATTATAAGAACATCTTAAATGAAAATAAAACGAAAATAGTAAAGTGTGACACTTTTGTTAATTACGTTGCTGAATATAATTTTTTAAAAAACAACATTTTTTTGCTTTACCCATCTCTTTTTCCCTCTTTCTTTCTTTCCCCATTTTTCCTTCTTCGTTTCCAGTCAACACACATGTACACACACACACACACACACATACTCTGTCTCTCTCTCTCTGCCTCTCCATTGATTGAACTCAAAACCATAAGCCCGTGAAGCCACAAGCACACTGAAGCCAAAAGCACCCTAAAGCTACAAGCACCATCGATCGTCAATACCTCCTATCTCTGTCTCCATCAATTCACTCCACCCCCGCCGCCTCCTCTCTCTCTACCTCTTTGTGCCTATCCATCGATTGAACTCAAAGCCATAACCCAGTGAAACCAGAAGCACCATCGATTGTCGCCGCCTCCATCGATTCACTCCACAGTTGGTTTCACCCACCAGGTTGTTCATTTACATCTCTCTCTTCGTAACATATACGAATTAGAATTTCTATATTGTTTTCCCCCACAAATTTAGCTCTTATTGTATTTGGTTGGTTTGTAGTTGTCAAATTGTTCGCAAATTTTATTGGGAAGAAGCCTCTATATATTCATTTTTAGGTTTTCCTTTATTTGTCTTTTGGTGACTCTGATGGGTATTGGGTAAACGTTGGATCTTTGTTGTGGGAAGGCTATTTGTTATACTTTTATCTTTTTTGGGGGTGATTTGCATTTATGGGAATTTGTACCTGCTCTATTTTGGAGAGTTCCTGGGATTTGCTTTGATTTTCTTAGGCGCCTTTATGACCCATGTGTCTTGTATGTAGTGAATGTTACCCAAATGTTATTTTCCAGTAAAAAATATCAAAAAAAAAAACAACAAAATTATGGGTTTGTGATAAGAAAATGATATAAAGAAATTGGACCAAAAAATCTTGCAGAGAACAGTAAGTGTTACAAAGAGAGGAGCTAACCTGTGGAGACCATCTTAAAACCTCCATCAAAAAGGAGAAAAAAAGGAAGAAAATCAATGGTGAAAAAGAAAATGAAAAAAGAGATATTAGGTGTGGTTCTGTTTAAATATGCAGAGAAAAATAAGGCAAATGAAATGGTCAGAGTGAGCTTCTTTCATTGAAAACATCAAATTAGGGCATGCACATATATAAGAGGAAAACAAGACGTAACCTTTATATGTAGCTACCCACTAATGGTTCATACTACCCAAAGAAAACAAATTCTATTGAAAGGGGAAAAGGAAGAAAAGGAACACACAAGTACAGAACTGAAATTGAATGGTAAAGGTAAAGAATGAAACTGAAAATAGGAAAGTGAGAGAAACCATAAGTTATGACAAGCACTGCTTTTTTAAGGAACATATTTCCTCAGCCATGTTTCAAGAAAGAAAGTAGTGAAGAGGGCATTGGCATTGGCTGTTCTATTATGTCATTTATTGGAATATAATCAAAAATAAAAATTTAATTTTTTTGTTAAAAATTCATAATTAGTACACAATTATACTGGTTTAGTTTTGTATTATATTGGTTACTTTGTTGGGTATCACTTGTCTAGTTTTATATTGATGAGTTTTTTTCCAAATACTGACATTAGACTTTTCCTTTATGCTGAGGGCACTGTGTAGGGAGATCAGAGACATTTATTGTTGGCTCACCTTTTTGATAATCCTTGTTTTCTTGGACTGCTTGTAGTAAGGGTGGGTAAAAATATCCTACCTATTTGTTTACTCTGGTTTTGTCTATTAGATTCGATGATTAACGCTAGTACACATGAATCGGTAAGGTACACATCTATCTTCTAGAGGAACATAATTTGTTCCATGTTGCACTGTTACCTTTGTCTAAATATGATAGACAAAATCTGTTTTCCTTTAAGAATCTTACTCTGAAAGACATTGTCCCATAGAGAGACCCCATTTAGAATCCCCACACTTGCTTAACTCTAAGTGCAGATTGAATGTCCTCGAACCTTTTAATCCCTAACCCACCTTCTACTTTAGGTTTAGAAATTTTCTCAAAAGACACCCTATGTCTTCTTTTGGCATCCAATTTATTGGACCAAAGAAAACTACCAACCAAATAATTCAGCTTCTTCACACCCCTTTAGGCAATAATTTTTTTTAATTTTGCGATGAAAAAAATCGTCGCAAAAAATGATTTTTGTTCTGGTAGGCAAAACCTTCCGGAAGGTCAATGAAAAACTTCCGAAAGAACTTTTCCAATAAGTAAAACCTTCCAAAAGGTCGAGCAAAACCTTCTGGAAGGTTTTCCAAAAATCTGAAATTTTAAGAATATTTAGCCATCCTTTTGGGCTATGTGTTCCCTCATTCAAATGATGTCAATGGGCCATAATGGAGTATAAATTGTGATGTGTTAGACCTTGGACGGGTCTAGTGACTATGATGTACACAGGTTAAGCAATTGGGAGTTCTTGCTCCTAGGGAGACCCTGTCCAAACCTTTTTATTATTGAGCCGTGGTGTCGGGTCATGCGGCATTCACGGGTATTTTCGAGGGTTGATGAGTGATCAACGGGTTAACAAAGGACCTCAGGATGTTGGGGTGTCACAAAATGAATTTTGGGTCACTGGAAATGGCAGCCCAACGCTGATGATTTTCAAATAGATTCCTCCTGCTTTTTGACGAGAATACCTTCAACATGCATCCAACGCCGAGGATTAAGGGTGGAAATTTTTGATACCACTTTTTAATGTTTTAACATTAATTGATTTTCATATTAATATAAAAATGACATGACTTAATAATACGAATAATAAATAAGTCAGGTCAAATGTAAATAATCTAAATTTAACATGATAGACCAACAACTATTGTTGAAAAAAAATGATTTTTTCTATTTTCTTATAAAGTATTATATAAACCCTTGTAGAAAATCACAAAATTTTAAACCCGAATTTACTAGTTTATGGATTTAGTGCATTTTTAAGTCATGATGACGTAGATTACAAGTATTATTGAGAGAAAATGGATGTTGGTCCTAGGTTTTTTGTGCATGAGTTATGTCAGTCAATCTAAACATAAGACAATATTAAATAAATTGAGTTAGAACCTACAAGTAACCTGTCTCAAGTTTCTGCATTCTAAACACAGTTCATTTTTACTACAATTTTCGAATGCGAGTCAAGGTACACACAGACGAAGGCACCATAACCAGGCCAAGTATCTCAAGAATGTGAACAGAACTTGGGGCCCGTCGCTTGGGTCTACCCAAATGCAGCCAAGTGCTCCACCAACGTCGATGGTGAAGGGCATCGCCACTCACTAGCACTGCTTGGTCATTTTCCTTGTTGTTCCTAACCTCTAAACATCATCCGTCAAAGTGTAGAGTGTATGGACGAGGGGAGTGTCACTCTCTTTGGAAATGATGTCAAAAGAAAGGGCAAGGAGATGGGAAAATGAGATGGTGGAAGTGTGTTATGTGTATGAGCAAAAATGCTCCCCAAGCGCAAGACGACTTTTGTGGGTCGTGTTTTACTTGAAGGTACTCCAAGGTCGTTTCCACGGGGAAGGAAGTAAACTAAGGGAAAGTGATTTTTTTTTTTTTGTGAAAGAAAATGTAAAAATCTTTTGTTGTTGAAAGTTGTTTGGTGAAGTATGTTTTGGTAAAAATAAAACGAGAAACAACTGTTGGCTAATCCAAGAAGTCATTCCAATAGAAATACCATCTCAACTCGAATCCCTCCTCCAATAGAGCATGAATGAATGGCTGATTCATGGGAAGCTAGGGATAAGATGGGTGAGTATCTAAGCATAAACCATGACTAGGCCTACGGAATATCAAAGACTCACCAACTTATCCACCCTCTACCCAGTCAAACCAAACCATTGAACTTTGCAAGAAGGGAGGAGAATGAGTTGAAATGGCATACCCAAGTAGAGGTTCCCCTTGGTTTTGCCAACTAAAGGATTTAGCTACTCATGCCTGGGATGAAATTGACAATGTAATGAGAATGTGTAGCAAAGGAATGAAGTTCTTGAGTAACTAAATGCAAGCAAACATAAGCAATAAGTGAAAGCATTTAATACCCATTTGCAGGGGAGAAATTTAAGAACATAGAAGCACTAATGCTAGAAACTTTAATGGAAGACTAAACTTGAAAACATCTTGAAATCAATGGTATTCAATTTTTCAAATAAAGCATAAAAGATTCTTACATGAAACTAGGAGAAAATGTATGGAAGAAAATATGAAAATCCCAACTTTTCTCACTACATTACACCATTCATCATCTTCTCTGGACTCTCTCTCTGTATCTCTTTTCTCTAATGTTTTGAATGCCGAATAATGGAGTCATTTCCCCCCAAAATCATCTGTAGTCTCCTCCCTTAGCTGAGTGATGTGATTTCCATCCATAGGCCGTAGCAAGGAATGGCTGGACAGGGAAGTGCAGACCCCTGTCTGCACACACAACAACACCCTCTCCTCTCTCTTCATTGATCACCATGGCTCCAAAAAGAGGTGTGAAAGGGATGAACAGTGTTGTGGCATGTCAGAGAAGTGTGGAAGATATGATGGTGGGACCCTCAAAGCCGTAGAGGATGATCTGTAGATTTTGGGCAGATTCATTAAAGCGTACTGGTATGTCGAACACCAGAGGCCTAAGCACACCAGTATGCGTACCGGTACGGTAAACACCAGAGGCCTAAGCGTATCGGTACGGTTTGCCAAATTTTTTGATTTCTTAATTTCTTGATCTCTTGAGCTATCTACAGGCCATCCTTTCATCCTCATTCACTTCAACATATTTGGGAAGGCCTTAAGAAGCATTATTTATCACATCTTTTCCTACAAAGATCAAATATCTTCGTTAATAGCTCACGTAGTGCAATTCTAAACATTCAATCCCCAAAAACAAGTGAAAATGAGATGATTAGCACATGGTATATGCAATGTTTTTGAGCTAATTACAGCCACCAACTTGAGTTTTTCTAGTCCCTTAGCAAAATTTATGTCCCACAACAAGATAACAAGTATAACATAGAACATTCCATTTAAGCAAGCAGTTCACCCAATCAATCAAAATATAAAAGTCACAATGCAATTATGAAAATAAAATTGGACAAGATTGAACAAAAACAGTGGTTTCTTCCATTAATGTGCTTTGAAGTTGGAGTACAAGGATTCAAACATCAAAAAGAACAAAATGGCCTAAAACCTACAGATTCTTCTACCAGGCCAATGAATCCATTCTAATTACATACACTGTAACACAAACGAAAGAACAAAAACTACAACAACCTATTCCTCGTCCCATCATCATCATCATCATTGGCATCATCCTCATCATAGTCCCTTTCACCCTCCACATCTTCTTCAGAATCATCCTTATCTTCCTCCACCTCAACCACTATCGAGGCGGAGGGAATAGATGTCGAAGGGCCTACAGTAGGTGGTGGGGGTCCTCCTGGGATAGTCCTTCATGGGAAGGTGTGCACAAATAGCTCTTTGATCATCGCCACCATGCTTTGCACAGATACCTCAATCCCATGTACCGTAGCCTCCAATGCATCAAGGTGTTGAGGGATAGAGCATTTCGGTGCAGCTGTGGATGGGCCAGCGGATGAAGCTGGTCCGGGGCCCCCAGAATCAGAACCCTTCGTCTTAGCTCATTTCTCCAGACTCTTTGCCTTTCTCTTTTTGTTACTAGTCCTGCCAATCGCCCCAGTGTCCCGGGGAGACAGCTTGTCAAACGCATAAGTCTTCACTTTGAAATACATGCACATCTAAGTTACCAAATTCCCGTACGACAAATTTGTCATAGGCTTCTATGTATTGGCAAAGTCTTTTATGACTTCCCATATCACAAAGGCAAAGTCAACAGTTTTCCCTGACATAACAACGTCCAATAGACCCAGCTTCTCAAGATTTGGTTTCTTTTTGGAACCCCTTGGTAAAAGATTGTATGGAGAAGCTTATTCAACAGTCCATATGAATGTTTTGAACAAGTCCTTTGAATTTACTAGGGTCCTCATACATCAATTCTACAAATTCAAAAATTTTCTTGGCTTGGGTGTTGCTATAAGGATATGGTGGTGAAAAATTTGGTGGCCTCTCATAATTCCCTAGAAATATGGCAATTACATCAGGGGTCACCACAAACATTTTACCCCGAACATTTGTTTTCAACACTTCCACCTCATTCACATCCGTCACCCTAAGAGTTTGATAAAACTCCCTACACATTGACAAATTAAAACCATCAACCGGTTCAAACCAAAATTTCATACCATGTGCCTCAATGATTCAAACAACTTCATTCCTTGGCGTAAGGGAAATGTGATTGAGGTACCTTTAACAGGTTACATTTTTCTCTTGGATCAATTTCATCCGTGCCTCATACCTTGCCTTCTTCCTTTGCTCACTTTGGTTCTCGCTTGGCCTTTCGGGTTGGGGGTTGTGGGGTCCGAGCCTCTTAGTTTGGGCCATGCACAGCAACAGTGCCCCCATTGTCAGAAAAGCGAAGAGAGTCAAGAGGAGACCTTCAATCAAGTCCATAGCATCTTGGGGAATCATTGTAGGACGAGCCATGTGAGAGATTTTAGGAGAAATTGAGAATTGAAGGGAAATGAAGGCTTGAGAGATTTTTGGCACCTAGGGTTTCCTAGATTTGATTTTCCTAAATCACAGCACAAGGGAGAGTATTTGAAGGGTTGAAGTAATATGAAGGGGATTTGGAAGTCTATGGGAGAATTTGGGTGAGAAAGTAGTGAAAAGGGGGGGTGTAGTTTAAGAGGGATATGAAAGGGATTCCCGAAAGAAATCGATTAAAAACCCTAACTTTTGGAATTCTAGGTAAAGCGTACCGATATGCGTACCTATACATTGCACTTTAGAGGCCTCAGCATACCGATACGAGTACCGGTATGGTTTGCCTTAGTTGCAAAAAAATTCTTGCTGGGAAACCCTTCCCACTTCTTTTTCATTTCAAGACCTCCCCTATACATCCTAACACTCTTTTTGTGACCTCTACTCCACCCTAGACATGTACTCCACTTCTAAACCACAATTTGAGCCATCATGATCAATTAATTACCGAAATTGCAATGTGATTTAAAATTTTGATGCATTCAATGTTCAAGAAATGGATTTCTAACTTTAACTATCAAAATGAACACCCAAAATGCAAGTCACATAATTAATAACATGGGCATTCCTAATTCATCCCAAATATCAAAAACTTGAGCAATATTCCCTTATTCTGCTGGTATGGAACTATTTAACACATTTCTCAGATGAGTGAACTAAGCACACATAAGTAAAACCATAGTCATAAATACTAGTCTAAAATATGCACCTACAAATTCATTTTCAACTCGTGTGTGTGTGAATTAAACAAGTAATTTGAGAATTTACGCAGCAGAATTCACATTCGAATAGCTAGCCAAAATCAGCTTCAATGCAAAACTCACCAAGAGTCACTCTTAAACAAAGAAATACGCTCGAGTTATCCTGGTATGCACTCCATGTGTACATGTGAGATAGAATCTTGTGTTCAAAACAAAGTGTGTTCACATGTAATCCAAAAATGAAGTTCATACATGAAAATGAAGTGACTTTGACATAATCTCATGAAAAGAATGCTAGGGCATTGGACAGTAGGACTAATCATCATTTTATTTAAAGCTATGCACCTCCCATGCTTCTCTAGATCACTTAGGACTTTCAAGGGTTGTAATAAGGCCTTGGGGTAAAATTGGGGCACAAGAAAAGAAGGATAAGAGATACAAAGAGGGTTGTTCTGAGTGCATGACATTTATTTCAAAAAAACGTCTCCCTTTTCATGGGATTCTTATTATTATACCATCATCACACTCCTTCTTTCTTTTCTTTTTTTCCCTCAACAGTTTCCTTTTCTTTTGTCATTCTTTTCTTCTATCACCTCCCCTTTCTTCCTTTTCTTGGATTTTCATTCTTTTCAAGTCAACTCTTTGAGTTTCAACATCAATCCTTCCTTTTGTTTGCGTTTCCACACCATACATCCTTTTCTTTTATGCTCACTCATATTTAGCTCTAGGAACAACCAAGGTGAGATAGATATTTTTCATTTATTTATTTTTTTATTAGCTTGGTCAAATGTGTGGCATAGAAACTAGTTTCAATTAGGCTCAAACATGGCACTAGGGATAAATTTTTTCAAGAAAAAAGGGCAAAGGCTCAAAATATTCAAGGATGGCCTAAGATCACTTCTAGGGCCCCATGGAATGGCATTATACAATTAAGACAAGTCAGCCTACTATCCACGTGCACCTAACCAAAACAAGCGTAATGAGACTATTGAACAAATTTGACATTGAAAAATCTTTCTTTGAGTAAATGTAAGTTCCCTCCAAACAAGGATTGGCATTAAAGCTCACATGGGTTCTTACTCATCTCCACTTCTTAAAAAATGAATTCAATTTGCAAATTGCTGAAATTACACATTCAAAAGTCACATACATTTGAGTTCAAAAATCAATACTTATGTGATATTCACGCATAGGATCAATTTCCATAGTATGCTCATGTGCTCAAAGTTCACAACAACGATCAATATGTCATCCAACTCACACTTTTTATAAAGGAATATAGATCAACATTCAGATATTTTTCATCAAACATTTTCAAATTTTCCACATACTTTCACTAGTGTAACAAAAAATCTGTATGATATATGTGACAGGTGAATTGTTCACCCAAAAATTGGTCTTGTCCACAGATTTTCACAATATTGGTGTAACATGCAAATGGTGCACCTCCCCTCAACTTGAATCATGCATTGTCCTCAATGCAACAAAAAAGATATGATATGCAAAGAAGGACAATAAAAAGTTGAATAGGGTTCAACAAAAGCACCAATATCTGAAACAATGTAAACAAATCTATACAACCAAAGAAAGTAAGTGACATAAAATAAAAGTAACATAAGGAAATAAAAGCAACTGTACAATAGAAAGCATAGACACTAGCTACTCCCTGACCAAGTCTGAATACACCAGATCCGTCGAATCCTTTGCCACTTCTTTCCCTTCAAAACCCTTAAAGAATGACTTAAGTCTTTGACCATTGACCTTGAATGTTTGGCCATCCACGGGGTTTGTGATTTCAATAGCTTCGTTGGGGTAGGCCACCTTGACAAGATAGGGGCCATCGCAACGGGATCGGAGTTTTCCTTGGAAAATTGAGAGGCGAGAATTGTATAAGAGAACTTTTTGACCGGGCCGGAATGATTTTCGTACAATGCAATTATCATGAAAGATCTTAGCCCGTTCTTTTGAAATTTTGGAGCTCTCATACGCATCTCATCTAATCTCTTCCAACTCATTCATTTCCAACTTCCTATGTTCACCGAATCTCTTCCAACTCATTCATTCATCTCATCGAATCTCTCCCTATTGGCTAGCTCGGCTTGGCCATTTGTTTGTGGGTGATAGGTAGTGGATACTTTGTAAGTGACGCCATATTTGAACATTAGAGTTGCAAATGGTCTATTGCAAAAGTGTGATCCACCATCACTAATCATTACACGTGGCATTCCAATCCTTGAGAAGATGTTCTCCTTAAGAAACTTGGCTATGACCCAATGGTCATTAGTCTTGGTTGGGATAGCTTCTACCCATTTAAATACATAGTCCACTGCTAGGAGGATGTACAGATAACCAAAAGACACAGGGAAAGGACCCATGAAGTCGATGCCCCAACAGTCAAATACTTCTATGATAAGGACAGGGGAGAGGGACATGTTTCTTCGGGTCACACTACCTAAGCGTTGGAATCTATTGCATCCCTTATCAAATGAAACAGAATATTTTATAAGGGAGGGCCAGTAAAAACTTGATTGAAGAATTTTAGCCGAAGTCTTTTACGCCAAGAAATGTCCACCGCAAGCTTGTGAATGGCAAAATGCAAGGATGCCCCGCTGTTCATTTTTAGGTACGCATCTCCTCATGATTTGGTCGGGGCAATATTTGAACAAATACGGGTTGTCGAAGTAGAAGTACTTCACCTCCACCATAAATTGTTTTTCGATCTTCTGGGCTCCATTGCGATGGTATCTATCATGTTGCAAGATAGTTAGATATGTCAGCATACCAAGGACATACATAATGGATTGCAAGAAAATGCTCGTCAGGGAAAAAGTCAAGGAAAGGAATATGCTCATCAGCCTCTTGCACCACAAGCCGGGATAAATGATTTGCTGCCACGTTGTCAACTCCTTTCTTGTCCTTAATCGTCAAGTCGAATTCTTGTAGGAGGAGTATCCACCTAATAAGTCTTGGTTTTGCATCCTACTTAGGCAACAAATACTTTAAAGAAGAGTGATCAGTAAAGACAACAAGAGACGAACCAATGATGTAAGAACAGAATTTATCTAAGGCAAACACTACTGCCAGTAACTCTTTCTTGGTGGTAATGTAATTCATCTGAGCCTCATTAAGTGTTCTGCTAGCAAAGTGTAGCACATATGGTATATTCGTCCCTCTGACCAAGCATTGCGCTGATCGCATAATCACTCGCATCGCACATGAGCTCAAAAGGTAGATCCCAATTGGGTGGTTTCATGATTGGAGGTGTGACTAGCATGTTTTTAAGTGTTTTAAAGGATGCCTCATAATCATCCGACCACTCAAATGAGACCTCCTTAGATAGCGAGTTGGTTAAGGGTCGGGCCAATGCACTGAAATTCTTTATGAATCAACGATAAAAACCTGCATGGCCCAAAAAATGACCAGACGCATTTGATGACTCTTACCGTGGGGAGGTTGGAGATGGCCTCCACCATGGATTTATCGACTTTAATACCTCTTGTCGAAACTCTATGGCCAAGCATAATTCCTTCCGTTACCATAAAGTGACACTTTTCCCAATTCAAGGCTAGATTCTTCTCCTCACATCTTGTTAGAACTCTCTCTAAGTTTGCCAAACATTCCTCGAATGAATCTCCAAACACCGAAAAGTCATCCATAAAGACCTCCACTATCTTTTCCACCATGTCACTGAAAATCCCTATCATATAGCGTTGAAACGTCCCCAGAGCATTGCATAGTCCAAATGGCATGCGGCGGTAGGCAAAGCTACCATAGGGGCACATCAAGGTGGTCTTCTATTGATTCTCCAAAGTAATCTTGATCTGATTGTAGCTGGAGTATCCATCTAAAAAGTAATAGAATAGATGCCCACTACTCGTTCTAGAACTTGATTGAGGAATGGCAATGGGAAGTGGTCTTTTCTTGTGCAAGCGTTCAACTTTCGATAATCAATGCACACCCTCGATCCGGTGATCACTCTTGTAGGTATAAGCTCATTCTCATCATTCCCAACCACCGTAACTCCGAATTTCTTGGGTACTATTTGCTTGGGGCTAACCCACTTGCTATCGGCAATCAAAAAAATGATGTCCACGTCAAGTAGTTTCAAAACCTTATCCCTCACCACCTCCTTCATGATGGGATTTAACCATCTTTGTGGTTGTCAAGAAGGTTTGGCTTCCTCCTCAAGATAAATGCGGTGGGTGCAAATGAGAGGGCTTATCCCTTGATATCCACAATGATCCACCCAATTGCTCTTTTATGCTTTCTCAATACCTCCAAGAGTTCTTTTCTTGTTCCATATTAATTGTAGAGCTAATGACCACCGAAAATGTTTCACCTTCCCCAAGATAGGGGTACGTCAAATGGAAGGGGAAGGGCTTCAACTCCAAGTTGGGCTTTTGTTCATCTGACGAAAAAATTTTCTTCTCTTGATGGGGTAACTCCTCGAATATAGGGATCCACCTTTCCACCCCTTTCAACTCTTCTATTTCTTCTTGATCATCAAATTCCTCAAGATCCACAATTGCTTCTTTTTTTGATTTCAACATCTCTTCCAGCTCTAAGTGCTCTTCAACTAAGGTGTCGATTCTATTGACCTCACTTACTTCCTCATCATCACCCCATTGCTTTGCCAAGTTGAATACATTGAGCTCCATTGTCATATTGCCAAATGCCAACTTCATTAGACCATTCCTATAATTTATCACAGCATTAGATGTAGCAAGGAAGAGCCTTCCAAGTATTATGAGGATTTGGGAGCTAATGTTTGCAACAGGGTGTGTATCAAGCACAATAAAATCGATAGGGAAATAAAATTTATCAATTTGAACTGAGACATCCTCAACTACTCCCCTTAGTGTTCAAATACTACAGTCCGCCAATTGAAGCATAATTGAGGTGGGCTTCAACTCTTCAAGCTGAATCTGTTGATAAACCGAGTAGGGAAGAAGATTCACACTTGCCCCCAAATCGAGGAGTGCTTACTCTACTCGACAATTTCCAATGGTGATGGCTATGGTTGGATAACCAGGGTCTTTGAATTTGGGAGGAATGTTGGTCCTCAATATTGAGCTCACTTGCTCGGTGAGGAATACTTTCTTGTGGAAGTTTAGTTTCCTCTTCACCGTGCATAAGTCCTTCAAAATCCTAGCACATGATGGAACTTGCTTGATGGCGTCGAGGAATGGAATGTTAATCTTCACCTGCTTAAACATTTCCAAAATATCAGCATAATTAGCCACCTTGATAGGTGGCTTCAAACGACTCGGGAAATGGGTAGGCATGGGAGGAATAAAAACACAATCATCAATTAATTTTTCTTTCTCAACAACCTTTCTTTCTTTCTCTTCACTCACCTCACACTTGTCGCTGTCACCTAAGGCATCTTTCCCTTTTGGCAATGTGGTCTTAGGTGAGACCGTTGGCAAAATGGTTTTTTCAATTTTTTTGCCACTATGGAGGATGGTGATAGCTTTGAGTTGCTCGTAACTCTCTCTTGAAGGCTCCGATGACTCAACAATGTGTTGACCCCTAGGGTTCTCTTGTGGTTGAGTAGGGAACTTCTCCTTTTCTTGTTGAGATGCCCCTATGGAGTTTGTCAACTTTGTGAGTTGGACTCTTATATCATTAATGACTATGGTATTTTGGTTATTGATAGCGATTTGGCTTTGAATGAAGGAATGGACCATATCCTCCAAATTTCATTTGTGAGGAGGTTGGTAGGTGGATGGATTGGACTGTCCTTGAAAAAAACATTGTGAAGGTGGACATGGAGAAAAGTTTTGTGGTGATAGGGTTGACTGATACCCTTGTGGATTGGTCCTTGGGTATTGAGAGCTAGATGCTTGCCCTTGGCCATGGTATTTGTTTTGCTTGGGAGGCATGGGAGATGAATATGCACTTGACCCGTGAGGAATGAGGTTCTCATTCCTCTAACTAAAATTTGGGTGATTACTCCAACCCGGATTGTAAGTGTTAGAGTTAGGAGAAAATGACTAACTTGTTTGATTGAAGGCATGGACTTGTTCATGGTATACCTCCTTAAGTGCTGAAATGTTAGGACACTATGCTATGGAATGCTCTACACTTTCACAAATCGTGTACCCCTCCTTGATCTTAGACATGTTAGATACCTCATGTCTCCAGTTGACTTCAAGAGTTTCCACCTTCCTAGACAATTTGGAAATTCTTGAAAGTAAGTCCTCCCTATCCCTCAAATTGTAAATCCCTCCCCCTTGAGGTTGGCCACTCCCTTGGGGCAAAGACCTCGGTACATTAGCTGGGTCTGTGGTGTACCATGACTGTGCATTTTGGGCCAATGTACCAAAATAGTCTAAAGCCTCATCGAGGTCTTTGTTTAGGAACTCACAATTACACATCATATCTATGAACTATCGATGGCCCGGTGTAATTCCTTCATCGAAGAAACTCACCAATTGCCACGGTTCAAAGCCATGGTGTTGAAGGTATTGGAGCAACTCTTTATATCGATCCCAACATTGATAAAATTGTTCATTGGGCTTTTCTGAAAAATTCTGAATTTGTTTTTTTAGGTTGGTGGTTTTATGCATCAAAAAGAATTTGTTCAAAAACTCAGAAATCATTTGGTTCCAAGATGTTATGGTTTGAGGCCTCAAGGAAATAAGCCACATTTTTGCCTTATCTCTTAGGAAAAAGGGAAACAATTTCATTCTAGCTATCTATTCCATCCCATGATTGGTGAGGAAGGTTGCAACCATTTCCTCAAAATCCTTACGTGTGAATAGGGGCTCTGATTTTCAAGTCCGTGGAACGTGGGAATTAGCTGCAACATCCCTAGCTTAACTAGGAAATGATGAGCTTGGACCGGAAGGAGGATACATGATGGTGTGGTGCTTCGTGTTGGTTGTAGGAAATTCCTCATTAACCTCACCGGGGGCTCAATGTGGTTGTTGTTCCCTTCATTCACAGGAGGGGGAAATTACATTTGTGGATTTGGCATTCTAGGTTTGGGCACTCCCCCACCCCTTTGAACATTTGGATTGGCACCAACATTATCAAAATTATCGCCCGCATCCTCGGGTGGATTTCTGTTCAATATTCATGTTGGGGCCTAAGGGTTGTCTAACCAATCGATTTTGTTCATCCCTTCCCCACATGCACCAGACTATCTACAAATGAAATTATACACAAATAAGATTATATACATGGAACAATGTACCTCAGCCCATGATGAAGATCATGGGACTTACCTTCGTCGTCCGAAAATCCTTCTTGGTTTGACACTTGCCTTCCCCGGCAACGGCGCAAAAAATGCTTGATGTTTTTCCTTGTTATCCCTAACCCTTAAATAATGTCCCTCAAAATGTATTGTATATGGATGGAGGACAATGTCACTCTCCTTTTGAGTAGTGTCAAAAGAATGGGCAAGGAGATGGGAAAATGGGATGGTAAAAATGTGTTATGCATATGAACAAAAATGCTCCCCAAGCGCAAGGAGACTTTTGTGGGTCATGTTTTACTTGGAGGTACTACAAGGTCGTTTCCACGGGAAAGGATGTGAACCAAAGTGGAAGGTGATTTTGGGTGAAAAAAAAGTAAAATCTTTTGTTGTTGAAAGTTGTTTGGTGAGGTGTGTTTTGGTGAGAATGAAATGAGAAACAACTCGAATCCCTCCTCCAATAGAGCATAAATGAATGATTGATTCGTGGGAAACTAGGGACAAGATGGGTGAGTATCTAAGCATAAACAGTGACAAGGCCTACGGAATATCAAAGACTCACCAACTTATTCACCCTCAACCCAGTCAAACCGAACCATTGAACTCTAAAAGAAGGGAGGAGAATGAGTTGAAATGGCATTCCGAAGTGGAGGTTCCCCTTGGTTTTGCCAACTAAAGGATTTAGCTACTCATACTTGGTATGAAATTGACAATGTAATGAGAATGCATTACAAAGAAATAAAGTTATTGAGTAACTAAATGCAAACAAACATTAGCTATAATTGAAAGCAATGAATACCCATTTTAAAAGTAAGAAAAACAAGAATTTTGATGCATGTGATGGTGAAAACTTTAAAAGAGAATTAAACTTACAATGAACTTGTAGGAACTAGCATTAATGACATTAAATGAAGCTCTAAAGATTCTTCTAGGAGATTACAAGACAATGAATTGAAGAAAATGTAAAAATCACAATTTATCTCTCTAGAATACTATTCATCATCTTCTCCCCAGACTCTCTCTTTCTCTATCTCTCTCTCTCAATATATGTGTAATATATGGAATGCTGAATAAAATGGAGTCATTTCCCCCCAAAAATGTCCACAGTCTCCCCCCTCAGCTGAGTGATGTGATTTTCATCCATAGACTACAACAAGGAATGGGCTGGACAAGGAAGTGCAGACCCCTGTCTGCACACACAACAACTCCCTCTCCTCTCTCCTCATTGATCACCATGGCTCCACAAAGAGGTGTGAAAGGGATGAACACTGTTGTGGGCGTGTCAGAGAAGTGTGGGAGATATGATGACGGGACCCTCAAAGCAGCAGAGGCTAATCTGTAGATTTTGGGCAGATTCAGTAAAGCGTACCAATACGCGTACTGGTACGTCGAACTCTAGAGGCCTAAGTGTAACAATACAGTTTGCCTGATTTTCTGATTTCTCAATTTCTTGATTTCCTGAGCTATCCACAGGCCATCCTTTCATCCTCATTCACCTCAACATATTTGGGAAGGCCTTAAGAAGCATTATTTATCACATCTTTTCCTGCAAAGATCAAATATCTTTGTTAATAGCTCACGTAGTGCAATTCTAAACATTCAATCCCCAAAAGCAAGTGAAAAAGAGATGATTAGCACATGGTATATGCAATGTTTTTGTGCTAATCACATAACTCATTTACTAACACATCAAATAGGAATGAGGGCTTCTTAACCTTAATAGTCACCATCATTTGATCCATTATCAATGTTGGCAAATCAATAGTGTGTCCCATTCCGAAGGCATATAGAAAATTAGCTCTCTCAGTGTAAATTTGGTTTTTTTGAGATTATGGCTACAAATTGTTCACAGTTATTAAATTTGGGATTCTCTATTTATCGGTTAAGTCTCATTGCTTTATGTAGTTATTCGGCCTAACCCAAACACACTCATGATTTCCACTCGACTCAATCACAATGACTATTATATTAGGCAATGTGGTATAGGGATGTTGTGGGTGTTGATACCTGGGATCGGACTCAGAATATTAGCAATGGTGGTCGGTGTAACTTGAAACACGACTCCTTTAACATAAACACAAAATTGACTTGACCTGGTTTCTTTTGCATTACCATAAAATTCCTGGACTAAGAATTCATATGCAAGACTTACCAATTTCACATAGTTATGACAACCTCATGCCGCTAAATTTTTCATAACCCCTATTTGTTCATATATAATAGGTTTCTTAGCAATAATAGGCTTAGAATAAAAATAATTGTCATATCAAACCTACTGATCAATATTTTCAAACATAGCAACGTCGAATACATTCTGACCCTAGGGTTGTTCTTACTACTGCGGGGTTGCTTCAGGTGATGACAAGGTTGCTTGCCTTGCTTAGCTTGACGAAGCTATTGTTCTTGCCCTTGGATCCATGTATTCTTGAGTTTCTTGATGAATAAATTATTTCAAGGATTTTTAATTGGATTAGAACTCAAGAAAAACTAATGGGTGAAGTAAATTTGAGGAGAGAAGATGAAAGGTTCTGTTGTTTTTTTGAAATTCTTATGCGAGGGAGATGTTGGATTGGTTTCCGCGTGAACAAGAGGTTTTATACTGGCCAATACCGTCCAAATGGTGCTGATGCTCTGGAATACCCTTGGGCTTGTAGGCTGCTGAGCCTTGATCTCTTCCTAGTTTCTAGCTTGAGTTGTTCCAGCCTGCAGTTATAGTGAATCAGTTTAAATTCAAATATTTACACAGTTAATTATCTAATAAACTTAAGCATTCATACACTTCCTAAAAATTATACACTATGCTCATAATTCATTTTAATCAGAATCTTCTAAATCATGGATATCAGTGAACCGGTTAATCTCGTGTCACACATATCTTGAAAGCATGGGATTAGAATACGATGGAGCCTCAGGTTAATCCTTACTCTGCCCATACTTAATCCAATCAAGGCGATCTAATGCTCGATGTGAAATTGGTTCAGCACACCAATTATATTCTCTCATATGCATTAATTGTCCGTACTTTACATAATACACGAGTCAATTTTCTCTTTGGTGTTTGGCAAATGAACTTTTTAGACACAAAGGTTTTGCTAGAATGTTAAAAATTTATAATTTTCTAACAACCTTTGCTTTTGCTATGATCCAAGAATGTATATCTTTTGGAAAAGTACGCAGCATAACCAAACTAACCCAAAAAAGTTTGTCATCCATGTTTGAAATTTTTTTGAAAATTTTGAAAATGACTCACTATCCAGTTCTTTAACGTCTGCCGGTCACAAAGACAAGTATGGATTGTTCCATCCCCCCCCCTCCCCAACCCAAATTTCACATTGTCCTCTATGTATGAAACAATAAAGTAATATGATAGACTAATCTCAAATAAGATCTGAAAGCGAGACCAATCCATAATTCAAAAACCCTAATCCATAAAACAAACATCAAACAGTTAGTACTACTATTTATAATCAAACACTTATAAAGACTTTTCAAGGCACATATACTGGTTCCATTAACAGAAAGGAATTCACATTTTGAATAAATCTATCATGAAATGGCTTAAGCCTTTGACCATTCAATTGCATTTGACCATTTGAAAACATTTCCTGTTAATGGATTCTCAATTTCAATTGCCCCATGTACAAAAACTTGTTTAACAATGTAGGGGTTTGTCCATCTTGATCTCAACTTTTCAGGAAATAGGTGGAGCCTTGAATTATATAACATGACTTTTTGAGAAGGCATAAATAACTTCCACACAATATTCTTATCATGAAAAATTTTCATTCTAGACTTGACAAACTTCACATTTTCATATGCTTCATTTCTTAGTTTTTCCAATTCATTAATATGAAGTTTGCGGGATGCACTTGCTTTGTCAATATCAAAGTTCATCATTTTGATTGTCCAGTATGCTCGATGTTCCAATTCCATAGGCAAGTGACATGGTTTACCGTAAACTAGCTTATAAGGAGACATTCGCAAAATAATTTTGTATGCAGTTCAGTAATCCCAAAGTGCATCAGTCAATCTCAAAGATCAATCCTTGCGGTCTGAATTTATTATTTTGTCTAAAATATATTTTATCTCTCTGTTGGTCTATTCAGTTTGTCCACTTGTCTGAGGATGATAAGGGGTAGATGTTTTATGAGAAATCAAATGTTTTTTTGTTAGGATTTCAAAAACGTTTTTACAAAAATGTGTTCTGCCATCACTTATAATGGATCGATGAATTCCAAATTTTGACAGAGTATTTTTTTAAAAAAAATTGATCACTGTGCGGTGATCATTGTTTTAACAAGTAATTACCTTTACCCATTTGGAAACATAATCAACAGCAACCAAGTGTACAGATGTCCAAAGGATGGGAGAAACGGTCCCATGAAGTCGATGGCCCAACAATAAAAAATTTCAATGATCAAAATGGGGTTTAGAGGCATTTTGTTTCTTTTTTAAATATTCCCCATTCTTTGGCATCTACCATAATTTAGATAAAAGACATGTACATCTTTAAAAAGAGTGAGCCAATAAAATTCACACTTCAAAATTTTAGAAGCGATTTTCTTCGAAGAAAAATGCCCTCTACATGCTTCAAAATGGTAAAATGAA
Organism: Ilex paraguariensis; assembly: GCA_963454935.2. NCBI lineage: Eukaryota > Viridiplantae > Streptophyta > Magnoliopsida > Aquifoliales > Aquifoliaceae > Ilex > Ilex paraguariensis. The sequence goes on from CAUOFW020002391.1 coordinate 539,746, forward strand.
ATGACCTGACCAATTTCATGATTGGGTAGAAAACTTCTTATTATTTGATCTTTATAGTACTTAAACATATAGGGATCTTCCGAAAAGAAATTGCATACCTCTTTCAAAAATTTATTTTTTTGGTAAAGGTATAATGAAAAGGAATAGTTCATGTGGCTAAATAATTGGTTATATTTGCATACCATGGTACTTCTGTTACTGCAAATAGATGCTCATAGGGAAAGGTTTCTTTGATTGGTATTGATTCTTCCTTTATATCATTATTCAGTCTTGATAAATGATCAACTACCAGATTTTCAACTCCATTATTGTCTTTAATGATAAGATCGAATTCTTGAAGCAACAGTATCCATCTTGGGAGATGTGGTTAAGCATCCTTCTTAGTGAACAAGTATTTCAAGGTTGTATGACCAGTAAATACAACAATTGAAGATCCAACCAAATATAAGCGAAATTTATCTGAAGTAAATACAACATCAAGCAATTCTGTTTATGTGGTAGAGTAGTTCATTTGTATATCATTCAAAGTTTTGTTTTCATAATAAATCACATAAGTTTTTAATCTTTCTCTGGCCTAAAATAGTTCCTACTGCATAGTCACTAGCATCACACATTAATTGAAAAGGTGAAGACCAGTCAGGAGGTTGCATAATTGGTGTAGAAATAAGCATGCTTTTAAGTGTATCAAATGTTAATTGACATTCGTCATTCCAATCAAATGGTACATCCCGACATAAAATACTACACATAGGTCTGGACATAAAACTGCAATCTTTAATGAATCTCCTATAGAATCCTGAATGACCTAGATGGAGGGAGTTTGACAATTAAATCAATTTTGGACTTATCAACTTCAATTCCCTCCGTCGAAACTACATGTCCTAAAACAATACCTTGTGTAACCATGAAATGACACTTTTTCCAATTCAAAACAAGATTTGTTTCCTCACATCGAGTAAGGACTTTCTCAAGATTCTTTAAACATATTTTAGATGAATCTCCATATACAAAAAAAATCAGCAATAAAGACTTCCAAGGACCGATCCACCATATCACTAAAAAATGCTTAACATACAATGTTGAAAAGTTGCTAGAGCATTACGCAATCCAAAAAGGCATTCTTTTTATAAGCAAAAGTGCCAAAGGGACATGTAAAAGTGGTTTTTTCTTGATCATCAATTGTTATTTCATTATGATTATAACCGGAATATCCATCCAAAAAAAAAATATATACATGAACGACTATTCTTTTTAAGACTTGATATAGGAAAGGTAGGGGAAAAAGATCTTTTCTAGTGAGAGAATTCAACTTCCAATAGTTAATACACATACACCAACCAGTGACTGTACGCATATGGACTAATTCATTTTCTTGGTTTTCCACAATTGTGAAAGCAGACTTTCTAGGCACTACTTGTGTTGGCTTGACCAATTTACTATCAAATATAGGATATATATATATATATATATATATATATATATATAATATTAGCAGCTAATAGCTTATTTACTTCAGCCCAGACTGTTGCTTTCAAATGTGTGTTCAACCTTCTTTGCAGCTATTGGGAAGGTTTAGAATCTTCCTCTAAGTATATACAATGAGCACAAAGAAGAGGACTTATACCCTTTATATTTGATATCGTTCAACTGATAACACTTTGATTATATTTTATGACTTCTATCAATTTCTTTTCTTGGACTTTTGACAACTTTGAAGATATTATCACTATATGAGTTTCATCCCGTGACGCCCCAAAAACTGGGGGTCCTTTGTCAACCCATTGATCACCCATCAACTCGCGGAATACCTGTGGATACCGTGTAACTCGATATCACGTCGTTATGCCCCATTTACTAGGATCCTTAATTTAACAAAATTCGGGTAGAGTCTCCTTTGTACGGGGAGCTCTACCGAAAACACAACCTGTGCAATCATACACCATTTAATCACATGACCCATCCGAGGTCCAATATACATTAATTCGTACTCCCACATCATGAATTTATGTATCAAACATAGTTAATACAAGTTCGATTACAATCATTTCCATAGATTTACAAGTCCAAAACCAAATTTAAGGAAAGTTTTACAAAACAAGATTTAAAAGCCACAAGTCAGCTTTTTTTCATCCTTGAGGCTCCAAATACGATCCATCTACCTATGTATAACCCATACCTAAAATATGTTTCCATAAAAGGCGAGTCACGCTCAATAGGATATCTTCTAAAGAGGCCACTCACTAACCTAAGTGCATATGAAATGTCTACATGTAACATTCCACAAGGAACAACCATTCCAATCAAGAATATGCAATTCAATTTTGAAATCACCATGTAATGATATGAAACTCACTCATGCAACTCAACCTGAGCCCTTACCAACTCCCATCACCCATGCAATGTCATGAGTATAAAATCGGGCATTTCAAGCCCTTGCGATTGATGTTGCACATCCAATGGCCTTTTTATAAAAAAATTCATGTGTCTCTATTGGGTAGCGGAGTTTTAGTGTCACAACGCCGGTTCCGCACACCGATGCTAAAGACAAAGCTAGGAAGCGTAAGAACCCAAATCTTATGCTAGGAAGTGTAAGACAATGCTAGGAAGCTTCAAGAACCCAAATCTCGCCCAAAATATAACTTTCTCCAAATTCCCATCTTTGAATCTTAAGTGAAACCCATCCTTAGTTGTGTAACCCTCATCGTGTAGATCGACTTTAATACTTGGCCCGAATGATTCCGACCGGTGGAACTCTGTAGATCGTAGGAAGAAGTTTTGAATTCTCTCTTTTTCCTCTCTTCCTCTTCCAATGCTAAAACCCAGCAAACCCAGTAGAGAGTTATTGTTATCAGATTTGTGTCTCCTACTTAGACCATTTAATGCTTGGTCCACGTTGTGCCACGCGTTCCCTATGCTCAGGTCCTTTTTTACCCCGAAACGATTAAATTTTCTCACGGTTCAACCTGAAAATATTTTTATATGAAATTTATTTAAATTATTATTAAATGTTTGCAATTTTATTTTTGGGTTCGTTTTTGAGGTCACCCGACACCCAGTCTGCCTCGAAAAATGTGAAAAACTCGATTATCTCAGAATTCGACAAACTTTATCTTGGTAACTAGATTTCGCGAGATGAATCCAATGGTGAGGTCCGTTTGGTCATCTAAGCTCTAGAGAAATATGAGTTTTCACCCGCACTATAGTGAAAATTTATCGTTTTGGCTTTTTTAATAAAAAGTTTAAATTTTTATAAGTTTTACATTCTTCCCTCCTTAAAAGAATTTCGTTCATGAAATTCACACAACAATGCACATTTAACCGCATGCATATGCAACAAGTAATACAATACTTATGGTTACAAAAATGTACCTCTATCCTCAAACAATAATGGATAACTAGTACGTATAGTGTCCTCACGCTCCCATGTCGCATTACCCACACCTTTGATACTGACATAGCACCTTCACTAACCTCACGGTCTTGCCTCGCAAAACTTACTCTCGGCTATCTATGATATGCACCAGTCCCTCCTCGAAGGTCCCATTTGCATCAACGATCAACTCACCCCAATCCACCGCATGTGTCGGATCTGGAGTATACTTCCAGAGCATAGAGACATGGAACACCGCATGAACACCCGATATATTTGGCAGCAACGCACCATATCTTCACAGTCTGGTTTTGTCTTTGTTCTAGTGGACGTTCAAATGTGAGTTGGCATTCGAACGTTCTTGCTTTGTTCCAAGCTTCTCTAATTATGTTTCCTAATGCGCTGGTGTTACATTCAAGTGTGATTTTTGTTGCCCTTCCACCCTTTTACACTTTAGAACCTGAAATATCATCATTTAAACTCCATCAAAGTATAATTAGTCCAGAAAAGACATACTAATATGCTACATTTAAGTACTAATCAATTTTGTACTATGGATGTATCTCGCTTCCATATCTGATTAGCAATTGTCTAATATTCTATTTCATTTATGTCATACATTAAAGACAATGTCTAATTTAAGTTGGGTGTGTGGGTGTCAATTTACTTATGTATGAATTTACTTATACTTGTGTTTAGTGTTTTTATGTTCTCTACAAAAAAAAAAAAAAAAATTGCCTATGCGACTAGCAGACGTTAAAGAACCAGATAATGAGTCTTTTTAAGTAAAAATAAAAATTAATATTTATAGCAGAATATAATCTGTGTGCAGAACCAATTTTAGGTCCAGTGTTAGATCATCTCCAGCGGATTAGGTATGGGTAGAGTAAGGAGTACCCTGAGGCGTCATCCTATTCTACCACAATGTTAACAAGATACGTAAGAAATGAAGTTAATCGTGTCACTGGTGTTATTGATACAAACAGTTTTGAATCTGAATCAATATAATCAAATAATGTATATTTTGGAATAATTGTACATATTTATAAATAATTGTAAATAAATAAATGTAAATAACTATATAGATTAATAAGGAAAATTAGTAAATAATCAATAACAAATAAAAAAAATTAAAAACCACCAATTTTTTATAAGAAAAACTTTGCTATCTTTCACTCAGCTTTTTAATTATGCACTTTTAGTTATGCATTTGAACTTTAATTTGGGTTTTGCACTTATTTACTTTTGAACTTATGTTTTAAAATTATTTGTTTTGAACTTATGTGTTTTAAACTTTTGTGTTTTGAACTAATGCGTGTTTAAGTTTGTTTATAATAATTTTGAAATTCATGTTGTTAAGCTAGGAATTAATAACTCATATGATTCATAGCTAAATTAAATTTTTATTCTTAAGCATTGCAAGAATAATCTTAATTTGATCACGTGGAATTTTCATATTTTAGTTATGTATTATCTTAATATTTTTATTTAAACTTATTCTTAAAAGCAAAATTAGATTTCTTTATTGTTAAAAGTCTTGTGAAATATTACAATCTTGCATATATAGTGGAGAGATAGTCTACATCTACTCAAATACAAATCTTCAATTCAGTGGTAAATTTTCCTTGAATAATCTCATTAACTTTTATTTGATTAGCACTTATTAAATTGTATTATTAGCATTATCCTTAACTTTCTTGCAGAAATTATACCAATATGTGATTTCTGAAAAATGATCTTAGGTCATGTTTGACTAATTTTGAGCCTTAACCATTTCTTTTACAAAATTATATCCATAGCTAACCATGATTGAGCCTAAAAATAAATTCTTTTCTTGAAACCCAAGAAACACCCGAACCAAATAAAAAGATATTGAACCTACTTTGCTATCTAATTTTCTTGCACCCTCTTTTAAAACAACAGAATACTGAAACGCAGAAGAAGAAAGGTTAAAAGGAAAAAAAAGAAAGGCAAAAGAAGGATCCCAGTCAAAGAAAATAAATTTTTAAAAGAAAATAGAAAGAAAGAAAAAAGCCAAAAAAGTAAAAAATGAAAAAAAAAAAACATGCCAAGTCCTAGAAAAATAATGAAGGGTGTCATAATACTAAAAGATAGCATTTGAAATCCAATGACGTCGTTTCATAAACCTTAAACCCATGGCCACATTACAACCCTAATAAAGTCCTTTTTAATTCCAGAAATCATATATTTGTATTAATCCTATCAATTCTAAAAAGGAAACTTTTAATGGTATATTTAATATAGTGTTAATATTATTTCATGAGATTATATCAAATTCCACTTTATTCAATTATCCGTTCTTTTGATTACTACATGTAAGATTATTTGTTTTGTTAACTATATTGAAAACACCTGTAGCTTGTGAGAATAGTCACTATAATATGTATGCTCTTTTGGCTGAGTGTATTCTTGGAAAAGATTGACATCAAAACTACCATGAAAGAGGGTAACATTTCTCAAGTAATTTTTTAAAATAAAGAAATCATTACACACACACAAGTTTTTATAAAAATATATAGATAATATTATAACTAACGTGTGTTACTCTTATAGTGATCAGAGAAGGAAGTACCTTGACAAGACAGATGGAATATTAATTTAATTTTACTTATGAAAAATATGAATTATGAATTCCTAACAATTGAAGTTTGTAGGAGTCATCTAGGGGTTTAAAGGCTTATTGCATAGGTCAAATGCAATCGTGAAAGTGTAAAACCCGAGAAAATTTAAGCCATTATAGTGCGGGTTTAAAATCCATATTTTTCTAAAGCTCGGATGATGCAACGGATCTTACCATTGGTTTCATATCGCAAAATTGAGCTACCCTGTCAATTTTCCTTGAATTTTGATATAGTCGGATTTTACACATTTTACGAGACAACTGGGTGACGAATGACCTCACGAACGTCCCAAAAAATAGAAATTATAAAATTTCCTTATAATTTAATTAAAGTTTAAATAAAATTAATTTGAACTTAAACCGGGATGAAATAAATCATTTTGGGATGAAAAACAAACCCGAAAGTAGTAAACGTGCAGGGCAATGTGGACCGCGCAATTAAAGGGTATAAATAGGGGTTAAATATCTGAAAAATCAGATATTCTCATCTCCTTTGGCTAGCTAAATCAAACGTTGAAGAGAGGAAAGAGAGAGAAGAAAGAAAACTTAATTTTCAAGGCTTTCTCCTCCGATCCACGAAGTTCCATCGGTCTGAATTACTTGGACCAAGAGTTAAAGTTGGTCTACTTGACGAGGGCTACGCGTACATACCAAGAACGAAGAATTTCACCAAAGTTTCAAAGACGAGATTTTGGAAAATCAAGGTTTTGGGGCTTGGGGAGGTGTTCTTGAGGTTTCTCCCACTCATATCACGCTCCAAGAGGTAGGATTCCTTTCTACTGCGGTTTATTTCTAACCTAGGGTGTTCATATGAAATGATTAGAGGTAGAAAATATATTATGACTTGCCTATCGTTATGAAAATAAAGAAAAGGGGTATAGTAATTTGCCTATGGTCATGGCCTAGGCTGACCTCTAGTTTAATTTGATATGTAGGAGTTACTGGTGTAATCCCTAGAAAATTTGGTTTATGTGGGCACGTTATATGTTATATTCTGCCTTATGATTAAGTGTGACTGGCATGACATGGTGGAATGTCATACTTGAACCTTGTGTTGGGTATAAATGTTGATGTATGCTAGTTGATGTATTGACATGATAATAAATTTTGGTGATTATATGCATGTGATATAAATTGCGATGGGACATGTGGACATGTGGTTGAATTGCTTATTTGGAATTATTGCATATTGAGCATGATGTTGGCATCACATTCATGGGCTTTATGCATGAGTGTGGGTGTGTGGGTGCATGGTTTAATCAAACACCATACTTGGTGCTTGATGGGTGGGCTCGAAAAAATTGGATTCAAGATCCAACTAAGTCGCATGGTTACATGCATGGAAAACTTGTGTCGGGTATAGCAAGAAGGGCTAGATTCTCCCTCGGGTGCAAGACCCGACTACTTGGTTGATACACTCCCCTGAGGTGTAATTCCAAAAATGTGTAATGGCATACAGAGCCAGCGGTGTGATTCCAAAATTCGATACCCAACAAAGACACATGATTTTTTTATATTAATGATTCATTTGGTGGGAAACATCAAAAAATGAATTGTTTTATAAACACATGGGTTGTATTTCTAAAATGATCTTTGAATGTATTTCATTCATGATAAAAGTTTTACACATGCATTGCACTGTATGGTGGGAACTGGTGAGGGCTCGAGTTGATGTGCGTGAGTAAGTCCCATCTCATTTCATGGCATGATATAGTAGATTCCAACATGGAATGCATATATTCTTGATTGGAATGGCTATATGATTGTGATTGTTGCATGCGAACATTTCACATGCACTTAGGTTAGAGAGTAGCCTATGTAAGAAATACTCTACTGGGCTTGGCTCACCCTATACGGGAACACATTTCAGGTGCAGGGTTCGTATTGGTGGAGGACTCACATTCGAGGCCTCAATGATGAAGAAAAGTCGGGTTATGGCTTTTGAAAATAAGTTTTTGTAAAACTTTTGTTAAATTCCATTTTGAGTATGTAATCGCATAAATTGTTTGTAATAGAAATTGTAGATATCAAATTTTATTTGATAAACATCATTATACATGTTTTAGATGGTGTTGGAGTGATTCAAAATGGATTGGAAGTGAAAAACAGTGGTAAGAGGAAAAACTGGGTAGAAAGTAACGGTATAGTGTACCGGTACAGTCTGGTCCAACAGGCAGACAGTACCGGTACTCTTTCCAAAGTTTTGCAAAAAAATTTGAAAAGCAGACAGTACCGGTACACTCCAGATGGTACCGGTACTACCAGGGCCACTGAGCAAACAGTACTGGTACACAATTTTTGCTGAGTGTATTCCTGAAAAAGATTGACATCAAAACTACCATGAAAGAGGGTAACATTTCTCAAGTAATGTTTTAAAATAAATAAATAATTACACTCACACACAAGTTTTTATAAAAATATATAGATAATATTATAACTAACATGTGTTACTCTTATAGTGATCAAAGAAGGAAGTATCTTGATAAGACAGACGGAATATTGATTTAATTTTACTTATGAAAAATATGAATAATGAATTCCTAACTATTGATGTTTGTAGGTAGCTTCACTGAAAACCTTCACGAGACAAAACTTGTCTACTAGGAATCACCTAGGGGTTTAAAGGCTTATTACATAGGCTAAATGCAATCATGAGAAGATGTACGAAAATGATCTTACCTCTATTATATGATGTTAATAATTTACTAGGGACTAGTAAAGTTTAAGTTGGGGAGTGTGATTAACCCTAATTAGTATATAAATTAAAATAGTTAATAAGTCAAATTGGTGTGATAAAATAAGTAAAAAATAGTAATTAGGATCAATTAGGGTTTGTGCATAATTAGGGTTTTATGTGTGTTATGTTTAAAAATTTCAGGTTTAATGCAGTATTACTACACAATGGAAGGAACAAAGTAGGAAAACTTAAAAGAACAAAGGCCAAAGTGTAATTTCAACACAAGAGGAGTCAGAATACAAAGCAAGTGGGAAATTCCAGCAAAGCTCCATCGTCCAAACGGTGGAGGGGTGTCCGAACGGTCACAAAAGGCGGCTGATGATGCATATCCTCCACCTCCTACTTACTTGATGCTTATAAATATGGGCTTCCTCCTTCATTCTCCGAAGGCTGAACACCAAGAGCTCCAGTGAGAAATACAAGAGAGAAAAGAAAAAGAAAAAAGAGAATGAGAAAGAGAAAACGATCCGGTTTGTAATACACTTCAGTCCAAATCCTGTATTGTTACATTTCTATTTTATCTTTCTATTCGGATAGAGTAATTACTTATATCCTCTAGTGTGAGGTAAACATATGTACAATACTGGTTAAATTTTGGAAATGCTGATATTTTATATATTTATATATCTATGTATTATATGCTTCTTGCATGATACACTGATGTATGTAATTTTGGTGCTGTGCCTGGAATTATGTCATCAATGCATCATCAACTTTCCAGTAAAACAACCATGGCATTCCTATTGGCACGATTTATCCTCCACCGGAACACTGAGGATGTTAACTGATGCATGGTACAAAACCTAAATAATCCTTATGAATGACTTGTCCTTCTGGGTTATTAGGGTTTAACTTAGATATATATATATATAACTATTAGGTGAATGACCTAAGTGATCCTCATGAATGACTTATCCTTCTGGATTACTCAGATCGTTTAATTGGTATAAAGGATAATATTGTCAGTCTAACAATCACGACATTCCTATCGATACGGTTTATCCTCTATCGGAACGCTAAGGATGTTTAACTAGTATATATATATATCATATATAGAGTCAAATAAATAATTCAAGTATTCTTCATGAATGACTTATCCTTCTAGTTTGCTTGAATTAGTCAATTGACACATCTATAACAAGCTAATCTAAGAAGTTATTGTGTTATAACTAATACCACCAGTTGACCTAAGAAGTGGTTGTGTTATGGTTTATTATGTAAACACCTACTATTATGAAGAAAAATGAATAATTCAAGTATTTCTCATGAATGGTTTGTCCTTTTGGTTTGCTTGGATTAATCAATTGTCATGGATACTGTAAAATCTGGAAAAATTTGAACTTTTTTGGAAAAAGGGTAAAATGTTAAATTGCCTCTATAATGTGGAATTAAAATCTATATTTTTCTAGAGCTCGGATGACGCAATGGATCTCACCGTTGGATTCGTATCGTGAAATCAAGTTGTTCAGTCAATTTTTATCGAATAATGATATAGTCAGAATTTTCACGTTTTTTGAGACAACTGGAGGTCGGATGAACCCTCAAACGTCCCCAAAAATGAAAATTATAAAAGTTTCTTAAAATTTAATCAAAGTTCAAATAAAATTAATTTGAACTTAAACCGGGATGAAATGAATCGTTTTGGGATGAAAAACAGACCGGAAAGTAGTAAACGTGCGGGGCAATGTGGATCGCGCAATTAAAGGGTATAAATAGGGGCTAAATATCTAACAAATCAGATATTCTCACCCCATTTGGCTGGCTAAATCAAACGTTGAAGAGAGGAAAGAGAGAGGAGAGAAAAAACTTATTTTTCAACGCTTTCTCCTCCGATCCACGAAGTTCTGTCGATCGGAATTACTTGAACCAAGAGTTAAAGTCGATCACCGCAACGAGGGCTACATCCACATACCATGAACGAATAATTTCACCGAAGTTTCAAAGATGAGATTTTGGGAAAATCAAAGGTTTGGACTTGGGAGGTGTTCTTGAGGTTCCCTACACTTCTTTTCACGTTCCAAGAGGTAGGTTCCCTCCTACTTTGGTTGATTCCTAACCTAGGTGTCCGAATGAAATGGTTAGAGGTATAGAATAAATATATGGCTTGCCTATGGTCATGGAAATAAGGAAATGGCTATAGAAATGGCCTAGACCAATTTCTGGTATGGTTTTGATATATGAAAGTATTTATGTAAACTCTTGAAAATTGGGTGTATGTGGGCATGCTATGTATTTATATTGTGCCTTGTGATTTAAGTGTGTTACTGACATGAATATTGTGGTAACATGTTTATGAATTGTGATGGATTTTGGTAATTATATGCTTAGGATATACATTGACATGACATATGTTGAAATATGTGGTTTTAGTTGTCCGCATGGCATTCATTACATATGCAACATGACATTGTTAAGCAATGGTTCATTATATTGCATTTTCATGGAGACATCGCATCATGTGGTTGTGTGTGCATGGTTGACGTCTTCACCCCATTGGTGGATGACGAATGGACTTGGAAAAAGTTGGAGCGATGATCTGACTATGTCGCACGGTTGTATGGAAAATTGGGTCAAAGTTAGTGTGACACCCCAAATTTATGGGGTCCGTTAATTTCCCTTCAACCCATGGAATGCCTGTGGATACCGTATAACTCGATATCGCACCGTTGTGTCCCATTTACCAGGATCCATAATTTAACGAAATCCGGGCAGAGTCTCCTTTGTACGGGAAGCTCTACCCCAAAACACAATCTGTGCAATCAACATTTACATGACCCATCCGAGGTCCAATATAATACCATAACCACACAGGGTCCATTTTATACGTAAAACTTGACCACACCGGGTCCAATCATCATATTTATATCAAAATATGCAAGGTTATATTAAAACAGTCCATATATACTCTATTACAATTCCTTTACACATTACATGCCAAAATTTAATTACAAATCTACTTTTACAAAAAAAAAATGGATTGGAAGCCACAAGTCGACTTTTCTTCAACCATGTGACCCGGATTGTGAGCCGTCCATTGGTGCATGACCCACACCTGAAATGTTTCCCGTATAGGGTGAGCCAATGCCCAGTAGAATAATCCCTACAGAGGCTACTCATCACCTAAAATGCATATGCAATGTATAAATGCAACATTTCACAACAAGTATTCCCTCCAACAATAACATATAATACAATGTTGGAAAATCATGATGCCATGCCAAGTAATGAGATGAAACTCACCCATGCATGCTATCCCGAGCCCACCCCGACTCCCACAACACAGCCATGCCAAGTAATGAGATGAAACTCACCCATGCATGCTATCCCGAGCCCACACCGNAACACCTACTATTATGAAGAAAAATGAATAATTCAAGTATTTCTCATGAATGGTTTGTCCTTTTGGTTTGCTTGGATTAATCAATTGTCATGGATACTGTAAAATCTGGAAAAATTTGAACTTTTTTGGAAAAAGGGTAAAATGTTAAATTGCCTCTATAATGTGGAATTAAAATCTATATTTTTCTAGAGCTCGGATGACGCAATGGATCTCACCGTTGGATTCGTATCGTGAAATCAAGTTGTTCAGTCAATTTTTATCGAATAATGATATAGTCAGAATTTTCACGTTTTTTGAGACAACTGGAGGTCGGATGAACCCTCAAACGTCCCCAAAAATGAAAATTATAAAAGTTTCTTAAAATTTAATCAAAGTTCAAATAAAATTAATTTGAACTTAAACCGGGATGAAATGAATCGTTTTGGGATGAAAAACAGACCGGAAAGTAGTAAACGTGCGGGGCAATGTGGATCGCGCAATTAAAGGGTATAAATAGGGGCTAAATATCTAACAAATCAGATATTCTCACCCCATTTGGCTGGCTAAATCAAACGTTGAAGAGAGGAAAGAGAGAGGAGAGAAAAAACTTATTTTTCAACGCTTTCTCCTCCGATCCACGAAGTTCTGTCGATCGGAATTACTTGAACCAAGAGTTAAAGTCGATCACCGCAACGAGGGCTACATCCACATACCATGAACGAATAATTTCACCGAAGTTTCAAAGATGAGATTTTGGGAAAATCAAAGGTTTGGACTTGGGAGGTGTTCTTGAGGTTCCCTACACTTCTTTTCACGTTCCAAGAGGTAGGTTCCCTCCTACTTTGGTTGATTCCTAACCTAGGTGTCCGAATGAAATGGTTAGAGGTATAGAATAAATATATGGCTTGCCTATGGTCATGGAAATAAGGAAATGGCTATAGAAATGGCCTAGACCAATTTCTGGTATGGTTTTGATATATGAAAGTATTTATGTAAACTCTTGAAAATTGGGTGTATGTGGGCATGCTATGTATTTATATTGTGCCTTGTGATTTAAGTGTGTTACTGACATGAATATTGTGGTAACATGTTTATGAATTGTGATGGATTTTGGTAATTATATGCTTAGGATATACATTGACATGACATATGTTGAAATATGTGGTTTTAGTTGTCCGCATGGCATTCATTACATATGCAACATGACATTGTTAAGCAATGGTTCATTATATTGCATTTTCATGGAGACATCGCATCATGTGGTTGTGTGTGCATGGTTGACGTCTTCACCCCATTGGTGGATGACGAATGGACTTGGAAAAAGTTGGAGCGATGATCTGACTATGTCGCACGGTTGTATGGAAAATTGGGTCAAAGTTAGTGTGACACCCCAAATTTATGGGGTCCGTTAATTTCCCTTCAACCCATGGAATGCCTGTGGATACCGTATAACTCGATATCGCACCGTTGTGTCCCATTTACCAGGATCCATAATTTAACGAAATCCGGGCAGAGTCTCCTTTGTACGGGAAGCTCTACCCCAAAACACAATCTGTGCAATCAACATTTACATGACCCATCCGAGGTCCAATATAATACCATAACCACACAGGGTCCATTTTATACGTAAA
>CAUOFW020002391.1:554645-593292 GCA_963454935.2 Ilex paraguariensis
GTTTTCATCCTGAAACAATTAAATTTCGTACCGATTTAAACTCAAAATATTTTATATGAACTTTATTTAAAATATTTTTTAAATTTTCAAATTTTTATAAAAATTTCGTTTTTAGGGGTCATCGAACACCCGTCACCTCGAAAAANAAATTTTCAAATTTTTATAAAAATTTCATTTTTTTGGGGTCATCGAACACCCGTCACCTCGAAAAACGTGAAAAATCTGACTATCTCAGAATTCGACGAAATTTGTCTGGGTAACTAGATTTCGTGAGACGAATCCAAAGGTGAGGTCCGTTTTGTCATCTGAGGTCTTTTTTTTTTAACCCACACTATAATGGCAAATTACCATTTTGCCGTTTTTTTTCATAAAAAGTTAAAATTTTTCCCGGGTTTCACAGTTAGCAAGAAGGGCTAGAATATCCCTTGGGTGAGAGGCCCAGTGATTGGATTTGCACTCCGTTGGTATAAGAGTCCATAAAGTGTATCCGTGTACACAGAACTGTTGGTTGAAGTCCTTGAATTTCGTGTCGACTGGGTGCCGTTGGTGTAAGTCCATGAATACCCATCCCAAGAAAGACCCTGGAATTGTGAATGTCATTTGATATGAACATAAATGATGGTTTAATACACTTTGGCATTGCATTGTGTTGAGGAGTCAGGTATAACTTGGGTTGTGGTGCATAAGTGAGTCTCATCTCATTTCATTGCATGATATGGATTCATTCACATGGATATTAGCATGTGTTAAGGAGCCGAGAAGGGCTCAGGTTGATATGCGTAAGTGAGTCTCACCTTATTTTATGGGATGGCATAGCAGAATTCCATCATTGAAATGCATATTCTTGCTTGGAAGGGAAAATGATGGTTGAGTGTTGCATATAAACTTTGCATATGCACTTAGGTGGGGAGTAACCTCTGTAGGAGATACTCTATTGAGCGTAGCTCACCCGGTATGGGAAAATATTTCAGGTGCAGGATACACGCCGATGGACAGCTCTCATTCGGGGCCTCAAGGGTGAAGAGAGACAAACTTGTGGCCTTTAACCTTGGATTTTGTAAATACTTTGATAAAAATATGTTATAGGCATGTAATCGTATGTAATTAATTGTAATGGACTTGTATAAATGATGTTTGATGTGAAAAACTCCATTATGCATGTGTTTGGATGAAAATGAGATGATTTGGAATGGATTGGAAGTGAAAAACAGTGGAAATAGGCAAAACTGGGCAGAGAGTACCGGAACAGTCTGGTCTAACAAGCATACAGTCCCAGTATGCAGTATTGGCACTCTTTCCAAAACTTGGAAAAGAATTTTCGAAGGCAGACAATACTGGTACAGTCCAGACAGTACCGGTACTGCCAGGTCCGGTGAGCAGACAGTACCGGTACTATTTCCAAAATTTTAAAAACTTTGAAATTGCTTTGATTTGCTTTTGGACTTTGGTTTCCTTAGTACCAATGATACAAATGGATATTAAATGAGATATATTGGGGTATATTGAACTTTTGTTGGATTAAATAATTAAAGGAACACGGGTTACACGTGTGAGTTATAATCCCGGGTAAAGGGATATTATTAGTGCCGTTGTCGTGGAGTAACTGTAATTCAAAAATAAATAAGATACAAAAATTGTTTAGTTGTATTATATGTGTGTTTTCTGTTTAAATAATTTATGTATGTTCATTCATCCGTAGGATCTGTAAATCAATCATCTCTTTCTTTTTTGTCATCTTCATCTACATAAGAATCATTTGAACTAAGTATGACTAGAAACGTACCTGGGGAATAACAACCTAGAGAATAGGAAGTAGTTCAAAATATTGGACCATTAAGAGAATATCTACATCCAACCTAAACTAATGTCCCATCATGTTTTGCTTTTCCAACAGATGCTTCAAATCTTAATATTAAGTCAGGAACAATAAAATTATTACTATAGTTACATGGTCTAGAAACTGAAAACCCTTATGTTCATATGAAAGAATTTGAAGAAGTTTGTGGAATATTGCAAGATAATTTTGAAATGGTTAGATTAAAACTATTTCCTTTTTCTTTAAAAGATAAAGCAAAAAAGTGGCTTAGCTCTTTAAGAGCCAATTCAATCACAAACTAGCAAGCTTTACAAGCAGAGTTCTTTAAAAAGTTTTTTCTTGTACATCGTACAAATACATTAAGACATCAAATAATGAACTTTTCTGTAAAACCACATGCTCTCCCTAATCAGCATTAACCACAAGCTCTCCTCAATCCACCACATGAGTCAGATCCGAGGTGTATTTTTGGAGCATAGAGACATGGAATACTGCATGAACACCCGATAGATTTAGCGATAATACCAATAGGTAAGCAACTGCACCAACCCTCTCAAGTATCTCGAAGGGCCCGATATACCTCGGTGACAGCTTTCCTCGCTTGCCAAACCTGACCACTCCTCTTTCAGGCATCACCTTCAAGAAGACATGATCTCCCACCTCAAACTCTATAGGTCGCTGTCGTCTATCAGCATAGCTATTCTGCTAGCTCTGAGCCATGAAAAGATGTTTCTGAATCAAATCCACCTTCTCAGAGGTGTCTCTAACCAAATTCGGACCCGTAGAAGATCTCTCTCCCACCTTCATCCAAAAAACTAGAGAACGACATGGCCTCCCATATAATGCCTCATAGGGCGCCATCTGTATACTCGCCTGGTAACTATTGTTGTAGGGGGAACTCTATCAAGGGTAAGTGATCTTCCCAGCTACCCTTGAGATCTAAGACGCATGCTCGTAGCATATTCTCTAACGTCTGAATAGTCCTCTCAGACTGACTGTCCGTCTGGGGATGAAAAGCAGTGCTCATCATCAGCTGTATCCCCATAGCTCTCTGGAAACTCTCCCAAAAAATGAGCCATAAACCTAGGATCCTGATCCGATACTATAGGTATGGGCACCCCATGCAACCGGACAATCTCCTATATATACAACCTACAGAATTCCTCCAGTGTGAAGGTCATTTGCTCAGCCAAAAAGTGTGCTGACTTCGTAAGCCGGTACACAATCACCGACACCGCATCATGTCCCCATGATGTACGTGCCAAGTGGGTCACAAAATCTATTGTGACATGCTCCCACTTCCATTCGGCTACCTCCAAGGGTTGGAGTAATCCTGCTGGCTTCTGATGTTCAGCCCTAACCTGCTGACATGTTAGACATTGTCTGACAAAGTCCTCAACATCTCTTTTCATCCCGCTCCAATAATATTGGCGACGAAGATCATGGTACATCTTCGAGCCACTTGGATGTCCAGTAAATCGGGAACAATGAAACTCCCTAAGAATCTCCTCCCTAAGTTCCGTAAACTAGGGAACCACAATCCTCCCCCCATACCGAAGACCGCCATCCAAGTGAATGGTCCAGCCCTCATCACCGGAACCTGCCTGTACTCGGTCCCTGACGGATGATAACTCCGCATCCAAGCCTTGGGACTCTATTACCCTGCTCAGTAGGGAAGGTGTAGCCACCAAACTCCCCAAAGTACCCTGAGCCTATCCCACATAACGTAGCCCGAACTGTCCCACAGTCTCGAGCATCTGCCACTCCTTGGAAGCCACAGTAGCCAACACTCCCTGTAACTTCTTGTTGCATGGATCAGCCAGCACATTTGCCTTACCGGGATGATAATGCAGAGTGAAGTCATAGTCGTCCAGAAACTCCATCCACCTGCATTGCCTCTTGTTGAGGTCCCGCTGTGTAAAAATTTGCTTCAGACTTTTATGGTCCAAAAACACCTCAAATTGCTCAGCATATAGATAGTAGCGCCAAGCCTTTAAGGCAAAGACAATGGCCGCCAACTCCATGTCGTGCGTAGGGTAATNCGTGTCCTGACTCTGGGACTTAATCACCCTGCTCAGTAGAGACGGTATAGTCACCAAACTCCCCAAAGTACCCTGAGCCTGACCCATATAACATAGCCNTCTTTAAGAGCCAATTCAATCACAAACTAGCAAGCTTTACAAGCAGAGTTCTTTAAAAAGTTTTTTCTTGTACATCGTACAAATACATTAAGACATCAAATAATGAACTTTTCTGTAAAACCACATGCTCTCCCTAATCAGCATTAACCACAAGCTCTCCTCAATCCACCACATGAGTCAGATCCGAGGTGTATTTTTGGAGCATAGAGACATGGAATACTGCATGAACACCCGATAGATTTAGCGATAATACCAATAGGTAAGCAACTGCACCAACCCTCTCAAGTATCTCGAAGGGCCCGATATACCTCGGTGACAGCTTTCCTCGCTTGCCAAACCTGACCACTCCTCTTTCAGGCATCACCTTCAAGAAGACATGATCTCCCACCTCAAACTCTATAGGTCGCTGTCGTCTATCAGCATAGCTATTCTGCTAGCTCTGAGCCATGAAAAGATGTTTCTGAATCAAATCCACCTTCTCAGAGGTGTCTCTAACCAAATTCGGACCCGTAGAAGATCTCTCTCCCACCTTCATCCAAAAAACTAGAGAACGACATGGCCTCCCATATAATGCCTCATAGGGCGCCATCTGTATACTCGCCTGGTAACTATTGTTGTAGGGGGAACTCTATCAAGGGTAAGTGATCTTCCCAGCTACCCTTGAGATCTAAGACGCATGCTCGTAGCATATTCTCTAACGTCTGAATAGTCCTCTCAGACTGACTGTCCGTCTGGGGATGAAAAGCAGTGCTCATCATCAGCTGTATCCCCATAGCTCTCTGGAAACTCTCCCAAAAAATGAGCCATAAACCTAGGATCCTGATCCGATACTATAGGTATGGGCACCCCATGCAACCGGACAATCTCCTATATATACAACCTACAGAATTCCTCCAGTGTGAAGGTCATTTGCTCAGCCAAAAAGTGTGCTGACTTCGTAAGCCGGTACACAATCACCGACACCGCATCATGTCCCCATGATGTACGTGCCAAGTGGGTCACAAAATCTATTGTGACATGCTCCCACTTCCATTCGGCTACCTCCAAGGGTTGGAGTAATCCTGCTGGCTTCTGATGTTCAGCCCTAACCTGCTGACATGTTAGACATTGTCTGACAAAGTCCTCAACATCTCTTTTCATCCCGCTCCAATAATATTGGCGACGAAGATCATGGTACATCTTCGAGCCACTTGGATGTCCAGTAAATCGGGAACAATGAAACTCCCTAAGAATCTCCTCCCTAAGTTCCGTAAACTAGGGAACCACAATCCTCCCCCCATACCGAAGACCGCCATCCAAGTGAATGGTCCAGCCCTCATCACCGGAACCTGCCTGTACTCGGTCCCTGACGGATGATAACTCCGCATCCAAGCCTTGGGACTCTATTACCCTGCTCAGTAGGGAAGGTGTAGCCACCAAACTCCCCAAAGTACCCTGAGCCTATCCCACATAACGTAGCCCGAACTGTCCCACAGTCTCGAGCATCTGCCACTCCTTGGAAGCCACAGTAGCCAACACTCCCTGTAACTTCTTGTTGCATGGATCAGCCAGCACATTTGCCTTACCGGGATGATAATGCAGAGTGAAGTCATAGTCGTCCAGAAACTCCATCCACCTGCATTGCCTCTTGTTGAGGTCCCGCTGTGTAAAAATTTGCTTCAGACTTTTATGGTCCAAAAACACCTCAAATTGCTCAGCATATAGATAGTAGCGCCAAGCCTTTAAGGCAAAGACAATGGCCGCCAACTCCATGTCGTGCGTAGGGTAATTTTGCTCATGATTCTTTAACTGCCGAGAACCATAAGCTACCATCCTCCTGGACTGCATCAAAACGCATCCAAGTCCGTCATTTGAGGCATCACAACACACTATATACCTTTGTCCCCTTTTTGGGACTATTAAGATAGGAGCTGAAGTAAGCCTCCTCTTTAACTCCTGGAATGCCTTCTCGCAAGAATCATTCCNGGCATCACAATAGACCGTGTACCTCTGTCCTCGTTCTGGAACTATCAGAATAGGAGCTGAAGTAAGCCTCTTCTTCAACTCTTGGAATGCATTCTCACAAGAATCATTCCAAACAAACTTGACATCTTTCCGGGTTAACTTCGTCATAGGTGCAGCCAATCGAGAGAAATCCTCAATAAATCGCCGGTAATACCCNTAAGGTCAATCTCGTCATAGGCGCAGCTAATCAAGAGAAGTCCTTGATAAATCTCTGGTAATACCCTGCCAATTCCAAGAAATTACAGATCTCGAAGACTGACTTTGGGGTCCCCAATTCATAACTGCTTCCATCCTTGTTGGGTCCACGGATACACCCGAAGCCGACACTACATGTCCCAAAAATGTCACATCTATTAGCCAAAATTCACACTTGCTGAACTTGGCGTACAACTGATAATCTCTCAACATTTGGAGAACGATCCTCAAATGACCCTCATGCTCCTCCTCAGACTTGGAGTAGTTCAATATGTAGTCAACAAAGATTACAACAAACTGATCCAGGTAGGGTTGAAACACCCTGTGCATGAGATCCATGAATGCCGCTAGAGCATTCGTCAATCCTAAAGGCATGACTGTAAACTCGAAATGTCCAAATCGCGTTCTGAATGCCATCTTAGGGATATCCTCCTCCCTAACCCTCAACTGATGGTAATTGATGCGAAAATCTATCTTGGAGTAGACCCGTGCTCCTCTTAGCTGATTAAACAAGTCGTCAATCCTCGGCAAATGGTACTTATTCTTGATAGTAACCCATTTCAACTACCGATAATCTATACACAATCGAAAGGTCTTGTCCTTCTTCTTGGCAAACAATATCGAAGTTACCCAAGGTGAAGTGCCCGGTCTAATGAAGCCCTTGCCCAATAATTCTTGCAACTGGACCTTGAGTTCTTGCAACTCAGCTGGTGCCATCCTATGTGGAGTCATAGAAATATACGATGTACCAGAATGCAACTCAATGGTGAAGTCTACATCCCTATGTGGAGGTAATCCCAGTAGTTCATCCAAAAAAACATCCTCATCCTCACATACAACCCGAGGTAGGCACAACTCTTGTCTCGCCCTGTCCTCCAGGGTAAGGTTTGCAAGCCATCCCATTAACTATTTGTGCCATCTAGAGTCATACACGGCTTGGGGTAAAACATCATGTTTTTTCCCCTGTAGCTTAAAACAGACACCATCAGGCGTATAAGTAGTGACCTTTTTTTGATTACAATCGATGATAACCCGATGTGCCGTCAACCAATCCATCCCAAGGATAACATCAAAATCGAACATGTCCATGATCCTAAGGTCCACTGTGAGTAGAATTCCAAAGATCTCTAACTCACAACCTCGACATATCTGGTCAATTCTCACCCTAGCCCTAGGGTAGAACTCACATGCAGTGGTTTTTCAAGGTCTCAACCTCTAAGCCTAAGTCTTTTACACATGATGCAATACTAAAAGAATGCGAAGCACCAGAATCAAATAACACTCTAGCCGATAGGCGAGATAGTAGGACTGTACCTTGTATCACCGACGGATCTGCCATCTCTTTTTGTGGCACCATAGCGTAGACACGCCCTGGGTTCCCGAAGTCCCGGCTTGTGAGCCCTGATCTCGGTCTCGACCCTTGCCCTGGCCTAGCTGGCCTAATTGCAGAGTCCCTGCATGTGAAGTAGTAGGGTCTTGTGTAGCCCCCTAAAATTGGTATTGGCTTCCTTGGCCCATGGTAGGGTAATGAGGAATAAAATGAGTCTGTGGTTATCCCACCGAAGTCTAGGACTAAGATGACCCATAGCTATGGGATCCCTGCCTCTAGGGGCAATCTTGTTTCATGTGTCCCAGCTGGTGGCAATGAAAACATGTCCTCTGCCCCACCTAATATGTATTCCGCTGATTTCTCCCACCTTGGGAGGATTGACCGTAGCCTTGGCCTTGGTAACCACGACCCTATCCCCTAGGAGTAGAAGTTTTCTACCTCTTCCCCAAGCTAGAAGAAGAGGATTGGCCCTTCTTCTTCTTGTCTTTAACACCCGCTTCCCAGATGTTCCATGCATACTCTACCTCTCTCTCAATGGCCATAGCTGTGGTGACCATCAAGTCCAAGTCTTGCAGAAGAAGCCCAACAATTTTACCTCGAATGGACAACTTTAGTCCATCCTCAAACTTCTTCACCTTGGTCAAGTATATGGCCACATAATCATCGATGAAACGTGCTAATTCCGTGAACTTAGCCATGTATTTCATCACCATCATCGTCCTTTCTTGCAAGTCCAAGAACTCCCAGGCCTTTACATGTCTTGCGGCCGTCGGGAAATACTTCCTATGAATCGCTCCTTGAACTCGACCCATGTCATAGTCTCCAAATTCTTGGAGTCCTTCACCCAATCCTACCAAAATTGGGATTCTCCCTCCAGCTAAAATGTTGCTAGGGTTATCTTGGTGGCGTCAAAAGTGATCTCTATAGCCCTCAATACCTTATCAACTTGTCTGAACCAATGGTCAGCCACCATAGGATCCGCCCCTCCCATGAAGATCGGAGGCTAATGTGCCTTGACCTTCTGGAGGTTACTTGAGCCTCCTTGTCCTCCACTTGCATCAGTCTGTGCAATGGTGGCAGCCGTAGCACTAGCCTGTGCTATGGTAGCAGCCGTCGTACCAATAGCCTCCACTAAGGCTTGTTAGTCAAAATCCGGTGGAGGTTGGTTATTGTTCCATCCACTCTGATGTCCCATTCCTCTAGTTGTCATCTACACACATGTCAAATGATAATAGAACATTCACATCCCAAGGTAGGGATCAAACTTGAAACAATGAGATTTATCTCCTTGTTTCCCTAGTAGAGTCTATACCACCCACTAGTACACATTTATACCTTGAACTATCCCATTCATTTATTTTCCGACCTCGAGGTTATGCTTTCTAACACTAGTGTCTCTTTCCATATACATTTTACCATGTATATACTGCACATAATCACATAGCACGTAATCATGTAACAAAATGTAAGCACATAAGATGAAATGTACAATGCATGCAATGGTCTAAACCCAATGCCCATTAAGCCCTACGTAATTCATATACCTATGCTCTGATACCAAGCTGTGACGCCCCTAAAACCGAGGGTCATGTTGACCATCCATCAACTCTCAAAAATGCCCGTGAGTGTTGTTGGATTTGACAGCACGCTAATATTATTCCATTATCAAAATTTCAAACTCACACATAACACCTGTGTTTCATTAGTTATTTAATCCTATTGAGGTTCTATGTACCCCAATATATCTCATTTAAAGTCCATTTGTATCATTGGAACTAAAGGATGCATAGCCCAAGACCCTGGATGAAAAAAATAAAATAAAATAAAATTTGCCAAAGTGTACCGGTACGCGTGCCTCACTGGAACTCACTATACTAGTACGCATACCGGTACGATGAATTCTCTGGACCTCGTTATACCGGTACGCGTACCGGTACTCTGAGTCCATTTTTCCCTGTTTCATCAGTTTTCAATTTTCAATCCAATCAAAAAATTTTCAAATTCATTCAAACATGTATAAAAATATTTTCTACATTATACATGATTCATACAAGTCTATTACAACCCATTCCAGACAATTTACATGTCAAAATGGAATTAAACCAAAAGTTTTACATAAAACTCGGTTCAAGAGCCACAACCTTGCTCTCCTTCATGCTCAAGGCCCCCAATGTATTTCATCCACCGGAATATGCCCCGTACCTGAAATGTTTCCCGTGTAGGGTAATCCAATGTCTAGTAGAAAATTTTCTAGAGAGGCTACTCCCCAACCTAAATGAATATGTAATGTTCATACACAACATCCACAATCATAGGATCATTCCAATCATGAATATGCATGATTCATGTTAGAACCTACTATGTCATGCCATGAATGAAATGAGATTCACTCACACACATCAACTCAAGCCCTCACCAGTTCTCCCCCACTATGCTATGCAAGTGTAAAATCATTATCTTTGATGAAATATATCCAAAAATCATTTTGAAACAAGCTCATGTGTTCATAAAAACCAATTCATTTCTGAATGTTTTTCATCAAATGAATCATTTATATAACCAAAAACCACGTGTCTTTCTTTGGGTAGTGGACTCAGTAGAATATTCAACCTAATTTTCCCGAGCTCACCCATCAAACACCAAGCATGGTGATTGATTCAGCCATGCACTCACACACCCGTACTCATGGCCATGAATGTGTATTCCCCGTGCAAATGCAATTTCGTGCACCCTTGCAATGTCTATGTCATGCCCAGTATGCAAAGTATGCCAAATGAGCTATTTAACAAATCTCAACATACAACATGGCAATTTATATCAATTGCATATAATCACCACCAATCAACATGATGTTAACATATTAACAACATATCATCACTCATGTTTTCTCAACAAAGTTCATGGCATGTTATATAAACGCACACTTCGAAAAATAACAATTCATGTTTATCACATAAATTGATCCAAGTCATTCACAAGATACAATGGCAACATTTATGAAGTCGCAACAAATTTCACAAGTAAATCCCCTATACCAAAAGTAGTTAGGAACTTGCGTAGGCCAATTCCTTATCCATCTTTCCTTATCTCCATAACCCTAGTTGATAACCTAGGTTAATGTATTCCCTTTACCAATTCCACATGACATATAGGTAAGAAAATAAACCAAGGTAGGAGAAACCCTACCTCTTGGAGCGTAATAGAAGAGTAGAAGCCTCAAGACAGCTTTGTAGCCCCAAAAACCTTGATTTCCCAAAAACCGCTTATTGGATCTTTAGTGAAATCCTTCATTCTTGGTATGTACACATAGCCCTCATCACGTAGACCAACTTTAATTTTTGGTTGAAGCAATTCCGACCGACGGAACTTCGGAAATCGGGGAAGAAAGCTTGAAAAATTGATTTTTCCCTATTCTCTCTCTTTTCTCTCTTCCAACGTGTGGTGTGCTGACAAAGGGTGAAAAAATATCTGATTTTTTAGATATTAACCCCCTATTTATACTTTTTAATTGTGCGGTCCACATTGCCCTGCATGTTTACTACTTCTGGTTCCATTTTTAACCCGAAACGACTTAATTAAATTTCAGTTTTAGTTCAAATTAATTTTATTTGAACTATTATCCAATTATAAGGAAATTTTATAATTTCCATTTTTTGGGACCTTTAAAAGTTTATTCGTCACCTAATTGTCTCGAAAAATGTGTAAAATCTGACCATCTTAGAATTCGACAAAAATTGACGTGGTAGCTCGAATAGCGATGCGAATCCAATGGTGAAGTCTATTATTCCATCCGAGCTCTATAAAAATATGCATTTTAAATCCGCATAATAGTGATAAATTACTATTTTACCCTTTGTCAGAAAAAGTTGAAATTTTTTTCGGGTTTTACAGAACTAATCCTTCTTGGAGAGATAATCTACATCTACTCAAATCTAAATCTTTGATTCTGCGGTAAATTTTCCTTGACTAATCTCATTAGTTGTATTTTGATTAACACTTATTGAAATATATTGTTAGCATTGTCCTTAAACTATCATTTAAAGATTATACTAATATATGATTTCTGGAAAATGATCTTAGGCCATCTTTGATTAAATATTCAGTCTTGACCATTTCTTTTACAAAATTATATCCGTGGTCAATTGTTATTGAGCCTAACAAAATACAAATTCTTTTTCATGAAACCCAAAAAATACCTGAGCCAAATGAAAATATATCAAACCTACCTTTGCTACATAATTTTCTTGCACCCTCTTTTAAATCAATATGATATAGAAAAGGTGAGAAATGGTATCAGAAAAAAAAAAAAAACTTGGCTATTCAAAGCAAAAGAAAAAGAAAAACCAATGAAAGGTTGAAAAATAGAAAGAAAAGAGTCAAGAAAGTGGAAAATTGAAAGAATAAATATTCAAAGTTAGAAAAAGGTGTGCACAATACTAAAGATAACATTTGATATCCCATGACGTCGTTTCATAAACCTTCACCCATGGCCACATTACAACCTAACTAAAGTCCTTTTTTGATTCCAGAAATCATATATTTGCATTAGTTCTATCAATTATAAAAAGGAAAATGTTAATAGTATATTTAATATATTGTTAATATTCTTTCATGAGATTATGTCAAATTCCACTTTATTCTACTAACCACTCTTTTGATTACTACATGTAAGATTATTTGCTTTATTCCAAACACATGTAGCTTGTGAGTATAGTCACTATAACTGGTGTATTCTTTTTGCTGAGTATATTCCTGGAAAGGATTGACATCAAAACTACCATGAAAGAGGGTAACATTTCTCAAGTAATTTTTGAAAATAAATAAATTATTACACACACACACAAGTTTTTATAAAAATATATAGATAATATTACAACCAATCTATGTTACTCTTGCAGTGATCAGACAAGCAAATATTCTTGCAATGCATACTAAATATTGATTTAATTTTGCTTATGAAAAATATAAATTAGACCTCCTTAACTACTGAAGTTTGTAGGTACCTTCACTGAATACCTTCACGAGACAAACTCGTCCACTAGGAATCACCTAAGGGTTTAAAGGTTTGTTGCATATGCTAAATGCAATCGTGAAAAAAATCTACGAAAATGATTTTACCTCTGTTTGTATTATATTGTGTTAATAGTTTGTTTAAGATTTATTAGGGACTAGTAAAGTTTAAGTTGGGGAGTGTGATTAACCTTAATTATTATATAAATTAAAACAATAATAAAGTTGAATTAGTGTCATAAAATAACTAAAAGCTAGCAATTAGAGTCAATTAGGGTTTGTGCGGTAATTAGGGTTTTATGTGTGTTATGTTTACTAGTTGCAAGTTTAATGCAGAATTACTACACAATGTAGGGAACCAAGTAGGAAAATTTAAAACAATGAAGGCCAAAGTGTAAATTCACTAAGAGAGGAGTCAACATACAAAGCAACTTGCCAAATCTAGCAAGGCCCAACCGTCGGGATGGTGGGCTAGGCATCCAGACGGTGGTCTTTGCCAGCTAAGCATCAAGGCTCCACCTCATTCTTCCTCTTCCTCTATAAATAGGCATCTCATCTTCAAACTAAAGGAGGCCAGAACCAAGAAGCTTCAGAAAGAAATCCAAGAGAGAAAAAGAAAAGAGAAAGAGAAAAGAGTAAAAAGGAAAAGAGAAGTGCAACACGATCCGGTCCGTGATACACTTTAGTCCAAACTCTATACTTTTACATTTATGTTATATCTTTGTACTCAGATAGTTGAACTCCCGCCATTTATTTGTCTTAACTGATAATAAAGGTGCTTGTGTTTTAGTTGTTCCTTGTGAAAGACATTTTAAATACTGTCTTTTAATTTCAATTGTAATGATAACTGCCCACAGTCCTTGCTTATCTATAGCAATGGGCGGCGTGATTGGTTCCGTAAATCCTTCAGTCAGAGTTAAACATATGTACAATACTGTTTAGATTATGAAAATGTTGATGTCTTATTTATATTTTATTTATCTATGTATTATATGCTTAATGCATGATACAGTGATGTGCATAATTTCGGTGTTATACCTTGAATTATGCCATCAGTGCATCATATGACCCGTCGGTCAAACAACCACGGCGTTCCTACCGGTATGGCTTGTCCTCCATCGGAATGCTGAGGATGTTCTACTGATGTGTAGTACAGAACCTAAATGATCCTCATGAATGGCTTGTCCTTATGGGTTATTAGGGTTATTTAAATACTATATACAACCGTATTGGTAGTCTAACAACCACGGTATTCCTACCTGTATGGCTTGTCCTCCACCGGAATGCTGAGGATGTTTAACTGGTATATATATATGTATATATATCACAGATGACATATTGGGTAATTCAAGTATTCCTCATGAATGACTTGTCCTTCTAGTTTACTTGAATTAGTCAATTGGTACATCTATGACTAGCTTTCTTAAGAAGTTGATGTGTTATGCTATAATACCACCAGTTAACCTAAGACGTGGTTGTGTTATGGTTTAATATGTACGCACTTATAATCATGAGATCAAGTGAATAACTCAAGTATTCCTCATTAATGACTTGTCCTTCTGGTTTGCTTGGATTAATCACTTGACGTGGATATAACCGGTTAGCCTAAGAAACGACTATTTTATGATTTATTACCCCCAGTTAGCCTAAGAAGCGGCTGTGCTATGGTTTATCTACATCAGACCAACCAGTTGACTTGCCAATAAAATGGGAGTTAATCTTGGTACGGTAGCATTTCCAGTATTTAACTAGTATAATGCATATGGAATCCTTAAACTGAAGGATACTTTGTATTATTGTCTTAATCTATCTTCACATTTACATTTCTTAGACTAGTTATCAATATAAGCTCACATCACAAGCTATCACATCATGTCCTATTTAAATTAGCAACTTGACTATTTTATTTTGTTTCCAAATTATTAAAAATTTTTGTGGGAACGATACTTGGACTTAAAATCAAGAATACTATAATTTGACCACTTATACTTGGGTGTATAATATTAATCCGATCACGAAAAAGTGTGAATCAATATCTGTGTATTATATGCTGCATGCACGATACACTGATGTATGTAATTTTGGTTATGTGCCTGAAATTATGTCATCAATGCATTAGCAACCTGCCAGTAAAATGTAAACCCCCACATTCTTATCGTTATGTAGTAATGTACTTATGTTTTAAAATGCTAATATAACCAGTGAAGATTCTTCATACCAAGGAGAAGGTGCTTCGTAATAAAGTCATCCAGCTGGTGAAGATCTTGTGGCAACATCATGGGGTGGAGGAAGCTACCTGGGAACCAAAGTTGGAGATGCAATAGAAGTACCCTTATTTATTCTCTACTTAAGGTAAGTTTCGAGGATGAACCTTTCTTTAAGGGGGATGGATTGTAAACCCCCACATTCTTATCGTTTAAAATGCTAATATACGTAATGATGTATGCATAAATTATGTAAATTGTAAGAGTAGAAATAAAATGTTAGTTGAGATAATAAGGTATGTTGTAGAAGTTTGGAAGTATTTCGAAGTGAACGAACAATTTAGACAAAATTTGGGTAGAAAGAATTTTGGACACTGCCTAGTATTTAGATCACAACTTTTTATTCTGAGCTCCATTTGCTATGCAATTTTTACAGTAGATAGTAGACTGCTAGGGCTACAAAAGTGTATTTCACAAAACATTTCCAACTCGACCTCTAAACAGTCCAAAACTTCACTAGATATTTCAGAAGAAACTAGGATGACGTTCGAACATGAATCGATGTTCGAACAACAGCGAGTCCTAGTACTTTGGTTTTTGTAGAGCTTTGATCGAAATGTAAAAGTACGAGGAGCAACTGACGTTCAAATGCCAAGTGTTGTTCGAACGTAAAGTAGTAAAATGCACTATTGACATTCGAACGCCAAAGTAACGTTTGAACTTGACTTACGAATTTAGGGTTTCAGAATCACACACAGGAGGTCATTTCTCACCCTATAAATACATAAAGACACTCCCATTAGCCTCATTTCAACATTTCTAACCCTAGGGAGGCTTAGAGAGGAAGAAATAAGGAAAAAAACTAGAGATCAAGGAGGGAGTTTTCAAGTGGGAAAGATCAAATCTTCATCTACTTCACTCAAAACTAAGGAAGCAAGGTAGGGGTTTTCTTCCTCTTCTCTTACATTGAGGCCAGGGCTTATATATATGTATGTTTTGACTATAAATCCTATTTATTTGTTAGTAAATTATTGATTCTTGATATTCTTGCAAACGTTATCATGTTTTAAACAAGTTATGGTTGGGTAGCCATGAAATTTCTTCTTCTTGACTCAAAATTGTAGTTTTCAAGAGAAATGGATTTTTCTCTTGATTTTTCCTTTGTTATTGATTTCAAAACATTAGTTCTTTGTATTGAACAACAAAATGGTATTTATGATGATCTCTTGCATTTTTCTTCAATTGTTCTATTGAGATACTATATGTTAAATTTGGGGATTTTGGATTTTACTTAGAAATTTGAGAATTTGGTTGCATATTGTATCTCTTGTGGATGTTTGGATGACTATGGGTGGCCATTGACTGGGTATCATGGAGTGGGTAGATGTGTTTCTTACTCCTTGCGGGTTTAAATTTTTCCTACCATTCGTAGTGGGGTTGATGCCTTGCGGCGACCAAACCACTATTCGCTCACGGGTACTGAGGCTAAGGGTTAGTATACTATTCCTGGGTTGGATTTATCACTGCCAATGTGTTGGTATACACCCTTCCTAAAGTTGGATATCCTTGTGAGGATTAGGTGTGTGAGTATGGGCCAGGATATTCTCGATCT
This sequence comes from Ilex paraguariensis, assembly GCA_963454935.2. Lineage (NCBI taxonomy): Eukaryota > Viridiplantae > Streptophyta > Magnoliopsida > Aquifoliales > Aquifoliaceae > Ilex > Ilex paraguariensis. The sequence goes on from CAUOFW020002391.1 coordinate 570,958, forward strand.
ATTTATTCATGCGGTATCTTACATCATACCTGAAATACATTGTGCATTATTGCTTATTGTGCAAGTGGTTGGTTATGGTTTATTTTTAGAATTTTTATTTATAATGAAAATGGTTTATTGTGAAAATGGTTGTGGTGGAATGGGTAACTTGATGGTATTCTTAGCGTTGGGAATTGGTTTTACTCTTTCATTTAATTATTGTTATTGTATAAACTTGAGATCGAATTGCCACTGTTTTCTCTCAAAAGCTATGTCTATGATATTTGTAAAATGAGACTGACTGATTTATATATTTTCTAAACCTTGTTTGAGTTTGAGAAGATTTTTCTACAGAGCTTTGTGCTCACTCCCTACAAACAACATATTTTTCAGATTGTGTGCTAGGGGAGGAGCTCGGTGTAGATGAGCAGGCACATTAGGAAGTTCCAATAGATGGGAACATGGATCCCAAGATAGATGTCTAGAATTATATTCTCTTTTTTCCTAGACTAGGAAAATTTATTTTGAGACAATGTGAAGTCTAATATATTGTTATTCCGCTACATGATTAAGTTGATTCTTTTGGGATGTAATTGCTACAGCCTGACATATTCTTTTGATATTATGGCCATGGTTTGGCATATTCTCTTTGGGAATGTATTGGAGATATTACATTGATGAATGAAATTTTCTTATTTGATGGGTTTATTTAGTTGCTCTCATGATGTGAATGGTACTTAGATAGTAATGTCGTCCAAGGTGGATTTTGGGGCGTCACATAAAACAACCACAGAAATCCTATCGGTATGGTTTATCCTCTACCGAAATGCTGAGGATGTTAATTGATGCATCGTACAAAACCTAAATGATCCTGATGAATGGCTTGTCCTTCTGGGTTATTAGGGTTTAGCTTATATATAACTATAAGATGAATGACCTAAGTGATCCTCATGAATGGTTTGTCCTTCTGAATTACTTAGATCGTTTAATTGGTATAAAGGATAATATTGACAGTCTAACAACCACAACATTTGTATCGGTATGGTTTATCCTCCATCGGAACGCTGAGGATGTTTAACTAGTATATATATATCACAGATAGAGTCAACTGAATAATTCAAGTATTCCTTATGAATGGCTTGTCCTTTTGGTTTGCTTGGGTTAGTTAATTGACACATCTATAACCAGCTAACCTAAGAAGTTGTTGTGTTATAACTAATACCACCAGTTGACCTAAGAAGTGGTTGTGTTATGGTTTATTATGTACACACCTACTATTATGAAGACATATGAATAATTCAAGTATTCTTCATGAATGACTTGTCCTTCTGGTTTGCTTGGATTAATCAATTGTCATGGATACCACCAGCTAACCTAAGAAGTTGCTGTGTGATGGTTTATATACATCAGACCTACCAATTGACTTGCCAGTAACATGGAAGTTAATTGTTGTAAGGTAGCATTTTTAGTATTTAACCAATATAACGCATATAGGATTCATGAACTGAAGGATACTTTTTATTATTGTCTTAATCTATCTGCGTATAAACGTTTACTTAGGACAAGTTATCAATCTATGCTCACATCACATGCTATCACATGTTGTCCTATTCCAATTAACAACTTAACTATTTTTATTTCATTTCCAAATTATTAAAACTCTTTGCGGGATTGATATTTGGACTTAAAATTGAGAAAACTACAATTCAACCACTTATACTTAGGTGTATAATAATAATCTGATCACGAAAAACTGCGAATCAAGTTTTTGGTGCCCTTGCCGGGGAGTAACGATAATTTGAAAATAAATAAGATACAAAAATTGTTTAGTTGTATTATATGTATATAAAGTGTGTTTTTTGTTTAAGTAGTTTATGTCTGTTCATTCATCCGTAGGATCTGTAAATCAGTCATCTCCTTCGTCTTCATCATCTTCATTTACACAAGAATCATTTGAACTAAGTATGGCTAGAAACGTACCTAAGGAAGAACAACCTAGAGAACAGGAAGTAGTTGAAAATATTCGACCATTAAGAGAATATCTAAATCCAACCTGAACTAATGTCCCATCATGTTTTGCTTTTCCAACAGATGCTCCAAATCTTAATATTAAGCCAAGAACAATCCAATTATTACCACTGTTCCATGGTTTAGAAACTGAAAACCCTAATATTCATATGAAAGACCTTATGTTCATATGAAAGAATTTTAAGAAGTCTGTGAAACATTGCAAGATAATTTTGAAATAGTTAGATTAAAACTATTTCCTTTTTCTTTAAAAGATAAAACAAAACAGTGGCTTAACTCTTTAAGAGCCAATTTAATCACAAACTGCCAAGCTTTACAAGCTGAGTTCTTTTAAAACAAAATTTTGTACATCGTATAAATATATTAAGATGTCAAATAATGAACTTTTCTATAAATGTAAAACCCGAAAAAATTTAAATTTTTCAAAAAAGGGTAAAATGGTAATTTGCTACTATAATGCGGAATGAAAATTCATATTTCTTTAGAGCTTGTATGATGCAATGGACCTCACTGTTGGATTCGTATCGCGAAATTGAGCTACCCTATCAATATTTATCAAATTATGAGATAGTCGAATTGACTCTCAAACGTTCCCAAAATAGAAATTATAAAATTTAGTTAAAGTTCAAATAAAATTAATTTGAACTTAAACCGGGATGAAATGAATCGTTTTGATGTGAAAAATGGACCCGGAAGTAGTAAATGTGCGGAGCGATGTGGACCGCGCAATTAAAAATATAAATAGGGGCTAAATATCTAAAAAATCAGATATTTCCACCCCTTTAGCTGGCTGAGTTCAGGCGTTGAAGAGATAAAAGAGAGAGAAAAAAGAAAAACAATAATTTTCAAGACTTCTTCCTCTGATCTACGTAGGTCTGTCAGCCAGAATCACTTGGACCAAGAATGAAAGTTGGTCTATGCGACGAAGGCTACACGTACGTACCAATAATGAAGGATTTCACTAAAGTTTCAAAGGATTTTATGCGTACCTCAAGGTTTTGGGGGTTGGGAGGTGTTCTTGAGGTTTCTCCCACTCGTATCACACTCTAAGAGGTAGGGTTCCTTCCTGCTCCAGTTTATTTCTAACCTAGGGTGTTCATATGAAATGGTTAGAGGTATAGAATAAATTATGACTTGCCTATGGTCATGGAAATAAAGAACAGGGGGGTATAGAAATGGCCTAGACCGATTTCTAGTTTAATTTGATATAAAGGAGTTATTGGTGTAATCACTTGAAAATTTGGTTTATGTGGGCATGTTATATGTTTATATTATGCCTTATAATTAAGTGTGATTGGCATGAAAGGGTGGAATGTCATACATGGACCTTGTGTTAGGTATAATTGTTGATATATGCTAGTTGATGTATTGACATGATAATCAATTTTGGTGATTATATGCATGTGATATAAATTGTCATGTAATATGTGGACATGTGGTTGAATTGCTCATTTGGCATTATTGCATATTGGGCATGATGTCGGCATCACATTCATGGGCTTTATGCATGAGTGTGGGTGTGTGGGTGCATGGTTTAATCAAACACCACACTTGGTGCTTGGTGGGTGGGCTCGGGAAAGTTGGATTGAAGATCCGACTGATTCACACGGTTACATGCATGGAAAACTTGTATCGGGTATAACAAAAAGGGCTAGATTCTCCATCGGGTGCAACACCCGGCTACTTGGTTCATACACTCTCCTAAGATGAAATTATGGAAAAGTGTAATGGCCTACGAAGCCAGTTGTGTGATTCAAAAGTCTGATATCCAACAAAGACACGTGATTTTATTATATGAATGATTCATTTGAAGAAAAACATCCAAAAATGAATTCGTTTTATAAACACATGGGTTGTATTTCAAAAATGATCATTTGATGTATTTCATCAATGATAAATGTTTTACACATGCATTGCATTGTGTGGTGGGAGCCGGTTCGGGTTGATGTGCGTGAGTGAGTCTCATCTCATTTTATTGCATGGCATAGTAGACTCCAACATGGAATGCATATATTCTTGATTAGAATGGCTATATGATTATGACTGTTGCATGTGAACATTTCATATGCACTTAGGTTGGGGAGTGGCCTCTATTGGAAATACTCCACTAGGCTTGGCTCACCCTATACATGAACACATTTCAGGTGCGAGGTTCATACCGATGGAGGACTCACATTTGGGGCCTCAACAATGAAGAAAAGTCGGGTTGTGGCTTTTGAAAACAAGGTTTTTCGTAAAACTTTTGTTAAATTCCATTTTTAGTATGTAATCGTATACATGGTTTGTAATATAACTTATGGATATCAAGTTTTATGTGATAAATATCATTATGCATGTTTTAGACGGTGTTGGAGTGATTTGGAAATGTATTGGAAGTGAAAAATAGTGGAAATAGGCAAAAGTGGGCAGAGAGTACCAGTACAATGTATCGGTATAGTCTGGTCCATCAAGCAAACAGTACCGGTACTCTTTCCAAATTTTTGAAAAAATTTTTAGAAGGCAAACAGTACCGGTATAGTCCAAATGGTACCGATACTGCCAGGGCTAGTGAGGAAACAGTACTGGTACACAGTATCGGTACTCTCTCCAATATTTTAAAAATTTTCAATTGCTTTGGGCTTTGGTTTCCTGGGTTCCAATGATACAAATGGACATTAAACGAGGTATGTTGGACCTCGGTTGGGTTAAATGATTAAAGGAACACGTGTCACACGTGTGAGTTATAATTTCGAGGAAAGGGATACTATTGACATAATGTCGGATTGTGCAGCATTCACGGGTATTTTTACGGGATGATGGATGGTCAACGGTCAATTAATGACCCCTGGTTTTTGGGCCGTCACCGCTTGGTATCAGAGCGTTGGTCATAGATTTTATATTAGCCATATGGGAAATGAGTCTATCATCTTCCATTGCGAGAGTGAAAGAGGTTTAGAGCCCTTGGTGTAGTTTAGGCTCTGATAGTGTCATAGCTTGGTATCTATCAGAGCATAGGTATACGTTTTACCTAGGACTTAAAGGGCATGGGTTTATACCATTGCATTCATTGTGCATTTCATGTAATGTGCTCCATTTTGCTACATGATTATGTGTTATGTGAATTATCTGTATGATAGAAATGTATATGGAAAGGGAAACAATTGGGGTAGGAAACATAACCTTGGGTTTCGAAAAAAGAGATGAACGAAATAGTTCATGGTGTAAATGCCTACTAGTAGGTGACACACGCACTACTAGTGAGATAAGGAGAGAAATTTTGAAGTTTGAAACTTGATCCCTATCTTAGGATACTATGTGAGTGTTCGATTGCTATTTGACATGTGTGTAGATGACAAATCGAGGAAAAGGACACCGAGGCGGTGGGTGCAACAACCAACCACCACCAGCCTTTGACCAACAAGCCTTTGTGGAGGCTATTGGTGCGACGGCTACTACTATTGCACGGACTGGTGCAAATGTGGGTCAAGGAGGCTCAAGCAATCACCAGAAGTTCAAGGCACACTAGCCTCTGATTTCCATGGGAGGGGCAGATCCGATGGTGGCTGACCATTGGTTCTGACAAGTTGACAAGATCTTGAGGGCTATAGAAATCACCTCCGATGCCACGAAGATAACCCTAGCTACCTTTCAGCTAGAGGAAGAATCCCAAGTGTGGTGGGATTGGGTCAAGGGCTCCAAGAACTTGGAGATAATGACATGAAGAGAGTTAAAGGAATTCTTCATGGGCAAGTACTTCCCAGCGGCCGGTAGACATGCACAGGCCCGAGAGTTCTTAGACTTGAGGCTAGGGATGATGACGGTGATGGAGTATGTGGCTAAGTTTACAAAATTAGCCCGTTTTGCCGACGATTATGTGGCCACAGACATGGCCAAGGTAAGGAAGTTCGAGGATGGTCTGAAATTGTCCATCCAGGGTAAAATTGTGAGTCTTCTTCTTCAAGTTTTGGACTCGATGGTCACGACAGCTATGACTATTGAGAGGGAAGTAGATGATGCACGAAAAATCTGGGAAGCTGGTGTTAAGGACAAGAAAGAGGGCCAATTGTTTTCTTCAAGTTCGGGGAAGAAGCAAAGAACTTCAACTCCACAGGGCCACAGTTATCAAGGCCAAACCCAAGCTCAATCCTTCCAAGGAAGGGGAAATCAGAGGCCTTCCTACCAGGCAGGCCAGAGAACTTGTTATCATTGCACCAACCCGATCACATGAAATGGGATTGTCCTTAGAGGCAGGGATCCTAGGGTTATGGGACTTCTTAATCCCAATCATCGGTGGGGCAGCCACAGGTGCACAACATTCCTCCCTACCCCACCATGGGCCAGGGAAGCCAGTACCAGTTCCAGGGTGCTGCACAGGCCCCCACTATTTCACGTGCAGGTATTCTGCAATTAGGCCAGATGGCCCAGGGTATGGGTCGAGGTCGAGGTCGATGCCAGGGTTCACAAGTCTATATTTTGGGAACCTAGGGACGTGTTTACGCCATTATGTCTCAGACTGAGCCAGCAGATCAGCCAGTGATACAGGGTACATTTCTACTCTCTCGCTTATGGGAAAGAGTATTATTTGACTCTGGGGCATCTCATTCATTTATATCTGCATTTTGTGTGAAAGACTTGGGCTTAGAGGTTGAAACGTTAGAAAAGCCATTGCATGTGAATTCTCCCCTAGGAGCTAGGATGAGAATTGACCAGATATGTCGAGGTTGTGAGTTAGAGATCTCAAGGATTCTACTCACTGTGGACCTTGGGGTTATCGACATATTGGAGTTCAACGTCATCCTTGGGATAGATTGGTTGGCAGTACATCGAGTCATCACTGATTGTGATCGGAATAGGGTCATTGCTTACACACTAGATAATGTTTGTTTCAAGTTGCAAGGGGAAAAACATAATGCTTTACCTCAAGCCGTGTATGATTCTCGATGGAACAGACAGTTAATGGATTGGCTAGCAAGCCTTACCCTGGAGGATGAGGTGAGACGGGAGTTGGGTCTACCTCAGGTGGTTTATGAGTATTAGGAAATTTTTTTAGATGAACTACTAGGATTACCTCCACATAGGGATGTAGACTTCACCATTGAGTTGCATCCCGATAAATCTACAATTTCTATGACTCCACATAGGATGGCACCTACTGAGTTGCAAGAACTCAAGGTCTAATTGCAAGAATTGTTGGACAAGGGCTTTTTTAGACCGAGCACTTTACCATGGGGCACTTTGGTGTTGTTTTCCAAGAAGACGGACAAGGCCCTTCAACCATACATAGACTACCGGCAGTTGAATAGAGTTACTATCAAGAATAGATACCTTTTGTGGAAGATCGATGATTTTTTTGATCAACTAAGAGGGGAGCGGGTCTATTCCAAGATAGATCTTCTCACCGGTTACCATTAGTTGAGGGTTAGAGAGGCAGATATCCCTAATACAACGTTTAAGATGTGGTATGGGTATTTCGAGTTGATGGCGATGCTATTCAGATTGACGATTGCCCTAGCAGCGTTCATGGATCTCATGCATAGGGTGTTTCAACCCTACCTAGATTAGTTTGTCATGGTCTTCATTGACGACATCTTGGTATACTCCAAGATTGGGAGGAGCATGAGGTTCACTTAAGTAATGTTCTCCAGGTCTTGAGAGACCATTAGTTGTATGCTAAGTTCAGCAAGTGTGAATTTTGGCTTATAGAGGTGAAATTTTTGGGACATGTGGTGTTGGCTTTAGGTGTATCCGTGGACCTAGAGAAGGTTGAGGCATTAATGAATTGGGAGAGGCCAAAGTTAGTCTTTGAGATATGCAGTTTCTTGGTATTGATAGGGTACTATCGGAGGTTCATCGAGGACTTCTCCGATTAGCTGTACCTATGATGAGATTGACCCAGAAGGAGGTAAAGTTTGAGTAGAATGACTCGTGTGAGAAGGCATTCCAGGAGTTGAAGAGGAGTCTTACTTCAACTCCTATTTTGATAGCTCTACAAAGGGAACAGAGGTAAATAGTATGTTATGATGCAGTTGGGGAGGGTGGTGACTTATGGTTCTCAGTAGTTAAAAAATCATGAGCAAAATTAACCCATATATGATATGGAGTTGGCAGCCTTTTTTTTTTGCCTTGAAGGCTTCACGCCACTATTTATATGGTGAACAATTTGAGGTGTTTTCGGATCACAAAAGTCTGAAGTACATCTTTACACAGTAGGAGCTCAACATGAGGCAACGCAGATGGGTGGAGCTGTTGGAGGATTACGACTTCATTTTGCATTACCATCCTAGTAAAGCAAATGTGGTGGCTGATGCACTTAGTCGGAAGTCACAGGGGAGTCTTGGCTAGGGTGGCTTCCCAGGAGTGGCAGATACTCGAGATTGTGGGACAGTTCGGGCTATGTTACATGGGGCAGACTTAGGGTACTTTAGGGAGTTCAGTGGCTACACCTTCCCTATTGAGCAGAGTGATCGAGTCCTAGGGGCAGGACACGGAGATATTGTCCATTAGGGACCGAATACGGTTGGGGACAAGTGATGAGGGCTGGACCATTCACTTGGTTGGTAGTCTTCGATTTAGGGGAAAAATTGTAGTTCCCTGGTCTACAAAGCTGAGAGAGGAAATCCTTAGAGAGTCTCATTGCTCTCATTTTTGCTATATATGTAGGTGGCACGAAGATGTACCATGATATTCATGCCAGTATGAAGAAAGACGTTAGGAATTTTGTTAGACGATGTCTCACATGTCACCAGGTGAAGACTGAATATCAGAGACCAGTAGGATTACTCTAACCATTGGAGCTAGCTAAGTGAAAGTGGGAGCATGTCACGATGAATTTTGTGACCCACTTGCCACAGACTTCGCAAGGGCATGATGCGGTATGTGTAATAGTGGACCGGCTTACCAAGTTGACACATTTTTTAGCTGTGTAGATGATCTTCACACTGGAGGAATTTTGCAGATTGTATATACGGGAGATTGTCCGGTTGCATGGGGTGCCCATATCTATAGTATCGGATCGGGATCCCATGGTTATGACTCATTTTTGGGAGAGTTTCAAGCGAGCCATGGGGACACAGTTGATGATGAGTACTACTTTTCATCCCCAGACGGGCGGTCAGTCGGAGATGACTATTCAAACATTAGAGGACATGCTACGGGCATGCGTCTTAGATGTCAAAGGTAGCTGGGAAGATCACCTACCTTTGGTGGAGTTCACCTACAACAATAGTTACCATGCGAGTATACAGATAACACCCTATTAGGCATTATATAGGAGGTCGTGTCGATCTCCGGTATGATGGACGAAAGTGGGAGAAAGACTCTCTACGGGTCCAGACTTGGTTAGAGACACCTCAAAGAAGGTGGACTTGATACGAAAGTGTATTCTCATGGCTCAAAGCCAACAGAAGAGCTACGCTAACAAACGGCGGCGACCTCTAGAGTTTGAGGTGGGAGATCAGGTCTTCTTGAAGGTGATACCTAAAAGAGGAGTGGTTAGGTTGGGCAAGCGGGGAAAGCTTTCGTCGAGGTATATCGGGCCCTTTGAGATACTTGAGAGGATGGGTACAGTTGCTTACCGGTTGGCATTACCACAAAATCTATCAGATATTCAAGTGGTATTTCATGTCTCTATACTCTAGAAGTATACATCAGATCTGACACATGTGGTGGGTCGGGGTGAGTTGATTGTTGATGCGGATGGTACCTTCGAGGAAGGACCGGTGCGTATCATGGATAGGTAGGATTAGGTTTTGCGAGGCAAGACAATGAGGCTAGTGAAGATGCCGTGGCAGCACCGAGAAGTGGAGGAGGCGACTTGAGAGCGTGAAGATACTATACGTACCAATTGTCCTTTCTTATTCGAGGATGAAGGTACATTATTGTAGTCATTTAGTATTGTATGACTATTGCATATGCATGTGATTGAACGTGCATATGTGTGTGAATTTCGGGGATGAAATTCTTTCAAGGAGGGAAGAATGTAAAACTCGAAAAAATTTAAACTTTTTTGGAAAAAGGGTAAAATGGTAATTTGCCACTATAATTAAGGGGGGGGAGAATGTAAAACCTGGAAGAATTAAAATTAGTAGCTTTCTAGAGCTCAGATGATGCAACAGACCTCATCATTAGATCCGTATCGCGAAATTGAGCTACCCTATCAATTTTTGTCAAATTCCGAGATAGTCAGATTTTTTATGCTTTTCGAGACAACTGGGGGTCGGATGGACTCTCGAACGTCTCCAAAAATGGAAATTGTAAAATTTGCTTAAAAATTAGTTAAAGTTCAAATAAAATTAATTTGAACTTAAACCGGGATGAAATGAATCGTTTCAGGGCGAAAAAATGGACTCGAAAGTAGTAAATGTGCGTAGCGATGTGGACCGCGCAATTAAAAGTATAAATAGGGGCTAAATATCTGAAAACTCAAATTTTTCCACCCCTTTAGCCAGCTGATTTCAGGCATTGAAGAGAGAAAAGTGAGAAAAAAATCATTTTAAAGACTTTTTCCTCCAATCAACGAAGTTTCGTCGGTTGGAATCGCTTGGACCAAGAATTAAAGTTGGTCTACACGACGAGATCTACGTGTATGTACCAAGAACGAAGGATTTCACTGAAGTTTTCAAAGATGAGATTATGAGAAATCAAGTTTCGGGGCTTGGAAGGTGTTCTTGAGGTTTCTCACACTCATATCACGCTCCAAAAGGTAGGTTCCTTCCTACTTCGGTTTATTTCTAACGTAGGGTGTTCATATGAAATGTTTAGAGGTATAAAATAAATTATGACTTGCCTATGGTCATGAAAATAAAGAAAAGGGGTATAGAAATGACTTAGACCGATTTCTAGTTTAATTTGATATGTGGGAGTTACTGGTGTAATCCCTTGAAAATGTGGGCATGTTATATGTTTATATTATGCCTTATGATTAAGTGTGATTGGCATGAAATGGTGGAATGTCATACTTGAACCTTGTGTTGGGTATAATTATTGATATATGCTAGTTGATGTATTGGCATGGTAATGAAATTTGGTGATTATATGCATGTGATATAAATTGTCATGTAACATGTGGACATGTTGTTGAATTGCTCATTTGGCATTATTGCATATTGGGCATGATGTTGGCATCACATTCTTGGGCTTTATGCATGAGTGTGGGTGTGTGGGTGCATGGTATACCTGATCAACAAGTAATAAAGTGATAAGTAAAGTATCGTTCACACGAAGAATTATTGCTAATAATATCCAAGTACTTACTTTGTATCAATTCAATTTTATTTAAACAATTGGAATTGAACTATGGAGTGACTAAATTAAAACTAAATCTAAACTTAACAATCAAGGGTTGAATTTACTAGAGAAAAGAAGTTAAGATTACAACTTACCCTAATGTTTTGTATAAATCTTTCTAACTATATTTCTAGTTAATTGATGAAAATAAGTTGTTAACTGAGACCTCAAAGCCTTCAAGACCAATCTTCTTCTTGTTGATTCCTTCAATTCTCGCCTTCAATTTTCTTCCAATTCCTTGGTTTTTTCAGATGCTTTCAGCCCCCAAAAGTCAGAATATGTCATCCCCACACAAACTCTAGCATATATGTAGCTTTAGACTCCAATTTCGGGTAAAAAACAAGTCAAAATTTGCGTCACAGACCAACACAAGCGCAGCTGCGCCAAAAATTAGTGCAGTGGCGCCATTTGGACAGAGCGTTAGCGTAGGGGCGCGCCCCCCTCTGTAGGCCTAAACTTGCCCTTTAGCTTCCTCTTCCAAAAATCCACCCTTTCGGCTCCAAATTGACCTTGTTTCTTCCCAATTGATTATGATTACTTCCAAATGATCATCCCTACAAAATAACATCAAAACACACAAAACAAATAAAAATAAACATAAAATAATTGAAAACTTGCAATTTCATTAAGTGGAAAGTACTCAATTCGTAGGTATAAAACCCACTCATCAAATACCCCCAAACTTAAATTTTTGCTTGTCCTCAAGCAAAATGCTAAAAACAAAAACTATAAAAATTAATCCTCACAACCAACTACTCAAACAATGGATTAATATAAATCTGAACAATGGCCCCAAAAAAGTTACTACAAATAATAATTCACGGGAAACTCCAAAACAATGCAAAGTCTATCAATTCAACATACTCCTTAATTTTTCTTCCGCTCATGACCCTTTAAATAAATGAACATATCCGGACTATCAAGCTAGTCATCACCCAAATACATTTACATAATCAAATCCTTCATAGGTGAAACTCAATATCAACTCTATAAACTTACATTTCATATCAACCTCCACTCATTAAGGCAAACATATAACTAGAAGGACCAAAGAATTTTTTTTTTCTCACTTTTGTTTTTCTTTTTGTTTAGTGAGTGCATTTTATGCTCCATCTCACCTCCTACTGAGCGAGTGTGTTTTACGCTCCTTCTCATTCTGAACATGTGTTTACGAGTGAGTGCGTTTTACGATTCATCTCTACTCACCACATGCCTTTTTCTTGATTTTTGTTTTTTGTTTTTTTTTTTCATTTTTTTAACTCATGAAGGATCAAATCAAAATAATTTTCAAAAACTCACTTTTTTTTCTATACTAAGCCATCATAACCAAGATTTCCCCCAAACTTATATGAATAGCTCCATTTGCTTTGAATGATGCTTAAATAAATTTTCTAAAGTTTCAATGATATCTCCCACAAATATTTAACCAAATAAATTGTCTAAATAATAACTAATCAAACAGATGGATATGTGCCCATGAATGAAAGGATCAAAAACAATGTAAAACCAACTAGTATGTCAAACTACTGACTCAACATATTCATCAATTTCCCTTATATTGATAATTAATCTCATTCATCATTGACCATGATCAAATTCAATCAACTCATTGCTCAAGTCGTACTAAAACATGTAATCTACATGCAAACATGTTATCTAAATGCATACCTACTAATGCAAATGCAAACAAGAAACCCCCCCCCCCCCAAACTAAAACTAAACACTGTCCTTAATATAAAAAATAGAAAAAATTAAGACAGAGGACTTCCCTAAGACTTCGCTAGTTGGCATCATCATCAGCGTCCTCGTCATCCGCTGAGTCGGAAGTGTATTCGGGAAACATAGGTGGGTTGTTCTAGTAAGCCTTTGTGTGTGCTCATACTTTATGTTCAATCCTTAGGACCTGCAAGCAATTGACATACCAATTAAAATGTACTAACTAACTAACTACATTATTTCTTATAAAAAAAACTAAATTAAAATAAAATGAAATAAAACTTAGAAACTAAAATTTGGGTTACCTCCCAATTAGCGTTTGTTTTATAGTCTTCAGCCTAACTACTTCCTGTTTCATCCCGGGTCGACATGGGTAATTGAGGTCTTTTCATGATCAATATCGCCGCCCCAATATTGCTTTAGTCTCTATCCATTCTCCTTGAAAGTTCTTTCGAATTGGCTTCCTTGATTCAGCCGCTCCCTGTGGAAACACCTCCTCTTTATATAGCTCGGAGTTCTCAACAGGATCTGAAATACCACTTACTACGAATACCCCATTCATTGAATCTTCTACCAAATCAACCCAAAAACATTCTTTTGGTTCCTTTGAAAATTTTATAGCTAAAAATACATTGAATGTAACCTCTCGATCATGGACTCACATAATTAGCTCACCTTTTTGTACATCGTTAAGTGTTCTCCACGTTGCTAAGAATGGTCGCCTAAGAATAATAGGTATTTCTCTATCTTCCTCACAATCTAAGACTATGAAATCAGCTAAAAAATGAACTTATCCACTTTAATTAGAACATTCTCAACTATGCCCCTTGGATAAGTGAGTGATCTATCTGTAAGCTACAATGTGATGTTAGTAGGCTTTGCTTTCCTGAAAAACTGACTGCCTATTGTGCATGGAATTGTAAAGCCACCCGGATCTTTAAGCTTTGGTGGTAGCTTCTTTTGAAGAATAGCACTACATTCCTCCGTAAGTGCCGTTGTCTCAAAATTGCCTAGTTTTCTCTTATTTGACAAAATTTCCTTCAAAAATTTCACATAATTAGGCATATTCTCCACTACTTCTACAAAAGAGATATTTATTTGGAGCTTCTTAAACACTTCCATGAATTTAGAGAACTCCTTATCCCACTTCTGTTTTTGTAGACGTTGTGGAAACGGCACGGGAGGCACAATAGGTCTCAGATTACCTCCATTCGAACATGCAACTCGATCTTCTTCTTTCTTTTCATGATCCATAATCTTGCTATCTTTTATTTTTTTACCCTCAGTATCATCTCCATGTGATTGTTTTGGAGTTCCATCCATAGCCTCAGGGAACTCTTTTCTGCTTCGTAATGTAATAACACTGCAATGCTCCTTACCTTCCCTCTTAGGATTGCTCTCTACATCACTAGGTAGAGTGCCTTGAGGGTGGTTATTAATGGCATGAGCAAGCTGACCCATTTGGTTTTCCAGGTTTCGCATTGAGACTTCCATACTGTTCGTCCTTGTCTTATTATGTGATATGTACTTGGAAAGCAACTCCTCCAAATTCGACTTATTTTCTTGTTATGGTGGAGCTTGATTCTAAAAGCCTGGTAGGTATGATTATGTTGGACCAGAAGGTTGGGCTTGATTACTATTCTATGAAAATTCTAGATGATTCCTTCTACCAGGGTTGTAATTATTAAAATTATTGTCATATCGTTGCCTGTTGTGGTTACCAATGTATTGTACCAACTCCGAATTAATTCTACATTGATCACTTGGTTGATTCCCAGCACACAATTTACAAACAACTGCCACACTTTGAATAGGTTGCACCCCTAAAGCATCAATCTTCTTTGTCAATGTAACAACCTGTGCAGCCAATGCAGTAACCGCATTAACTTCATAAATTCCCGCTACCTTTGGCTAATTGATCCTTGTAGAGGGCCACTAGTAATTGTTGGCAGCCATCGTTTCAAAGAACTCGTCAGCTTCATAAAATTTTTTTCCCATTAATGCCCCACATGCAGCTGCATCAATACTTGTTCGAGTAGCACTAAACAACCCGTTGTAGAACGTCTGAACTTGCAATCACTTAGGAATACCATGGTTAGGACATTTTCATAGTAAGTCTTTGAATTGCTCCCAAGCTTCATAAAGAGTCTCAGAATCATGTTGTGTGAATGATGTGATGTCGTTCCTCATCCTTGTAGTTTTAGCTGGTGGAAAAAATTTAGCTAAAAATTGTTGAGCTAAATCTGTCCACGTAGTAATAGAACCCGGTGGTAATGAATGCAACCAACTCTTCGCCTTATCACGATGTGTGAAAAGGGAAAAGTTGGAGTCTAATTGTATTTTCATTAACCCCATTATACTTGAAAGTGTAGCAAATCTCTAGAAAACTCATCAAATGATCGTTTGGGTCATCGTCAAGCAAACCCCCAAACTGCACTGAATTATGAATCATATGGATGGTACCTGACTTGATTTCAAAACTATTTTCTTAAATTGTGGGCCTTTGAATGCTCAATTGTATTTTTGTAACAAGTGGCATAGCATAATCCCTTAGTGATTTTTGTTCTACTTCAGCCATAGCTTCTTGGTTGTTTACTTATTGACACTACTTTCGCAAGTTTCAGAGCCTTCTTTCGATTTTGTCTTCGAACGGTAGTAGCTCCTGACCTGTGGATCATGTTTGCATACAAAATTCAAAAGTGCTTACGAAAACAATTAAACAGTAAAGTAAATAAGTTTAAACTAAGATCAAATTGATTGAAATTAATATTGAAATAATTACTAGAATAAGTCCCAGGCAATGGGGCCAAAAACTTGTCCGAATTTGACACTGACAATTTACATACAAGTATACACGATCAACAAGTAATAAAGTGATAAGTAGAGTATCGTTCCCATGGAGAATTATTGCTAATAATATCCAAGTATCAACTATGTATCAATTCAATTTTATTTAAATAATTGGAATTGAATTATGGAATGATTAAATCTAAACTTAACAATCAAGGGTTGCATTTACTAGAGCAAAGAAGTTAAGATTACAACTTCCCCTAATGCTTTGTATAAATATTTCTAACTCTCTTTCTAGTTAATTGATCAAAATAAGTTGTTAACAGAGAACTCAAAGTTATTTATCAAACCTCTTCCGATAGTTAGATAAAATTATCTCTCCCAATTAAATTACTATACTCCTATGCAACATAAGTTGGATTAGATTCATTAAGTTCAAACTCTCATAAAAGTTACACACGACATATAGGTATATTCCTGTCCTATACACAAACCCAACTATTCAATCCTAAGAAGAATAAACTAGACGCATGTCATCATATTCTGATCTAAACCTAGAATTTATTTCCCAATTTCATCTAGGTTATCAAATTAATAGTTGGCCACACAATCATACATCAATCACAAAATACTACACACAACTCATATAAGATCAATAAGAACTAGAAACGAGAGTAGATTAATTTAACTAAACATAGGTTCTATTGCAATCTTAATAATAATTTAGTTCATAACGTAATTGAAAAATATCATACTATAATTAAACAACATCCTAGGAAATCAAGAAATAAAAGTAAGAGAAAAGAATGAAAACTTAAGTGCAATCTTCAATCCTTCTCTAGCCTTCAAGACCAATCTTCTTCGTGTCGATTCCTTCGATTCTTCTCTTCAATTTTCCTCCAATTCCTTGGTTTTTCCAGATGTTTTCTGCCCCCAAAAGTTAGAATGCGTCATACCCACAAAAACCCTAGCATATATGTAGCTTTAGAGTTCAATTTTAGGTAAAAAATAAGTCAAACTTTGCGTCACGGACCAACACAAGCACAACTACGCCAAAAATCAGTGCAAGAGTGCCATTTTGACAGAATGTTGGTGCAAGGGCATGCCCCCCTTTGCAGGCCTAAAATTGCCCTTGAGCTTCCTCTTCCAAACACTCACCCTCTTGGCTCCATGTTGACCTTGTTTCTTCCCAATTGAGCATGATTCCTTCCAAATTATCATCCCTAGAAAATAACATCAAAGTACACAAAACAAATAAAAATGAACATAAAATAATTGAAAACTTGTAATTTTATTAAGCCGAAAGTACTCAATCCGTAGGTATAAAACCCACTCACCACATATTGGGCATGATGTTGGCATCACATTTTATGGGCTTTTATGCATGAGTGTGGGTGCATGGTTTAATGAAACATCGCACTTGGTGCTTGATGGGTGGGCTCAAAAAAGTTAGATTGAAGATCCGACTGAGTTGTACGGTTGCATGCATGAAAACTTGTGTTGGGTAAAAGAAGAAAGGTTAGATTCTCCCTTGGGTGCAAGACCCGACTACTAGGTTCATACACTCGCCTAAGGTGAAATTTCATAAAAGTGTAATGGCGTACAAAACCAGTGGTGTGATTCCAAAATCTGATACCCAACAAAGACACATGATTTTGTTATTTGAATGATTTATTTGATGGGAAACATCAAAAAATGAATTGGTTTTATAAACACATGGGTTGTATTTGAAAAATGATCATTGGATGTATTTCATCAATGATAAAGGTTTTACACATGCATTGCATTGTATGGTGGGAGCTAGTGAGGGCTCGGGTTGATGTGCGTGAGTGAGTCCCATGTCGTTTCATGGTATGACATAGTAGAATCCAACATGAAATGCATATATTTTTGATTGGAATTGCTATATGATTGTGATTGTTGCATGCGAACATTTCATATGCACTTAGGTTGGGGAGTAGCCTCTGTAGGAAATACTCTACTAAGCTTGCTCACCCTATATGGGAACATATTTTAGGTGCAGGGTTCATACCAGTGGAGGACTCACATTCGTGGCCTCAACAATGTAAAAAAGCCGGGTTGTGGCTTTTGAAAATAAGTTTTTTCGTAAAACTTTTGTTAAATTTTATTTTTAGTATGTAATCGTATAAATGGTTTGTAATAGAACTTGTAGATATTAAGTTTTATGTGATAAATATTATTATACATGTTTTAGATGGTGTTGGAGTGATTTGGAATGAATTGGAAATGCAAAACAGTGGAAATAGGCAAAACTGGGCAGGGAGACAGTACCAGTACTCTTTCAAAATTTTTGAAATTTTTTTTGGAAGGTAGATAGTTCTGGTACAATCCAGATGGTACCGGTACTGCCAGGGCCAATGAGCAAATAGTACCGGTACTCTCTCCAAAATTTTAAAAAATTTCAATTGTTTTGCCATGCATTTGGGCTTTGGTTTCTTGGGTTCCAATGATACAAATGGACATTAAATGAGGTATGTTGGACCTCGGTTGGGTTAAGTGATTAAAAGAACACGGGTCACACGTATGAGTTATAATTCCGAGGAAAGGGATACTATTGACGTGATGTCGGATTGTGCAGCATTCACGGGTATTTCTGTGAAAATTCGAGAAAATTTAAACTTTTCAGAAAAGGATAAAATGGTAATTTGACACTGTAATGCGGGTTTAAAACCCATATTTATTTCTAGAGCTTGAATGGAACAACAGACTTCACCATTGGATTCGCATCGCAAAATCAAGCTGCCATGTCAATTTTTGTCGAATTATGAGATAGGCGGATTTTGCATGTTTTACAAGACGATTGGGTGACGAATGAACTTTAAAATGTCCCCAAAAATAAAAATTATAAAATTTTCTTATAATTGAATAAAATTTCCAATCAAATTAATTTGATCTGAAATAAGAATATAATTAAGTCATTTTAGGTTAAAAACGGACCCGTAAGTGATAAACGTGTAGGGCAATGTAGACCGTGCAGTTAAAAAGTATAAATAGGGTGAATTATCTGAAAAATCAGATATTTTCTCACCCTTGTTCAGCACACCACAAGTTGGAAGAGAGAAAAGAGAAAAATCAAATTTTCAAGCTTCCTTCTCTGATTTTCGAAGTTCCGTTGGTCGGAATTGCTTGGACCAATAACTAAAATTGGTCTATGGGACGAGGGCTACGTGTACGTACTAAGAACGATAGATTTCACCGAAGATCCAAAGAGTGGATTTTGTGAAAATCAAAGGTTTGGAGCTTGGGAGTGTTCTTGAAGCTTTCTCCATTTCTTTTACGCTCCAAGAGGTAGGGGTTCTTTTACTTTGGTTCATTTCCTACTTAGAATGTAATAAGTAATGTGTAGGTTGTGGGAATATATATTGGTCACTTACCTATGCATATGAAATAGATGAAATGGGTGTGAAAAAGGAGTATTGATATGGGTTAAAATAGACTTTCTAACTTGAATTTGAGATGTGGTAATTACTTGGTTGGTAATTCCATGAAAAAGTGATTTTCTGGGCATGCTATATGTTTAATATTATGTCTTGTGAATGATCTGGGAAATATCGTACTTTTATGGTATTGTGCAAAGAATGCCCAAGTGGAAATTAAGTTGTTATAGCATGGATTATGTATAACAAGCTTGTGAATTGTTGATTGATAGTATATGTTGTTAATATTTTAGCAACATGTTGATTTTTGGTAATTATATGGAATTGGTATTAATTGCCATGTTGTATGTGAGATTTGGTTAAAATGACTCAATTGGCATACATTGCATATTGAATATGACATAGACATTGCAATGGCGCACTACATTGCATTTGCACGGGGAATACACATCCATGACCATGAGGATGGGTGTGTGAGTGCATGGTTGAATCAATCACCATACTTGGTGTTTGATGAGTGAGCTCGGGAAAGTAGGGTTGAATATCTTACTAAGTCGCACACATAAAAACTTGTGTTGGGTATAGCAAGAAGGGATAGACCCCCCCCTTGGGTGCAATGCTCAGCTATTGGTTTATATACTTCCGATGGTGCAAGTCCAACAAAAGTGTATTGGTGTGTGGAGCCGGTGGTGTAACACCAAAAGTCCACTACCCAAAAAAAGACACATGGTTTTTGGTTATATAAATGATTCATTTGATAGGAAACATCCATAAATGAATTGGTTTTATAAACACTTGGTTTTTATCTTCAAAGATGATCATTTGATGTATTTCATCAATGATAAGGGTTTAAACTTACATTGCATAGTGTGGTGAGAGCCGGTTAGGGCTCGGGTTGTGTGCATGAGTGAATCTCATTTCATTCATGGCATGACACGATAGATTCCAACATGAATTATATATTCTTGCATTGGAATAGATTTTGGTTGTGATTGGTTGCATGTGCACATTTCATATGCATCTAGGAGGGGCGTAGCCTCTATAGGAAATACTCTACTAGGCATGACTCACCATATACGAGAACATATTTCAGGTGCGGGGCTTATTCTAGCGGAGAATACTCATTCGGGGCCTTGAAGGTGAAGAAAAGTCAGTTTGTGGCTTTTGAAAACAAGTTTTGGGCAAAACTTTGGTTTATATTCCATTTTGATATGTAATCGTGTAAATGGTTTGTAATAGAACATGTATATATCAAGTTTTATGCAATAAACATCATTATGCATGTTTGAGATGATGTTGAAATGGTTAAAATTGGATTGAAAATGGAAAACAGGTGAAAAAGGATAAATTGGGCAAAGTGTACCGGTACAGTATGGTCTAGAAGACAAAGCGTACCGGTATAATCTAGTCCAAAAACAAAACCCTACTGGTACGTAGTACGGGTATGCATTTCCCATAAGGCAAACCATATAGCTACATAGTACCGGTACCCTTTTCAAAATTTTCCAAATCTTAAAACTAAAGTGATATGCCTTTGGACTTTGGTTCCTTGGTTCTAAAGATACAAATAGACATCAAATGAGATGTATTCGGGTATATTGAACGTTGGTTGGATTAAATAATTGAAAGAACACGGGTTAAACGTATGAGTTAAAATCCTAGGTAAAGAGATACTATAGCGTGATGTCGGATCAAGCGGCACTCACAGGGCAATTTTACGGATTGACAGGTCGTCAACGGGACCCCCGGTTTTAGGGGTGTCACAATTTTCACTGGTTGACGGATGATCAACGGTCAATTAATGACTCCCTGTTTTAGGGGCATCACAGTAAAAGAAGGGAAATTTTTTTATCAATGTTGGAAAAGATTTAAAGATCTTCTCCAAGCTTGCCCACATCATGCATTTGAAAACTAGACCTTAGTTGTTTTTTTTTTTATGACGCTCTTTCGTCTGCAATGCTACAATTTGTTGAAATGATGGCACAGGGGAAATTTATGAGTAAAAATCCTGAAAAAGCATTTCAAATTTTTGATACTATTTATGAGAGTTCCCAGATGTGGAACTCGACTTGTTCAAATATAGTAGAAACAAAGTCATCTACATCCGAAAAGGGAAAATATGTGTTAAAAGAAGATGATAATTTAAGAGCTAAAATGACAAGTTTAACTCGAAAACTGGAAGCTTTAGAGATGAAAAGAATAAAACAAGTATCTGTCATTTCAACTACTGATCAAATATGTGAAATTTGTGCATTGTCTAGACATCTTGCAGCAGAATGTCCAACTATACGTGCATTCAAAGAAGTGTTAATTGAATAATATAATGTTGTTCAAACTTATAATAATAAGCCTTATTTGAATCCATATTTTGAAACTTACAATCTAGGATGGATAAATCATCCAAATTTTAGTTGGAGAAATACACAACCTATTAATCAAACACAAAGTCCACCACAACCACAAAATCAACAATAATATGAACCATATCAACCCCCACAAAGAAGAACTCTGGAAGATAATATGAATCAATTTATTCAAAGTCAAATGAGTTTCAATACTCAAATAACTCAAGCTTTTAATGATTTTAAAGCTCAAACTTCTCAGAGTATTGAAGATATCAAGAGTTGTAACGCCCCAAAAACCCCCTTGGGTGACATTACATTCTAAAAATCATTCACCCCATGAGAGCATTACGTAAATTCATCACGACGAAAGTTCATTCATCAACCATTCATATTTTAACAAAATTTGGGCAGAGTCTCCTTTGTACGGGGAGCTTTACCCAAAACACAACCTGTACAATTATATTACAATTGACCACACCGGGTCCACATATGCATAACTATTGACCACACCGGGTCTATTTATCCATCATAAAATAAACTTTCATTCATCATATGTCATATCCACACTATCATCCCAAAAGAATAGGTCCAATCTTGGCCTTTACATCTCCACAATGTAATAATATAACGCAGCGAAAATAACAAAAAAAAAGAACTAGACTTCAAAAGGATATTCTAAGTATAATCTAGTCTAGAACAAAATAAAAGTGTCGCTCTAAGCGTCCACCTCGGGATCCACATCCCCTTCAAGCGGAGTCTCCCAATGGGCGGGCTCCTTGGCTCCTAACTCCTCCTCAAGTGTGAAATCTGAAAAT
>CAUOFW020002391.1:594340-606609 GCA_963454935.2 Ilex paraguariensis
TCTACAAATTTCATGTTTTAAGTTTTGAGAGATATGGACTGCATCAAGGTCGAAATCGAGCTTGATGTTACAGCCAGTGCACTGTTCATCCCTTTTTCATTCTACCAAATTCAAACACACATCACTACACATATCCCCATTTTTACAACAATTATTTACTATATATCTATATACATATATAAAAGAAAATGCGGGGTGTTACAAGAGTCATCTAGCTAAGTTGACTTAGTCTCTCAGTAGGCCAGAAAAGGTAAAATTTCTATCTCAGCCAAAACCTCTGCAAAGTCAAGCTAATTTAATATTATCTGAACCTTCCCCAAGTCAAGTACAAGCAATCACAACATTAAGAAGTGACAAGGTAATTGATAAAACTATAAAGCCCAAAATTCCAAAGAAAATACGTAAGTCAAATCCTGTTAATGAACCACTTGGACCTGAATCGTCAATTGAAAAACAACCAGAAATACAAAATGAAAAAGATCAACCATGTCCTATTCCATTACCTTTTCCTCAAAGAATCAGGAAACCTACACCTGAAAAAGACCAATCTGAAATATTCGTGTTGTTCAAACAAGCCAAAATTAACATTCCTTTGTTAGATGCTATTAAATGGGTTCCAACTTATGCAAAATTTTTAAAAGATCTCTGTACAATAAAAAGAAAAAAAAATGTACTAAAGAAAGCATTTATAACTAAACAAGTTAGTACTATAATACAACATAACACTCTTCTTAAGTACAAAGATACAGGAAGTCCAACAATCTCATGCATCATTGGAAATTTTCGAATTGAAGAAGCTCTGCTACATCTAGGAACCAGCTGTAACTTAATGCCATATTCAGTATATACACAATTAGGGTTAAGTGAACTGAAACCTACCAATGTCACTCTACAATTAGCAGACCGATCAATAAAAATTCCAAGAGGAATTGTGGAAGATGTTATTATCCAAGTTGATCAATTTTATTTCCTAGCAGATTTTTTCGTAATAGATACACAACTAATTTTCCATGCATCTACATATATACTTGTTATTCTAGGTCAACCATTCCTAGCTACATCAAATGCGTTGATTAATTGTAGGAATGAAATCATGAAACTTTCATTTGGAAACATGACTTTGGAATTAAATGTTTTTAACAGTGCAAAACAACCTAGAGAGGAGGAAGAAATTTTTGAGGTAGATGTAAATGATGAGATTGTAGAGGAGAAAGTTAACACCTTTTCTTATTCTGACCCACTATAAGTCTGTTTGATTAACTCTGTTATTAATAGTGGAAATCCTGATGTGCAACTTTATGCTGATTTGTTAAATTCTTCGCTGGAAATAACACAGAATGTAATAAATTTGAATTGGGAACTTAAGCCCGATTGATCTATCCTTTATGCATCTCTTGTATATAGTAGTTAGAAGTTCTCCTTTGTGTTTTCATTTCTTTTGTATAGTTTCTTTGTTTGTTTTACAAATTAGGTTATGTACTATGGATGTATCTCGCATCCATATCTGATTAGCCATTGTCTAATAGTCTATTTCATTTATGCCATACATTAAAGACAATGTCTAATTTAAGTTGGGGCTGTGGGTGTCAATTAACTTATGTGTGAATTTACTTATACTTGTGTGTAGTGTTTTTATGTTCTTTAAAAAAAAAATTCATCTTTGGGACTGGTAGACGTTAAAGAACCGGACAGTGAGTCTTTTTAACTAAAAATAAAAATTAATATTTATAACAGAATATAATCAGTGTGCCGAACCAATTTCAGGTCGAACATTAGATCATCTCCAGTGGATTAGGTATAAGCAGAGTAAGGAGTACCCTAAGACGCCATCTTATTCTACCCCAATGTTAACAAGATATGTAAGAAATAAAGTTAGTCGTGTCACTGGTGTTATTGATACAGACAGTTCTGAATCTGAATCAATATGATCAAATAATGTATATTTTAGAATAATTGTACATATTTGTAAATAATTGTAAATAACTATATAGATTAATTAGGAAAATTAGTAAATAATCAATAACAGATAAAAAATTAAAAACCGCCAATTTTTTATAAGAAAAACTTTGCTATCTTTTACTCAACTTTTTAATTATGCACTTTTACTTATGCACTTGAACTTTAATTTATGTTTTGCACTTATTTGCTTTTGAACTTATGTTTTAAACTTGTTTGTTTTGAATTTATATATTTTAAACTTCTGTGTTTTGAACTAATGTGTGTTTAAGTTTGTTTATATTAATTTTGAAATTCATGTTGTTAAGTTAGGAATTAATAACTCATATGATTCACAACTAAATTAAATTTTTATTCTCATGCCTTGCAAGAATAATCTTAATCTGATCACGTGGGATTTTCATATTTTAGTTATGTACTATCTTAATATTTTTGTTTAAACTTATTCATAAAAGCACAATTAGATTTCTTTATTGTTAAAAGTCTAGCGAAATATTACACTTTTTGCATATACAGTGGAGATGTAAAACCTTATTGTAGATTTTGAACCAATCTTTCTTGGAGAGATAGTCTACATCTACTAAAGTACAAATCTTCGATTCAGTGGAAAACTTTCCTTGAATAATCTCATTAACTTTGATTTGATGAGCACTTACTAAATTGCATTATTAGCATTATCCTTAACTTTCATGCAGAAATTATACCAATATATGATTTCTGAAAAATGATCTTAGGCCATGTTTGACTAATTTGAGCCTTAACCATTTTTTTTACAAAATTATATCATTAGCTAACCATGATTGAGCCTGAAAATAAATTATTTTCTTGAAACCCAAGAAACACCCGAGCCAAATAAAAAGATATTGAACTTACCTTGCTATCTAATTTTCTTGCACCCTCTTTTAAAACAACAGAATACTGAAACACAAAAGAAAAAGAAAGGTAGAAAAGAAAAAAAGAAAGGCAAAAGAAGGATCCCAGTCAAAGAAAAGAAATTTGTAAAAGAAAATAGAAAGAAAGAAAAAAGCCAAAAAAGTGAAAAATGAAAAAAAAAATGCCAAATCCCAGAAAAATAATGAAGGGTGTCATAATACTAAAAGATAGCATTTAAAATCCAATGACATTGTTCCATAAACCTTACACCCATGGCCACATTACAACCCTAAAAAAGTCATTTTTGATTCCAGAAATCATATATTTTTATTAATCCTATCAATTCTAAAAAGGAAAATTTTAATAGTATATTTAATATAGTGTTAATATTATTTCATGAGATTATGTGAAATTCCATTTTATTCAAGTAACCCCATGTTCAAAAACTTGTTTAACAGTGTAGGGGCCTGTCCATCTTGATCTTAACTAACATGAAATAGGTGGAGGCTTGAATTATATAACAAGACTTTTTGAGAGGGCACAAAGGACTTCCGCACAATATTATTATCATGAAAAATTTTCATTCTAATCTTTGCATTTTCATATGCTTCATTTCTCAGTTCTTCCAATTCATTAATCTAAGGTTTGTGGAATTCATTTACTTTCTCAATATCAAAGTTTGCCATTTTGATTGCCTAGTATGCTCGATGTTCCAATTCCATAGGCAAGTGACATGGTTTACCATAAACTAGCCGATAAGGAGACATTCCCAAAATAGTTTTGTATGTAGTTTAGTAAGCCCAAAGCGCATTAGTCAGTCTTAAAGACCAATCCTTGTGGTCTAGACTTTTTATTTTTTTCAAAATATATTTTATCTCCCTATTGGCCAACCTAGTTTGTCCACTTATTCAGAGACGATAAAGGCATATATTTATGGGAAATCAAATATTTTTTCATTAGGTTTTCAAAATATTTTTTACAAAAATGTATTCCTCCATCACTTATAATGGCTCTAGGAATTCCAAATCTAGACAAATTTCATTTTTTAAATCTAATTATCGTGCGGTGATCATTGTTTCGACAAGGAATTGCCTCTACCAATTTGGAAACATAATCAACAACAACCAAAATGTACAAATGTCTAAAGGATGGGGGAAATGGTCCCATGAAGTTGATGCCCCAACAATAAAAAATTTCAATGACCAAAATAGGGTTCAAAGGTATCACGTTTCTTTCTAAAATATTCCCCATTCTTTGACATCTGTCGCAATTTAGACAAATGACATGTACATATTTAAAAAGAGCGCACTAATAAAATCCACACTGTAAAATTTTAGTAGCAATTTTCTTTGAAGAAAGATGCTCTCCGGATGTTTCAGAATGACAAAATGAAATGACTTGACCGATTTCATGATTGGGTACACAACTCCTTATTATTTGATCTTTACAGTACTTAAACACATCGAGATCTTCCCAAAAGAAATTGTGTATCACTTTCAAAAATTTATTTTTGTCGATCCAGGTGTAATGAAAAGGAATAGTACATGTGGCTAAATAATTGGTTATATCTGCATACTATGGTACTTCTATTATTGCAATTAGCTACCCATCTGGAAAGGTTTATTTTATTGGTATTGATTCTTCTCTTAAATGATCAACTACCACATTTTTAACTCATTTCTTGTCTCTTATGATAAGATCAAATTCTTGAAGAAATAGTATCCATCATAGGAGACATGGTTTAGCAACCTTCTTAGTGATCAAGTATTTCAAGACTACATGATCAGTAAACACAATAATTGAGAATCCAACCAAATATGAGTAAAATGTAAAATTCGGGTAAATTTGAACTTATTTATGAAAAAAGGGCAAAAATATAATTTGCCATTATAGCTTGGATGATAAAACAAACCTCACCAATGGATTCCTCTCACAAAATCTAATTATCTTGTCAATTTTTGTTGAATTCCAAGATAGTCAGATTTTTCATGTATTATGAGACAACTAGGTGTCAAGTGACCTCACAAATGTCCCCAAAAATAAAATTTATAAAATTTTCTTATAATTAAAGAAAATTTCAAATATAATTAATTTGAATTTAAATCGGGATGAAATTAATCGTTTTGGGGCAAAAAATAGACCCGAGAGTAGTAAACGTGCGGTGCGATGTGGATCGCGCAATTAAAGGCTATAAATAGGGGAAAATATATGATATTTCCCACATTTCTGCCTCCTGGTCTCACATATTGAAGAGAAGAGAGAGAGAGGAGAGAAAAGAAAATTTTGATTTCAAGGCTTTCCTCTTCTATCTAAGGAGTTTCGTTGGTCAGAATCATTCGGACCAAGAGTTAAAGTCGATCACCTCGACGAGGGCTACGCAACCACACCAAGAACGAAGAATTTCACCGAAGATCCAAAAAAGAGATTTGGAAAAATCAAGATTTTTGGACTTGGTTGGTGTTGTTGAAGGTTCTACCCTTCATTTCACGCTTCAAGAGGTAGGGTTCCCTTATACTTTAGTTTATTTTCATCCTGTGATGTCCATAGGAAATTGTTATATGTATTAAACAACTTATGACTTGCCTATACTCATGGAAATAAAGAAAGGGGTATAGAAATGGCCTAGACCAATTTCTAGTTGATTTTGCTATGTGGAAGTACTTGTGTGATTCCATGAAATTTGGTATTATGTGGCATGCTATGTGTTTATAATGTGCCTTGTGATTTAAGTGTGTTATTGGCATAGACTTGTGAAATGACATGCTTGGAACTTGTGTTGGATATAAAATGTTGATATATGTTCATTGATATGTTGACATTATGATGGATAATGGTAATTATATATAGATGATATAAATTGTCATGGGATATATGATATGTGGTTTAATTGTCCATATGACATTCATTACGTATGGGACATGATATGTGGTTAAATTGGCTTATATGGCATTCATTACATATCGCGCATGACAATGATATTGCAATAGTTAATTACATTGCATATGCACGGAGACATCGCATGTTGTGGGTGTGAGTGCATGGTGATATCAAACACCACACTTGGTGATTGATAAGTGGACTTGGGAAGTTGGATCGAAGATTCAGTTGAGTCGCATGGTTGCATGGAAAACAACTTGTGTCAGATATAGCAAGTAGGGCTAGATTCTCCCTTGGGTGCAAGACCCGGGCACTTGGTTCATACACTTCCCCTGCGGTGAAATTCCAAAAAAGTGTAATGGCGTATGGAGCCAGAGGTGTGATTCCGAAATTCGATACCCAACAAAGACACATGGTTTTATTTTAAGAAATGATCATTCGATGAATAGCATCCAATGAAGATTTGGTTTTATGAACACATGACTTTTATTTCAAAGTGATCATTGGATGTAATTTATCAATGACAAATTTATTACACATTTGCATTGCATTGTGTTGTAGGAGTCGGTGAGGACTCGGGTTAAGATGGATGAATGAGTCTCATCTCATTTCATGGTATGACATGGTAGAATTCCAACATAGAATTGCATGTCTTGTATGGAATGGTTATTGAGTGTTGAATGTTGTATGAAAACATTTCACATGCACTTAGGTTGGGGAGTAGCCTCTATAGGCGATACTCTATTGAGCATAGCTCACCCTATACGAAAAATTATTTCAGGTGCGGGATACATACCGGTGGACTGCTCTCATTCGGGGCCTTAAGGGTAAAGAGAGGCCAACTTGTGGCCTTAACCTTGAATTGTTGTAAAACTCTTGAGAAAAAACTATTTTTTGGCGTGTAATTATATGTAAATGCTTGTAATAGAACTTTTATGGATCATGTAAAACATATAAAACTTCATTATACATGTGTTGGGATGATTTTGGAAAGGTTTGGAATGGATTGAAAATTGAAAACAGGAGAAATAGGGAAACATCGGTAGAGCATACCGGTATGGAGAGGTCCAGAGAGCAATCCATACCCGTAGGGCCTACCGGTACAGTTTCCAAAATTTTGAAAATTTAAAACTAAAGTGATATGCTCTCGGACTTTGGTACATTTGGTTCAAATGATATAAATGAACATTAAATGAGATATATTAAGGTATATTAGACCTCGGTTGAATTAAATGATAATATATACACGGGTTACATGCGTCGGTTATAATCCCGGTTAAACGGATACTATTAGCGTGATGTTGGATTATGTGGCACTGACGGGTATTTTCGCTGGTTGACGGATTGTCAATGTTTGAAAAAGGACCCCCAGTTTTAGGGGCATCACAGTTTGGTATAAGAGTATAGGTATACGATTTACCTAGGGCTTGATGGACATGGGTTTAAACCATTACATTCACTATGCATTTCATGTTATGTGCTTTAAATGCTACATGTTATGTGCTACGTGTTATGTGAATTATATGCATGGGAAAATGTATATGGAAAGAGAAACCCCAAGTTTATGTTCGAAAAAAGGGATGAACGGGATAGTTTCAAGTGTAAATGTCTACTAGTAGGTGGCACACGCACTACTAGTGAGACAAGGAGATAAATCTCAAAGTTTAAACTTGATCCCTATCTTAGGATACTATGTGAGTGTTCTATTGCTATTTGAAATGTGTCTGGATGACAAATAGAGGAAGAGGTCGCCGAGGCAGTGGGTGGAATAACCAACCACCACTGGCCTTTGACTAACAAGCCCTTGTGGAGGCTATTGGTGTTGCGGCTACTACCATTGCACAAGCTAGTGTTACGGCTACTACTAGTGCACAAGCTAGTGCAAATGTAAGTCAAGGAGGCTCAAGTAACATCCAAAAGTTGAAGGCACACCAGCCTCCAATTTTTGTGGGAGGGGCGGATCCTATGGTGGTTGACCATTGGTTCCGACAAGTCGACAAGATCTTAGGGGCTATGGAGATCACCTCTGGTGACACTAAGATAATGCTAGCTAAATTCCACCTAGAGGGAGAATCCTAATTGTGGTGGGATTGGGTAAAAGCCTCTAAAAACTTGGTGGCGACGACATGGGGAGAGTTTCGGGAGCTCTTTATGGGCAAATATATCTCGGCATCTGTCCGACAAGCTAAGGCTTGGGAGTTCCTAGACTTGAAACAAAGAATTATGACGGTGTTAGAATATGTGGCTAAGTTCACAAAATTAGCCTGTTTCACCGACAATTATGTGGCCACAAACATGGCCAAGGTGAGGAAGTTTGAGGATGGTTTGGAATTGTTCATTTGGGGTAAAATTGTGGGCCTCTGCCTACAAAAATTGGACTTGATGTTCGAGGTATTTATGACTATTGAGAGAGAGGTGGATGACGCAAGGAACATCTGAGAGTCGGGTGACACAAGGAACATCTAGGAGTTGGGTGCTAAAGGTAAGTAGAAGGACGATCAATCTTTTTCTTCCAGTTCGAGGAAGAAGCAAAGGACTTTGACTCCACAAGGCCATAGCTATCAAGGCCAAGGCCAAGGTCAATCCTCCCAAGGTGGGAGAAATCAGAGGCCTTCTTACTAGGCAGGCCAGAGGACTTGGTATCATTACCACCAACAGGGGTCATATGAGTCAGAATTGTCCTCAGAGGTAAGGATCCCAAAGCTATGAAACATCTCAGTCCCAATCATCAGTGGGACATACACAGGCTTACTACATTCCTCCCTACCCCACCATGGGCCAAGGAAGTCAGTACCAATTTCAATGTGCTGCATAGGCCCCTACTACTTCACATTTGAGGGTTCCACAATCAAGCCAGAGCATGGGTCGAGGTCGAGGACAGGGCTCATAAGCCATGACTTCAAGGACCCAAGGGCGTGTCTACGCCATCACACCTCTGACTGAGCTAGTGGATCAGTCAGTCATTCAAGGTACATTTCTACTCTCTCACTTATGGGCAAGGGTATTATTCGACTTTGGTGTATCTCATTATTTTATTATTGCATCATGTGTGAAAGATTTGAGCTTAGAGGTAGAAACCTTGGAAGAACCATTGCATGTCAGTTCTCCCCTAGGTGCTAGGGTATGTATTGATCAGATATGTCAGGGATGTGAGTTAGCGATCTTGGGGATTCTACTCACCGTGGACCTTAGGGTCATGGACATGTCAGAGTTTGATGTCATCCTTGGGATGGATTGGTTGGCAGCACACTGAGTCATCATTGATTGTGATTGTAAGAGAGACACTCCTTACACACCAGATGATGTTTGTTTCAAGTTTCAGGGGAAAAAACATGACATTTTACCTCAAACAGTGTATGACTCCCGTTGGCACGGACAGTTGATGGATTGGCTAGCAAGCCTTACCCTAGAGGACAAGGCGAGACAGGAACTGGGTCTACCTCAAGGGTAGCAGGGAGGAACATTTACCCTTGATGGAGTTTGCCTATAATAATAGTTATCAGGGCAGCATACATATAGCACCCTATGAGGCATTATATGGGAGGCCTTGTCATTCTCCAATTTATTGGACGGAGATAGGAGAGAGACCCTCTACGGGTCTGAAATTAGTTAGAGACACCTTAGAGAAGGTAGACTTTATACAGAAGCGTCTTCTCATAGGTCAGAGCCGATAGAAGAGCTACGTCAACAAACGGCGATGACCTCTACAGTTTGAGGTGGGAGATCATGTCTTATTGAAGGTGATGTCTAAAAGAGCATTGGTCAGGTTCGACTAGCGGGAAAAACTGTTGCGGAGGTATATCGGACCCTTCGAGATACTAGAGAGGGTGGGTACAGTTACTTACCGGTTGGTGTTACCGCTAAATCTATCGGGTAAATATACTCCATATCCAACACATATGGTGGATTGAGGTGAGTTAATTATTGATGTGGATGGGACCTTTGAGGAGGGACCGGTGCATATCATGGATAGCTAGAATCAGGTTTTGCGAGGCAAGGCCATGAGGCAAGTGAAGGTGTTGTGGCAGCACCGAGGAGTAGAGGAGGTAACATGGGAGCGTGAGGGCATTATCCTTTCTTATTCAAGGATAGAGGTATATTTTTTTAGTTATAAGTATGATATACTTGTAGCATATGCATGTGATTTAATGTGCAAGTGTGTGTGAATTTCAGGGACGAAATTCTTTTAAGTGGGAAAGAATATAAAACCCGGGTAAATTTGAACTTTTTTCTGAAAACGGCAAAATGATAATTTGTCACTATAAAGTGGATTTAAAATACGTATTTTTCTAGAGCTCTGATGACACAACGAATCTCACCAATCGATTCGTCTCGCGAAATTTAGTTACCCTGTCAAATTTTGTTAAATTATGAGATAGTCAGATTTTTCACGTATTACGAAATAACCGGATGTCAGGTGACCTCACAAATGTTCTCAAAAATGAAATTTATAAAATTTCTTTATAATTAAAGAAAATTTTAAATAAAATTAATTTAAACTTAAACCAAGATGAAATTAATTGTTTCAGGGCGAAAAATAGACCCGAGAGTAGTAAACGTGCGGTTCAACGTGGACCGTGCAATTAAAAGCTATAAATAGGGGAAAATATCAGATTTTTCCCCAATTTTGTCTGCTGGTCTCACACGTTGAAGAGAAGAGGGAGAGGAGACAAAATAAAAAATTGATTTCAAGGCTTTCCTCTTCGATCTACAGAATTCCGTCGGTCGGAATCATTCAGACCAAGAGTTACAGTCGATTACATCGACGAGGGCTACACAACCACACCAAGAACGAAGGATTTCACCAAAGATCCAAAGAAGAGATTTGGAGAAATCAAGTTTTTTGGACTTGGTTGGTGTTCTTGAAGGTTCTACCTCATTTCACGCTTCAAGAGGTAGGGTTCGCTCCTACTTTGGTTTATTTTCGTCCTATGATGTCCATAGGAAATGGTAATATGTATAGAACAACTTATGACTTGCCTATACACATGAAAATAAGGAAAGGGGTATGGAAATGACCTAGACCAATTTTTAGCTGATTTTGATATGTGGAAGTACTTGTGTGATTCCATGGAATTTGGTATTATGTGGCATGCTATGTGTTTATAATGTGCCTTGTGATTTAAGTGTGTTATTGGCATAGACTTGCAAAATGACATGCTTGGAACTTGTGTTGGATATAAAATGTTGATATATGTTCATTGATATGTTGACATTGTGATGGATAATGGTAATTATATAAATACGATATAAATTGCTATGGGATATATGATATGTGGTTTAATTGTCCATATGACATTCATTACGTATAGGAAATGATATGTGGTTAAATTGGCTTATATGACACTTATTACATATGGCGCATGACATTGATATTGCAATAGTTCATTACATTGTATATGCATGGAGACATCGCATGTTGTGGTTGTGAGTGCATGGTGATATCAAACACCACACATGGTGATTGATAAGTGGACTCTGGAAGGTTGGATCGAAGATCTGGTTGAGTCGCATGGTTGTATGGAAAAAAACTTGTGTCGGGTATAGCAAGTAGGGCTAGATTCTCCCTCAGGTGCAAGAACCAACCACTTGGTTTGGATATCAAACTGAAATCTTTAATGAATCTTCTATAGAATCCTAGATGAGCTAAAAAGGATCAAACTTCTTTTACAGTCTTAGGTGGAGGGAGATTGGCTATTAAATTGATTTTGGAGTTATTAACTTCAATTCCCTTTGTAGAAACTACATGTCCTAAAACAATGCTCTGTGTGACTATGACATGACACTTTTCCTAATTCAAAACAAGATTTGTTTCCTCATATCGAATAAGGAATTTTTCATGATTCTTGAAACATAATTCAAATGAATCACCATATACCGAAAAATCTTCCATGAAGACTTCCAAAAATCGCTCAACCATACCACTAAAAATGCTTAACATACAATGCTGAAAAGTGGCTGGAGCATTACACAATCCAAAAGGCATTCTTTTATAAGCATAAGTGCCAAAGGGACATGTAATAGCCATAATATCCATCCAAAAACAATAATATGCATGACCACCTATTATTTCTAAGATTTGATCAAGGAAAGGTAGGGGAAAATGATCTTTTGTGGTGAGAGAATTCAACTTTCGATAGTCAATACACATACACCAACTAGTGACTATATGCATAGGGACTAATTCAATTTTTTTGTTTTTCACGATCATGACACCATACTTTTAGGCACTATCTGTGTTGGGTTGACCTATTTACTATCATATATAGGATATATAATATCAGCATCTAATAGCTTAAGTCCTTCAGCCCTGACTATTTTTTTTCAAATGTGGCTTCATCCTTATTTGCGACTATTGGGATGGTTTGAAATCTTCCCCTAAGTATATACAATGAGCACAAAAAAGTGGACTTATACCCTTTATATCTACTATCGTCCAACCGATAGCATTTCGATGATTTTTTATGACGTCTATCAATTGCTTCTCTTGGACTTCTAACAACTTTGAAGATATTATCACTGGATGAATTTCATCTCCCCCCCCCCCCCCCCCAAAAAAAAAA
>CAUOFW020002391.1:607963-647995 GCA_963454935.2 Ilex paraguariensis
TTTCTTATCCCCCCCCCCCCCCAAAGAAGACATATTTTAAGTCAGCCAGAAGAGGTTTCACCCTTGGTTTGATAACTAAAACATTGGGCTCTATAGACTTAGTTTCAGAAGGCAATAACTCTTCAAATTTGGGACTCCATGTTTCAATGGTTGACATATCTATAAACGGATTATTTTGGATAGACTCTAATACGCGTGACTCTTTCTTTGTACAAGCATTTTCAAATAGGTTTTTAGTTAAGGACTCAATGCAATTGACTTCATGTAGTTCTTCTTCTTCTCTAGGTTGTTTTGCAATGTCGAACACATTAAATTCCAAAGTCATATTTCCAAATGAAAGTTTCATGATTTAATTCCTACAATTAATCAATGCATATGATGTAGTTAGGAATTGTTGACCAAAAAATGACATAAATTTGTGTAGAGACATGCAAAACTAGTTGTGTATCCAAGACAAGGAAATCCATTGGAAAATAGAACTTATCAACTTGAACAAGTACATCCTCCACTACTCCACGTGGAATTATCACAAAATGATTTGCCAACTACAATGTGATATTGGTGGGTTTTAATTCATCGAACCCTAACTACTCATAGACAGAATATGGAAGTAGATTAAAACTAGTTCCAATATCAAGTAGGGCTTGCTCAATTCGAAAGTTTTCGATTATGCATGAAACTATAGGACTCCTAGGATCTTTGTACTTAAGAGGGACCTATTGCTGAATGATAGCACTAGCCTATTTAGTTAAAATGCTTTTTTCTATACATTGATAAGTCTTTTCACTGTGCAAAGGTCTTTTAGAAACTTGGCATAGGATGGGACTTGCTTGATTGCATGCTATAGGGCGATATTAATCTTTACTTACTTAAACAACTCAAAGATTTCATTATGATTGTTCAATGGTTGAGGCTTCTTGACTATTTGAGGAAAAGGTAAAGGAATAGGACTTGAATTTTCTTTTTCATTTGGCAACTCTATTTCCTTTTAAATCATTTGTTCTGGCTCAATTGGTTCATTTACTAGGATTGAATCAACTATGGGCTCTAGATTTTTCACTTTAAAGGTCTTGTCAATCACCTTACCACTTCGCAATGTGGTAATTGCTTGGACTTGGCTATGGGAGTGTTCGAAAGACATGATTTTGGCCTGGTTTTAGGTTGAGGTGGGAATTTTTCCTTCTCCGTTGTAGTCAAAAACTGGGTTAATTTGGCTAAATGACTCTTAATATCCTCAATATTCTATAAAATTTGAGCTTTAAAATCATTAATGTATGAGTGGTCTAAGTATTGAAACTCATTTGACTCTGAATGAACTAGTTCATGGTGTCCTCTAAACTCCACTTACGTGGGGTTGATCAGGCTGATACAATTGTTGAGTTTAGGGTTGTGACAAAGATGGACCTGGTAGCTGACTCACAGGCTGTGTGTTTTTTCAGCTAAAATTCGGGTAATTCTGCCACCCTGGGTTATACGTTTCTAAATAGGGGTTTGAATAAGACTTTTAAAAATTTGTAATGGCATTGGTTTGTTCCATCATAACCACTTTAAATCCTGGAATGGTAGGACATTCCCATGTGGGATGTTTAGACAATGCACAGATTCCGCGTGACTGCTTAGTGGGAGACGCAACATAAACTACCTTGATTTTTTTCATTTCTAGGGCTTCAAGCTTTCAAGACAAGGTAGTCATTCTGGCCCTTCGGTCATCTTCTTCTTTACACATGTATTTCCCTCCTTGGGATGAAGATGTCTTGTTTTTGACATTATTTGGCGAAGCTAAGTCACACATTTGGGAAATCTCAAAAATAGTATCAACAAACTCAAATGCCTCATTGGGATTCTTAACCATGAATTCCCCCTAAGCCATCATTTCAACAATATGACGCACTACAGATGGGTGGGCATCATAGAAGAAACCAACTAAACTCCAACTATCAAAGTTATGATGTGGGCAAGCTTGGTGAACACCCGTGAATCCCTCCTAACATTGAGAAAAAGTTTATCCTTCTTTCATAGAAAAATCATGATTTGACGTCTCAATGCATTAGTGCGGTGCACAAATTTTATTTTTTTTAAAAAATTCTATTTGCAAAACTTGCCAAATTTGAAAAGATTGAACTTTTAAAGAATTTAACCACTGTTTAGACTTATCCTTTAAAGAGAAAGGAAAAAGTTTCAACTGAGCCATTTTAGATTTTATTTTGCAAAGCACCACATACTTGCTAAAATTCTTTCATATACAAATACGCTTTTTCAGACTGCAGATCATGAAACTATGGTCAAAGTTATATTGTCCCTGCCTTAATGTACAAATTTAGATCATTAGTGGGAAACTAAAACATGATGGGGCATTGGTGCGTGTGGGATGCAAGTATTCCCTTACAAGTTGAACGTTCTAAAGTACCTCTTGTTCCCTTTGATTATTATTAACCATGCTTAACTCAAAAGAGTCGAAAGATGCTTGTGATGAAGATGAAGGACTAGATTGATTTATAGACTCTACTGATGACTTAATAGACAAAAACAATGAAAATATAACAAATAGTGCATACATATATAATACAACTTGACAACTTCCCTGTTTGTTTCAAAATCACTATAACTCTTTGGCAATAGCTTCAAAAAGATTGATCTGACTTGATTTATGTCATACACCCAAGTATAAGTGATCAAATTATAATATTTCTCGGTTAAGTCTTAGATTAAACCCACAGGGAGTTAACTTTTGGTATTCAAAATTGAAACGGTAAAATTGTCGTGTCTGTAAGGTGCAACAAAATAGCTTATGGTGTGATCTTAGAATTATCAAATAAATACTTAACTAAAACTTGGAAAAATACTAATAAAAAGGTACTCTTTAGCGCGAGGATGCAACATGCTTTATACTGTTTATTTATGAAAATGCCACGTTACAACAATTAACTTCCATTTTACTGGAAAGCTAACTGGTAAGTTTGATGTATAATTGAACCATATCACAACAACCGATTAGGTTAGCTGGAAATTCTATGTAACATGCACCAATCAAGTAACATTACTAAACCCAAAGATGAAACATTCAAAAAGTTTACTCTAGCTATTTAATCGGCATGTTAATGATTCAATGATGACAGAGTTCCAATTTATACATTGAATCAAAAGCATTAGATACGACAAGATTAACCTGTCTATAACCAATCTCCCAAATTTACATAAAGCCTAACAACGTGCATCATTGTATCATACATAAAGTATGTAATAATAATAGATAGAATGATATATATCAATAGGCTTTGCTTGGTGTTCCTAACCATGAGCATATTGTAAATGTAAGCATCCATCAATTAAAGGAGGTATATGTATTAATGTATAAATAAAACATCGGCATTTTCATAACTTAAACAGTATTACACATGTTTTCACCCTTCACCAAATAGTATAAACAAACTACTCACACCTCATTGCTGTAAAGTAGCAAAAGGAGTGAGATAATCCCATTACAACTGAAAAAAAAATACAAAACGTCCTTCCCTGAGAAATAGTTGAAACACTACCACTCTTAT
Source organism: Ilex paraguariensis (assembly GCA_963454935.2). Classification (NCBI taxonomy): domain Eukaryota; kingdom Viridiplantae; phylum Streptophyta; class Magnoliopsida; order Aquifoliales; family Aquifoliaceae; genus Ilex; species Ilex paraguariensis. The sequence goes on from CAUOFW020002391.1 coordinate 611,509, forward strand.
TACCAGGTAAGGCACAAAAGTGGGAGAGGTTCAACCCTCCAAGTAGAAAGTATAAATAGAAATTTAGAAGTAGAGAATATTATGGCTGAGAAGTGTTCATGGAAGGGCTCCGCTCTTCCTTTCTTTCTCTCTTTACTGAACTAAACTTTCTTCCCCTTCCCTCAAAAAATGAGCTGAAGAGGGCTATTTATTGGCACTAGTAGAAGGTTGTAAGGCGGCAAATACCTTGGTTGACCAATGAGGTGCTTGTGTTGCTTGAATGGACCAATGGGAGAGGAGAGAGAGTTGAGGCAGTTTAAGGACCATTTGGACGCCATCACCACTGTCTAGATGGTTGCAATTCTCTGGTTTCCTTGCTTAGTAGCCTCCTTATTTGGCTTCTAATTTCACTTGCCTCCCTTTCTTTATTTAGCCTTTACACTTTGATCCTCCTGAATTTCTGTATTTCCACTTGAAACCCTGTAAAATGCACAAATTATGCATTAACCCTAATCCTTTATAACTTAATTCAGACACACAATGAACCTTAAAACCTAATTCATTTTCACATTATTTAGGGTTAATCACTCACCCACTATAGTTTTGTTTTTTAGGTAACCAGACTGTATGGGAGGTCCACTGCTGAGTCAGGGGGGTCAGGGATGTTGGCATATGTGTTTGGTTGTTAATATTTAAGAAAATACTTAGTCATGTAAATATGTACAGTTGTTAAGGAAGTATGCATGTTTGATATAAGCTGTAAAATAAGCCCAAATCTGTAATAGTTTATACATATTTATCCTTTTGTTATAAGTATTATGATGGTAATAATATCATGAGTTTATCCATGATTATATTCAAGCTAGCATGTTCTAGGTTCATTGATGAGGTCCACTCACTTGAAGTAGACAATATGTAGTACTTTATAAGGTAGGATGTGACATATAGCTCCAATGGCTACATCCGGAATCCGATATGATATGCCCAATAGTCTTCTTAACGCGACAAACTTGATTACCAACTGAGCTATTTTCTCATTAAATACACCCAAACTATGAATAGGGGGAGTTGGATTTGAAGACGAACTCTTGAGACTTGTCCTTGAGCAAATAAAAAGAGAGAGAGAGCATATAAATTTTGTATTCATATGCTCTTTTCATTCTTTAGTGCTTTGAGCTTTCATTGTATTGAGAGAGAATATTCTTAATAAAATGGAGAGTTGTATATTCTTTTTGGGTGTGATAAATAAGAAGAAAATTGTAAGGGTTTTGATTCTCACCCATTGAAGAGAGTAAAGATAGTGAATGGAAACTCCAATGGGATGAAGAAGAGAGGGTGTAGGCCAATTGTGTTTGGGACTAATTCTCTATAAATGTTGTGATTGTTTCTCATTCTCTGAATCTCATGTACATTGGTTGCTTATATTCTCGTCCACTACACATTTATTGTGCACTTATTCATTTATAGGCAAAGCAATTTCAAAAATAGCGAAATTGTATTTTAAAGAATTTGAAATAGGGAAAACCTAACACCCCCCTGCGGGCAGGAATTAGAGCGAGGTCTCTAGCCAAATTGTATAACAACAATAGAGTAAAAGATCATGAAAACCATATGCAAAACCATGTTGAAGGACAATCCATCACTAGACCTCCATTCTTTAATGGAAGTGACTTTGCATATTGGAAAGCTAGACTGAATATTTACATTATGTCATTAGTTGATGCAGTATGGGACATAATAGAAGATGTGTGACGCCCCTAAAATAGGGGGTCCTTTATTAACCGTTGATTACCCATCAACTCGCGGAAGTACTTGTGATTGTCGCACAACCCGACATCACGTCAATAGCATCTCCTTAACCGGGATTATAACCCACACGTGTAACCAGTGTACATTTTACCATTTGATCCAACTGAGGTCCAATATACCACAATTCATACTCCATTATAATCCGTTTACATCATTTGAATGAAAGGACACATAGCCTAAAAACATAGCAAAGCATTCTTTAAAATTTCAGATTTTGGGAAAAGCTACCAGTAGGTTTTTATAGGTTTTGTTCACTGGAAAAGTTCTACCTGTAGATTTTAACAATCTACTAGTAGGTTTTATCTACAGGAAAAGTTCTACCGGTGTTCTACCGGTAGGTTTTGCCTACTAGACCACATCTACCTGTAATCTACAGGTATGTTTTGCCTACTGGACCAGGTTCTACCTGTAATCTATCGGTATGATTTGCCTACTAGACCAGGTTCTACCGTTAGGTTTCATGTTCTATCGGTAGGTTTTTCCAAGACTTGCCTGTTGCACCTATTTTTCATTTCCAATCCTTTCCACAATCATCCAATACATTTTTAATAAAGTTTTTCACATAAAACTTGATACATACAAGTTCTATTACAAATGATTTCATATATTTACATGTCGAAACTAAGTTTTCATAATTATTTTACAAAAACTCAAAATAAACCACATCTTGGCCTCTCTTCATCCTTGGGGCCCTGAAATGTTTTCCCATATAGGGTGAGCCACGCACAATAGGGTATCTCATAAAGAGGTTACTCCCCAACCTAAGTGCATATGAGATGTGTATATACAACAATCAACAAATATCATTCATTCCAATAAGAATTTGCAATTCAATGTTGAAATTCTACCATACCATGCCATGAAATGAGATGAGACTCACTCATACAACTTCAACCCAAGCCCTCACCGGCTCCCACAACGCAATGGAATGTAGATGTGTAATAAATCCGTATTTGATGAAAATACATCCAATGATCATTTAAAATAAAAGTCATATGTTTATAAACCAAATCATTGTTGGATGATACCCATTGAATGAGTATTTTATAAAACAAAATCTTGTGTCTTTGTTGGGTATCGGATTTTAGAATCACACCGCTGGCTTCGTACGCCATTACACTTTTTTAGAATTACACCACAGGGGAGTGTATGAACTAAGTAGCCGGGTCTTACACCCGACGGAGAATCTAGCTCTTCTTGCTATACCCGACACAAGTTTTTCATCCAACCATGCAACTCAGCCAGATCTTTGATCCAACATTCGTGAGTTCACTTATCAACCACCAATGGTGTTTGATCAACCATGCATATACACACTCCCACACTCATGCCTCATGCCCATGATTGTGATGCCAACATCATACCCAAAATGCAATGAATGCCAAATGAGCAATTTAATCGTATGTCAACATATTCCAAGACAATTTATATCATATGCATATTATCACCAAAATTTGTCACAATTTCAATATATCAATAAACATGTATCAACATTTTATACTCAAAAATCAATGACAAGCATGTTATTCCATCATCTATGTCACAACACACTTCAACCACAAGGCACAATATAAACACATAGCATGCCCACATAATACCAAATTCCAAGAAATGACACAAGTAACTTCTACATACTAAATTCAAGCTAGAAATTGGTCTAAGTCATTTCTATACCCATTTCCTCATTTCCATAACAATAGGCAAGTGATATGTAGTTCTAAACACCTACCCTTTCTTTATGGACACCATAGGTTGGAAATAAATCAAAGTAGGAGGGAACCCTACCTCTTGAAGCATAAAATGAAGTGTAGAACCTTCAAGAACACCAACCACTATCAACCTCTTCGATTTTTCCAAATTCTCTTCTTTGGATCTTTGGTAAAATTTTTCGTTCTTGGTATGGTTGCGTAGCCCTTGTTGATGTGATCGACTTTAACTCTTGCTCTGAGTCAATTCAACCAATGGTGCTCCGTAGATCGTAGAAAGAAGGTGGAGCTTTTGATTTTTCTCCTCTTTTCTCTCTCTTCTCCTCTTCAATGTGTGAATCAGTTGATGGATGGGGAAAAAATTAGATGTTTCTCTCCTATTTATACCTGTTATGCTTGGTGCACGTCACACCATACGACCCCCCTTTCCCAGGTCCATTTTCACCCCGAAATGATTTAATTTCATACCGATTTAAGTTCAAAATTTTTTTTTTTTTAACTTTATTTCAACTATAAGAAAATTTTATAAATTTTACTTTTGAGGACGTTTTTGAGGTCACCCGACACTTAGTTGTCTCGTAAAATGTGCAAAATTGAACTATTGCGAAATTCGATGAAAATTGTCTGGATAACTAAATTTTGCGAGACGAATCCAATGGTGAAGTCCATTGCATCATCCAAGCTCTAGAGAAATAAATATTTTCAATCCACACTATAGTAGAAAATTATCATTTTACCCTTTTTCATAAAAAGTTCAAATTTATCCGGGTTTTACAAGATGGATAGACAAAACCCACAAAAATTAAGAATGCATGGACTAGTGAATTCAATCACATCTATCTAGAGAAATTTGGCATATGTTTGAAGTTACACATGAGGGAACTAGCAGAGTTAAGGAACCCAAAATAAACATGCTAGTGCATGATGATGAGTTATTTAAAATGGATGCTCAAGAAACCATCACACAAATGTTCACTCATTTTACTAACATTGTGGATGCATTGCAATCTCTTGGTAGAACAATTGTAGATGAAGAGCTTCTAAGAAAAATTCTATGAAACCTACAAGGTCTTGGGATGCCAAAGTGATAACCATTCTTGAAGACAATGATCTCATAGCCTTCTCTTAAAGAACTTCTTGGATCATTTTTGACATTGGAGATGAGTATCAAAAAAGATGAAGAGAAAGAGAATAAGGATACAAAATCAACTATTTTTCAAGTCAACCAAGGCTACAAATAAAATTGATGAATAGAAAGTGGAAAGTAATCAATAACGTGCTTTCATCACAAGGATATTGAAAAGATTCTTGAAGATCAAGGCTCATACCGAAAAGCCAAATATTCTAAGAGAAATGAGGTCATTTGCAATGAATGCAACAAACTAGCACACATCAAACTAAATTGTCAATTATTGAAGAAATCCAACAAAAAGGATAAGAAAGTTGCAATGAAGGTAATATGGAGAGAAAGTGATAATAATGGCTTCGAAGATGAAGAAAATAGACAACTACCAAACTTGTGCTTCGTGGCATTCGCAAATGATGACGAGGTTCAATTTTTATCAAATGATCATGAAAAAATAAATTATGATTATATATGCGATACGATGAATGAATTGTATGATGAGTTGCTTAGCCTCACTAATAGATATAAGGAACTTAAAAAGAAACTAATTTCTTTGTCAAATGAAAATGAGGTTTTGCAAATAGATAATGAGAAGGTCAAAGCTCAAAATGTCCCCTTAAAAAGAGATTCACATGATTCATCCTTAATTGAAAAGCAAAACGGTCAAAATGATGACTTGAGAAAAAGAAACATAACCTACACAAAATTGTCACAAATTTCACCCAAGCGAGTGAGACAATGGAAAAGCTTCTCTCGAGCCAAATATGTGTATTTTGATAACGCCAGGCTAGGCTTTAATAATGATCATAATCAAAAGATTAATAATTTTTTTTTTTTGGGTGAAAGAATCAAAATGAAGCACCTCATTGAAGACATGCTATTATTGAAAAAAATTAGGACATATTGCATATAGTTGCTATGCTATGATATCATATCGAAATGGATTCATAAAAAGATCATATACTAACTATAAAGGTATCCAAATGATTTTGGTTCCAATGGCCAAATAGCTAGAATTGGCAACATTACATATAGTTCCTCTCTTTGATGAATACTGGTTTTTTTTCTTTTTTATGATTTGAAATTTAAATCTGTTGTGAGTTATGTGTATATATAGTTGTATTAATAAATGATAATGTCTTATATAATTGCATTACACTTATATCTAATATTTTTGAAAATGTATATATTAATTGATTTGAATAACTTGCTTGATGAAATATATATGCATAGTTAAAGATGAATATTTCAATACTTTACTCTTTGGCTTATTAGTGGCATTCATAATTGGAACTTTGGGAAGAAAAAGCTTATGCTACTTCCCTTGCATATTATGACCCATGCCACTTGAAATAAGTGATTATTTGTGGTAGTTGATGAGTGTTAGAATGGTTTCATACTAAACATCTTTGAATCATGAAATGGCCAACTATTCCACTTAGTATTCCCAAAGTACATATCTATTGAAATCAAATGAAAGGGAAAACTAGGAATTATAATCGAAATTAACATATACATTAAACCAAAATGATCATGACATATTTGTAAACTTATGTTGCATGGTCTTATCTAAGGGCATGAAAAGCATAATAATTGTGCATTGGTAGGGTATTGAAAAATCTTATGAAACCACTGCTAGACTTATATAGTTAAAAAAAAATGCTTTAGTAGTGAAACTCATTTCATTATTTAATAAAATTTTAACATTTTTTATTTTAACGAGAATATGTGTGGGTAAAATGCTTGAATTAGGGGATAGTAGTGCATGTTATAGTCTATCCTGGCTATATGTGTGACGCCCTAAAAACCGGAGGTCTTTTTTCAACCATTGACCACCCGTCAACCCGCGGAAGTACCCGTCAGTGCCACACAATCTGACATTGCATTAATAGTATCCTTTTAACCCTGTTTATAACTCACACGTGTAACCCATGTATATTTTATCATTTAATCCAACCGAGGTCCATTATACCTCAATATATCTCATTTAATGTCCATTTGTATCATTTGAACCAAAGGAACCAAAGTCTGAGAGCATAGCACTTTGGTTTTAAGATTTCAAAATTTTGGAAATTGTACCGGTATGGCATACCGATATGGTGAGCCTATTGGAAAATCCCTACCAGTAGGGTGTACTGATATGGTTTGCCTTATGGACAGGGTTATACCGGTATGCTTAGTCCAATTTTGCCTGTTTTACCTTTTTTCAATTTTCAATATATTCCAAACCTTTTCAAAATAATCATCTAACAAATGTATAACATAGTTTTCTACATTATACATGACCTATAAAAATTTCATTTCAAATATTTACATATAATTACATGCCAAAGTATAGTTTTTCTCAATAATTTTACAACAATTCAAGGTTAAAGGCCACAAGTCGGCCTCTCTCTACCCTTGAGGTCCCGAATGAAAGCCGTCCACCGGCGTGTATCCCACACCTAAAATGTTTTCCCGTATAGGGTGAGCTACACTCAATAGAGTATCTCTCTTACAGAGGCTACTCCCCACCTAAGTGCATATGAAATGTTTGCATACAACATTTAACACTCAAAAACATCCCAAACAAGAATGTGCAATTCTATGTTGGAATTCTACTATGTCATGCCATGAAATGAGATGGGACTCACTCATGGATCTTAACCCGAGTCCTTCGCGACTCCTTAACACATGCAAGTGCCCAAGTGAATTAATCCATCATCTATGTTCACATCAAATGACATTTACAAATCTAGGGTCTTTCTTAGGGTGGGTATTCATGAACTTACACCAACAGCACCCAACCGACATGGAATTCATGGACTTCCACCAACGGTTCTGCGTACACCGACACACTGTATGAACTCTTATAACAACAAAGTGTGAATTCGATCACCGAGTCTCTCACCCGAGGGATAGTCTAGCCCTTCTTGCTAACCCTGACCCAATTTTCATGCAACCGTGCAAATCAGTCGAATCATCGACCCAACTTTCCCAAGTCCGCCCATCATCCACCAAGTGAGGTGATGACGACAACCATGCACACACACCCTCATAATGTGATGTTTCTGTGCAAATGCAATGCAATTTACCATTGCATAACAATGTCATGTCTCATATGTAATGAATGTCATATAGACAAATTAAACCACATATCAACATATTCCATGACAATTTATATCATATGCATATAATTACCACAATTTATCATGATGCTAATATATTAACAACATATCTTAACTCCTACATTCAACTACAACATCCTCAAGCATGTCATAACACATTTCATTCACAAGGCACACTACAAACACATAGCATGCTCACATAATACCAATTTCATGGAATCACACAAATAATTACCACATATCAATTCCAAGTTAGAAATTTGTTTATGCCATTTCTACACCCATTTCCTTATTTCCATGACTACAGGCAAGTCAAAAATCATGTTATGCATCAACCCTTTCCTATGGACACCATAGGATAGAAATAGACCAGAGTAGAAGGGAACCCTACCTCTTGAAGCGTAAATCAAATTTTCCTTCAAGAACACTAACCAAGTTCAAACCTTGAATTTTCATAAAATCTCATCTTTGGATCTTCGGTGAAATCCTTCGCTCTTGGTGTGGTTGCGTAGCTCTCATCGCGTAGATGAACTTTAACTCTTCAACCAATGAATTAAGACCGGCGAAACTTTGTAGATCAGAGGAGAAAGCCTTGAATTCCAATTTTTCTCTTCTCTCCCTTCAACGTCTGAACTCATCAGAGAAATGGGCTGAGAAATGTCTGAAAATCAGATATTTTGCCCCTATTTATACCCTTAAATTGCGCGGTCCACATCGCACCTCACGTTTACCACTTTTGGGTCCGTTTTGCGCCCTAAAATGATTAATTTCATCCAAATTTAAGTTTAAATTCATTTTATTTAAAATTTCTTTGAATTATACGGAAATGTTATAAATTTTATTTTTGGGGACCTTTGTGAGGTCATCCGACACCCAGTTGTCTTGTAAAACATGAAAATTTTAACTATCTAAGAATTTGACGAACATTGACGAGATAACTAGATTGTGTGAGACAAATTTAACGGTGAAGTCCATTTCATCATGCGAGGTCTAGAGAAATACGTATCTTAAATTCTTATTATAGTGATAAATTACCATTTTACCCTTTTTTTGAAAAAGTTTAAAATTACCCGAGTTTTACAATATGAGACTCTCTATATATGAGATTGTTGTACTAGTACACTTTATGGATTGAACAAGACCAATTTTTGAAGTTATTATCTTTTTACTAACTAAATAAGAAAATAAATAACTCATAGTTATTATAATTTCTTGAGCTCTTAATCTCAAAATATTTAATGGGCATGTGCATATAATCATTGTTACTTTAATTTATCAAAGTGTGAAATTCATATTTGAGTCAACCAACTCGATAAATTGGTAGATGAAATTATTTGTGTTGTTAAAATTTGATGATGCACAAAATGATCTTATGCAAGATCAACATTTGAGTGTGTGATAAAGTATAATTAATGAACAATTAATAGAGAAATCAATGACAATAATGTAAATATCGGTTCAACATGAAGATATATAGTGGTTCAATCTTGGTGACCTATTATTGATTAAGTAAGGTGAACAAGAGAGAGCATTGGTTAGCCTCTGGAGGGAAACAATACCTAGGAGAGAGAAAAGCTATGTGTGTGGTGTGTAGAGAGGACTCCTCTCATGTAAAGAGACCTTACAATTTATAGGCACATAGTCTTAGTTGAGGTGATGACGTGAAAGTGCTTGATTGTTTCTGTTGTAGTATATCCTAACCTCTGAACATCATCCCTCAATGCGTATAGTCTATGTGTGGAGGGGAGTGTCACTCTCCCTTGGAATGCTGTCAAAAGAAAGGACAACGGAATGGTGAGTGAATGAAATGTGTGTGTGTGTATGTGTGAACAAAAATGCTCCCCAAGCGCATAGAGACTTTTGCTTGTCATGTTTTACTTGGAATCGTATTCCAAGGTCGTCTCCTCAGGGAAGGAGGTGTATCATCATTAAGGTGATTTTTGTAAAAACAAAGAGTAAAATCTTTTGTTGGTGTTTTAAAGTAAGTAGTGACAAAGACAAAAATGATTGGAATCCTTGAGATTTAAAGTGATGATATTTACGGATTTTTCCTAGACAGAATTTAGGATTTTTTTCAAGAGGAGTTTCTAGACAAAATATAAGATTCTCTCAAATGTAAAAGTCACCCTTTAGCTCGAGGATCTGGACTTGTAGTCAACCATCCGGTTTATTATACTTGTGCTTGGGAACGCAATTAACCCCCTTGTCAACATGAAGTTAATCGGAAGATAAATATGGACTGTGATAATTAATAGCATGATTCCGATGTCTGTGTAGAAGTTTGCAAGAATTGTCTATGCCGAGACTCAACACGTCTACAAATAAGGAAGTGTTTCTACAAGGCATCCAACCATTGCATTAGTTTTCCATTCTTTAAATGAAGCACTATAATGGTGAAGATTGAAGGTTAGTCCTGAAGATCTAATAGGGGTACTTGCTTTGAACCAATGAGTCTTTCTATGCAAGAGTCATCTGTGTCATAGAAGGTACTTATGGTTATACAAAGTACCTTAGCTTTGCTAGATGCATTCAATCATTCAATAAGCAAGTGAAATATAAAGCATTAAGTATAAATGAAATGTATAAATATAACTTCTGGATGACTTATACATGTCCATCACCTCTTACTAAAGAGTGAATGAGAAACTACTCACTCTTCATGGCTTTGGTAAAGCTAGAAAAGTAGGTGATGCTCATCCCTCCAAATTGAGGAGTTACAAGGTAAAACACATTACACAAGGAGCCAATCTTTGGTAAAGCTCTAGAAAAGTGGAAGAGCTTCATTATTCTAAGGGAAGTAGGAAGCTTAAAAAAAATATAAGTAAAAGAAAGCAATAATACAATAAAAGAAAGCAATAAATTAAAAGAAAACAATAATAAAATAAAAGAAAACAATAATACAAAAAAAGAAAGCAATAATACAATAGAAGAAAGCAATGAGAAAGCAAGAATATTTTTGGAGAGTTTTCCACTACCAAAAGATGCCCTTTACAAGCCTTAAGAGGTGGTATTTATAGGCAAATAGGAAGGGCTTGAATTATACTTTGATTCCCCTTTGTTTTGAATTTTTGATAATTTACACCCTATACTTTGTAACTTTGACAATTGGCACCTTATAGTTTGTAGCTTTGATAATTGGCTCTCCAGTATTTTGTAACTTTGACACAATTGTTCCCCAATAGTTCGTAGCTTTGACACAATTGGCTCCCCTTTAGTTTGTAGTTTTGAAGCACAAAATCCTTAAAAGAACAATAATTAATGCACTATCCCTAATTCACACACTAACCCTAATTTGACTTAATTTGACTAGTTTAACTTTGTTTAACTAACACAATTGACCTATTAACTTAATTAAATTATGCATTACTTAGGGTTAATCATAAGGTAAAGGTACTAGATCTTCAGGGAGCTACAAAAGGTAAGTACAATTAAAGTTTGCCTTGATCTTCAAGAGTGAGTATCCTAATAATTGCTCCCCACATGCTCTAATCCTTCTAGATTCCTTGAACTCTAGACTGGGCCAAATCCATGAATTGGGTTTGACCCACCTTGTAGCTAATTTGGGCCTAGCTCATTAATTGAGGCCTGGCCTAGGTAAATTTGGATTGGTCATTTGCCCCTATTCCCTAAGCCCTAGTAATTATTAGGGGTTGAGGGCATGAGTGAGCTCCTTCATTTGGGTAGAACATATATCTTCTTCCATATGGTGGCTTCTTCAGCTTTTCATCCATGACATTTTTTAAGCTTATTTCTCTATTTTTTAGCGTCATTGTTGGAGAGAGGATGAAGAGAAGAATGGATGCTTTGACGCACAGAGATGGAAATGCTTTGGCGAGTGGCACCATGAGTATGAACCTGGGCAACACCAAGGAAGGCATAAGACTGGGCAGTGCCACAGGCAAATTGATGATGTTTGTGGTTTATGAAAATTTTCTCTTCCGTAGGTGATCCTGTGGTTGATGGATTAATGACGAGGGCTCTTTACGTCACTATGATAGTAACTTCCCCTCCTCCTAAAAGGGGTAGAATCTAATGCCCTTAGTGTTTCCCAGCTGAGGTCTAATGGTCTTGCTGTTTCTTGGAAGATGGGGTTGGATGCCCCCAGCACTTCACATAATTATCCTGCTTCTAGCAATGGCTTGGTGTTCGTGCTATAGGATGTGAATTTTGGCTAAGGAGAGGCTTTGGAGGTTTGTGACACCCCTGGATGCCAGCTCTTGGGTCTTGAGGGTATCATCGATACCGAGATAGAGGACTTTGCTATAGTACCCTGTTGTTATGTGGAACCTTCTCTTCTATATGCTTGATCATGTTGACATTCTAGCTTCAAAAATTTACAGATGGCTGCAGCTTTTTTGAACTTTTCCAAATGCTAAAACTCAATGAGGTGTTGAGAGCTTTGGTGGAAAAGAGACTTGGGCAATAGGATGCAATTGAGGTTGGCTCATGAGAGAGCAACAACTCTCAAGATCTAGCTTCTAGAGAACGAGATTGTTTGCATATAAGCACAAGTTGAGTTAGGCCAAGCTTCTAGGAGACCAAGGATATTTTAAAGCAAAGTTAGGATTAGGCCAAGCTTTTGGTGACTCGTAAAAGAGCAGCTAAGTTGGAGATTGAGGTTGCTTACATGAGAGCAGAGTAGAGATAGGCCAAACTTTTGGCGACTCTAGTGAGAGCCGCTAAGCTGGAGACATAGGCTGCCTACTTGAGAGCAGAGTAGAGATAAGCTAAGCTTTTAGTGACTCTCATGAGAGCCGCTAAGCTAGAGACATAGGCTACCTACTTGAAAGTAGAGCAGAGATAGGCCAAGCTTTTGGTGACTCGTGAGAGAGCCGTTAAGCTGGAGACATTCGCTGCCTGTTTGAGAGCAGAGCAAAAATAGGCCATGATTTTGGTGACTCTCATGAGAGCCTCTAAGTTGTAGATCGAGGTTACTTGCATGAGAGTAGAGGCAGAATTAGGCCAAGCTTGTGGTGACTCACAAGAGAGCCACTAAGCTAGAGACATAGGTTGTTTGCTTTAGAGCAGAATACAGATAGGCCAAGCTTTTGGTGACTCTCATGAGAGCCGCTAAGTTGGAGATCGAGGATACTTGCAAGAGAATAAAGGCATAATTTGGCCAAGCTTAGGGCGATTCACAAGAGAGTTGCTAAGCTAGAGACATAGGCCGCCTATATGAGAGCAGAGAATAAGGCCAAGGTTTTTGGTGACTCTCGTGAGAGCTGCTAAGCTGGAGACATAGGCTGCTTGCTTGAGAATAGATGTAAAATCATGAGAGAGCTTCTAAACTATAGACATAGATAGCCTATGTAAGAGTAGTGACTAAATAAGGCCTAGCTTTTTGTGACTCTTGTGAGAGCTGCTAAGCTGGAGACATAGGTTGTTTGCTTGATAGCAGAGCAAAGATAGGCTAAGCATTTGGTAACTCTCGTGAGACCCACTAAGTTGGAGACATAGGTTGCTTGCTTGAGAGCAGAGTAGAGATAAGCCAAGCTTTTGGTGACTCTCATGATAGCCGCTAAGCTCGAGACATAGGCTGCCTGCTTAAGAGTGGAACAGAGATAGGCCAAGATTTTGGAGACTCTTATAAGAGTCGTTAAGCTGGTGACATTGATTGCCTACTTGAGAGCACAGTAGAGATAGGCCAAGATTTTGGCGACTCTCATGAGAGCCACTAAGTTGGAGACATAAGTTTACTGCTTGAGAGCAGAACAGATATAGGCCAAGCTTTTGGAGACTCTTGTGAGAGCCGTTAAGCTGGAGATTTAGGGTGCTTGCATGAGAGCAATGTTGGGCGCTGAGGCACAGGCGCCACTAGGCATTGAACGTTGTCTACTAGACCCTAGGAACGGGCGTCGTTGGGTGCTAGACGTTGTTCGCTAAACGGAGGCGTTAGACATTATCCTTTGGGTGTTGTTCATTAGGTGCAAGCGCTGGGCATTGTCCGCTGGGTGTAGGTGCTAAGCATTGTCTGCTGAGCATAGGTGCTGGACATTGTTCGCTGAGCACAGGTGTTAGGCATTGTCCGTTGCGCGTTGTCTGCTTGGCGCAGACGCTAGGCTTTATCCGCTGGGCACAGACACTGGTATTGGGTGCTGCCCATTGGACATTGGGGCGTTGTCCTTTGGGCGCTGGCTGGTGCTAGGGCTGGCTGCGGACCGTAAGGATGTGGGTAACGCCTTAGAGTAAGGGGGCGATGCCAAGGCCAGTTGTGGGGAGCCCTAAAGTGGGTTTACAGAGGGGGACGACAGGTCCAATTTAGGCAATGCCAGGGAGGCTTTGGCATAGTCAAGAGAGGGGGGGTGCACTAGGTGCCGGCAGGAGTATCTAAAAACTGTGAAAAAATGAAAAAATTTTGTCCTTTTCTTTTAATTCGGGTATTTTTTTAAGATCTACTACATACAAACCGTCAAAAGGCGGTTTGGGCAACAAATTTTCCTAAAAAATGCTTATTTCTCTCTGAATTTGAGTTTTTAACCACAAATTAGTGAAAAAGTAGATTTTGCATGTGTCTACTTCTCACTAGTGGTGGCGAGACCACGTCATGATGTGGCAGATCAAATTTTGCTTGGTGGTTTATGGATCTGATTGTTCTTGCCATTGGAGGTAGGAAGACTATGAGCAATGAATCAAATCGTTTTCCACAGATGGCACCACACTGATGATACACAAAATGGTCTTGTGTAAGATCAACAGTCAAGTGTGTGATAAAGTGTAATTAATGGACAATTAATAGAGCAATCAGTGATAATAATGTAAATATCAGGTCAACATACAGATATATAGTAGTTCGTTCCGAGTGACCTACTCCATTTCAGGAAACGGCAACGGTGGCTAGAGGACCTTTTATTCATTAAGTAAAATAAACGAAAGAGAGCAATGGTTAGCCCTAGGAGAGAAACACTAGCTGGGAGAGAGAAATGCTATGTGTGGGATGTGTAGAGAGAGCTTACAATTTATAAGCACAAAGCGTTAGTTGAGGCAATGACGTGAGGGTAAAGGTACTAGATCTTCGGGGAGCTACAGGAGGTAAGTACAATTACAGATTGCTTTGATCTTTGAGAGTTAGTATCCAGATAATTGCTCCTCATGTGCTTTAATCCTTCTGTACTTCTTGAACTCTGGACTGGGTCGAATCCATGAATTGGGCTTGACCCGCCTTGTAGCTGATTTGAGCCTAGAACATTAATTAGGGCCTGGCCTAGTTAAATTTAGGCTCGTCAAAATTCATTATTAAAGCAAACCATATCTCAATTTTTAAATAGGTTGATGGTGTGCACTTGACAAATCTCATAAGTTTTTTCTATGTCAAACCCTATAGGTGGATTTAATTATCCGATATGAAAAATAAGTTGAGTAGTAAGACCTCAAAGATAAAACGTAGTCAATTGAATATTGATGGGATGAATTTAATTTCAACTAAGGGAAAGGTCCTAGTTAGCACTACCTTTGGAAATGTAACTGTTGACTAACCTATTAGCAAGAAAGGAAAGTTGGGGGAGTAATGAGCTCAGGTAATTAGCTTTTCCCAACTCGGTGGAACTAGAAGGATGAGAAAGCTTATTCCAAAGTTTTAGGAACCTTATCTGCCAAAGATTCGTTCAACTAGCGAGTTCATTTAAATACTATAGGGAATAAAAGGCAACCAAGGGATAAGGATAAGATCATATATTCAGCAAGCCTTATCTGCATGATAAAACGAACTCCTAGCACATCAAGGACTTTGGATGGTTATCGCAACAAGGGATAAATTCTATAGAAGCCATGACTTCTTAACCAAAAATTGATCAGGCAAATTCAAACTACCAACAGAGCCTAGAGTCCACCCTACTAGAGACATATATGCCCCCATTTGCCCGCATCAAATGTTCAGGTGTACACCCCCCTAAATGCTCCAATTGAAAAAGTTATCTTTCAAGTGCAAAATGACAACCTCCTACCCTAGAAAGCCCGGAACACCTTCTAGCAAACGAGACACAAACAAGTACTTTTGTTTTCACCGTGACCACGAGCATGATATTGAAGAGTGCTGCACCCTTAAAGATCAGATTGAGGATCTAATCCAAAAGGGCCATCTTAGAAGACTTGTAGAAAGGAACCACTAAGAAGAAAGAGCCCTTCTTGTGCCTCGAAAACATCAACAACTAAAGAGGGAAATCAATGTGATTTCTGGAGGATTTGCATCTAAAGGAAAAAGTATCTTGGCGAGGATAGCTTACACCAGGAGAGCTCAGGCAAAGGAGGAAGAAGTCAAACTTGTTTAACTAGGAAAGAAGTCATGTGGAAATCCTCCCATCACATTCACAGATGAAGATCTCAAGGTAGTCCACACTCTACACAATGATCCTTTGGTGATCTCTGTGATTGATTCCAATCATGTGGTTCAGACAGTCTCGGTATGAAGTCATAGATTTGTGGACATCATCTTCCTTCATGCCTTCAATCAATCGGGCATAACCAAGTCAAAGCTCTGCCCATTCAAGGCCCTTATGGTAGTTTTCTTTAGATAAAGGATTTATCTAGTGGGGGCAATTTTAATTCCTATTACTCTAGCAAAATCTCCCTGCCAACAGACACATATGGTGGATTTCTTAGTAATGAATTGCCCTTAGGCTTATAATATGATATTGTGGTGACCAAACCTTAATGCCCTCAAAGTAGTATTGTCAACTTATCCCCGTCTCATATGATTCCCAACAAATCAAGTTATCGAAGAGGTCCGAGGATATAAAGCGATAGCAAGGGAATGCTATGTTGCATCAATAAGGTCCTCTCATGTTTTTGAGATTTTTCAGGTTGATAACCTCGATCCTAGAGATCAGGAAAATCAAAAATAGCATGCCCCAATGAATAGTTGGTCCATTGACCTCAGGAAGGAAGCATAACCAGATTACGTACATGGTTTCCAATCTTTCCCCTCATATTAAAGACAAGTTGGAAAATCTTTTTCAAGAGAACACATATGTCTTCGCTTGGATTCGTGAAGACATGCTAGGCATAGATCCATAGGTAATAGTCCACAAGCTTAATATGGATCCCTCAATCTAGCCAGTAAAGTAAAAAAGGAGAGCTTTTTCCCCGGAAAGGGCCTAGGCATTCAATGAAAAAGTGTCAAAAATCCTACAAGCAAAGTTAGTTTGGGAAGTCCACTATCTAGACTAGATAGCCAATGTTGTGCTCATAAAGAAACACAATGGAAAATGGAGACTTTATATAGATTTTATTGACTTGAATAAGGTATACCCAGGGGATTGTTTTCTACTCCCAAGGATTGACCTTCCGATGGATGCTACAAAGGTTTCCAGCTTCTTAGTTTTATGGATGCATTTTCAAGGTATAATTAGATCTGCATGCACCTAGATGACTAGGAGAATATCTCATTCGGCATAGAGTATAGAATGTATTGCTACCAGGTCATGCCCTTTAGATTAAAAAACACAAGTGCCACTTATTAGCACCTAGTCAATTACATTTTCAAGAACCTTATTAGGAAAGCATGGAGGTTAATGATGATGATATGTTAGTGAAAATTAAAATAGTTGAGTGCCATGTGAGCAAGTTGTAGGAAACTTTCCAGGTCCTAATAAAGTACAAGATGAAGCTAAACCTCCTACAATGTGATTTTGGGGTATCCTCCATAAAATGTCTAGGATTATGGTGTCTCAAAGGGGAATTAAGACAAACCCAAAAAAGATTGAAGCTTTAATGGATATGCTCCTACCTCGGAATATAAGGAGATGTAGTGCCATACTAGACGTGTTACAGCACATAGTAGGTTTGTATCGTAGGCTAGTGATAAATGTTTACCTTTCTTTAAGACAATGGAGAAAGTTTTCTAATGATTGCCAGAGTGTGCGGGAGCTTTCGAAAAGGTAAAGTAGTATTTGGGGAGACCCCCATTATTATCAGCGCCAATTGAAAAATAGATCTTGTAACTTTTTATGGCAATCTCTGATGAGGTCATCAATTCTGCATTGATAAGAGAAAAATAAAGAGTACAGAATCCAGTTGAGGAGTGTGTAATATTGCGTATTTAACAGCCTCATTACAATTATTTTAACTCAACTTTGCATTTAAGTACTTAGAGTTAGCCGAATTTATGAAGAATGTGAAAATTTTGATGTTGCAAGTAATCATAGGATAAATGATGGCTTTCGAAACCCTGTAACTAAGTGTGGATAAGTAGTGAAGAGATGGACACATCACATTAGGATTTGGAGTCTTAAAAGTGAAAGAAATCAAGTAGGTATCGGTGGTTGGTAACATAGGCACCGACATCTGCACCATTTGGGAGTAGTACCTCAATTTTCCTCCTTTTTTACCATGATCCACTTAGAATCTGAAACAGTTCAAAATGTGAAAGTTTCATATCTGGATGTCCTCTGTATTGTATCAAACTTTCAGTCCAATCGAATGGTTGGATCAAAAGTTATGATAATTCTACGAAAACTAGTCCATAGTTGGCACCTTCCAGAAGACCTACTGGTAGGTTTTGCCTATTGGAAAAAACCTTCTGGTAGTTTCATCGTTCTACTGGTAGGTTTTGCCCATAAATGTTAGAACACCTACAACTCAATGTTCTGCCACTTGGGGGTCGCACCTATGATTCTCCCACTTGCCCCCTGATATATTCTACATATATACATACTTCCTACACCCTAAAGTCAGCCTTGGAAGATGGAGGATGGGAAAGGAGGGGAGAGAATGATGAAGGCATGGTGGGTGTAGGCTATGCTTTTCCTAGCCTATCTGATGCATCAAATCACCTCCTATGGATGGGAGGTCTGTACACATAGGCTATGGGGAGCCTCATTGACAAAAATACAAGAGCTCTACGCCATATATTCAGCATTCACACAAGCTTTGACAAAGGAGGCTACCTAAGCTTAGGAGTAGTTTTTAGAGAGATAAGCTCAAGGAAGAAGATGCAGTTCTAGAGAGGGAAATTTATATTTTTGCATTTTCTTCTCCATTTCAGTTGTAGTAAGCTTTAAATCTCTTATAATCCTTAATGCTTGCACTTTAATCTCATTTATTTCAAGTGTATTGGAGGTTTAGTGAAGTGACTTTCAATCAACCATTGCTACATTCAAGTTTTGCATTTCAAGCTTTTTAGTTGGGTATTAAATGCACTTATTTTTCTAGTTTCACTTCTCTTCATTTCAATACAAGTTTAACTCCATTTCCAATGTCATGTCTCTATATACATTGTATGTCTTTACATTAAACATGAGTAGCTAAGTTTTAAGTTGGCTAATCCAAGGAAGAACTTCTCCTGGGTATGCTATACTAAATCAATTCTTTTCCACTCCTCCTCGTAGTTTATGATGGTTTGGTTTGACTAGATTTAGTGTGGACGTGGTTGTGAGTTCTTGATACACCATAGAATTATCGAAGGTGATTTTGGACAGCATAGGTAAGTCTCATGAATTTCATCACGGGCCAAGGTATGTCGTCTCGATTGTAATAGTTTGTTGTAGTTTGTGTTGTGTTATGTTTCCTAATTTTTATGATAATGTGTCAAATGCCCCAAGACTTTGAAAATGTGTGTGAGATTTGTGATGATCATGGGCATATCACTAATGAGTGCCCATTAAATTATAGGGTTCAAGACTTTGCATGTGAAGGATCAATTTCAATATGGGCCCCCAAAACTTTTTACCCTAACCATTATGTTGGAACGTGTTATCCAAGTTATAGTTGGGAGAACGAACCTTATTTTTCATCCGATCTCTCTCGCACCAGCAAATGAATTTTACCACTATCCAACATATGAGGACTCAACTGAACAAGAATTGGAAAATAGTGTTTGCAAGTTTATGCTATATAAAATGGAATTCAATGCCCAAATTACAGAAGACCTTAATACATTGACTAATGCTACAATTACTATGCTTGAAGAACAACATCTTGAGCATAGTCAATGCATTGAGGATAATCATCTCAATAGAATGCATATAGGTATTAAATCTCCCACCACTCTAGCTTGTGAAAAATTTAATGATGATATTATCTCACATGAGGTTAAGGAGCCCAAGGTTATTTTGTCATCTAAGAGTGGTGTTGAGGTTCACTATTTTCAACTTGGGGAGGGTATTGAAATGGAATTACGTATAGAAACTTTTAAAGAGAAATTGTATACTCCATTATTGGAATTGCATAAACTTGCCTACACCTCTGTTTGGTTGATTGGTTAGGGAGGGTATTTATACAACAAAAAAATTTTAAAATCAAAAAAATTAATGGGCGCAAGATCATATCCGAATTAAAGCAGGATTGACATGAATCCTTTTTGTACATAATAGTTGGAGATGTAAAAATTTTGAAAATTTTGGATATTTTTTGTGGAAAATATCTAATATTTTTTTATTTTTCCCCTATCCTAATTGTTATGAGATTTGTGATTGCTTGATCTTCATTTTTTAACTTTTAACACATGAATACACCATAGAAGTTCATCCTATACTTGAGTATCACATATGCATGTGCTTCTGAACTCACCCATAAGTGCACCTTGAATGTGTAATTTGGATAATTTATGGATTGAGTTCACATTTCAGTGCTTTACATGCATAGTAGAGACGAGTAAGGACCCATGAGAACTTTAGTGTCAATCCTTGTTAGAGGGAACTTACATTTAATCAAGGAATAATTTTTCAAATTTCAAATTTGTTCAATAATCTCATTATGCTTGTTTTGGCTAGATGCATTTAGGTAGTTGATTGACTTTGTCTTGAAATGCAGTGTGCTCTCCCACACCTATCTAGAAATGATCTTAAGCCATCTTTGACTTGCTTTGAGCTATAGCCTTTTTCTTGTGAAAAGTTTATCCCTAGTCTCGTGATTGAGCCTTAATTGCAAATTCATTTCCATACCACACATTTGACCAAGCCAATGCAAAATGATAAAAATATATTGCACCTTGGTTGTTCCTAGAGCTGAATATGAGTGATCATAAAAGAGAAGTAAGTATCGCAAAAACTCAACAAAAGGGATGAATGAAGTTGAATTCAAAGATTTGAACGAAAAATAATGAAAATTCAAGAAAAGGAGAAAAATGGGTGGAAAGAAAAAAAGAATGACAAAAAAAAAGGAAAATGTTAAGGAAAAAAGAGTTAAAGAAACAAAGGGTGTGGTGATGGTGTTAGACTGAAATGCCCATGAAAACGAAGATGTTTTGAAACAAAAGTCATTCACTTGGAACAACCCCTTTGTTGTCCTCTATCATTCATTCATTTACCTAGATATCACTCTAAGGCCTCATTACAACTCGTGAAAGTCATAAATGATCTAGAGAAGCACGGGGGATGCATACTTTTAAAGAAAAAGAGAAGTTGGTTTTGCTATCTAATGCTTTAGCATTGATTTCATGAGATCATGCCAAGGTTACTTCATTTTCATGCGTGAACTTCATTTTTGGATTATATGTGAGCATACTTCATTTTGTACACATGTTTCTGTCTCACATATACACATGGAGAGCATGCCAGCATAATCATATTGTGATTCATTGTTGAGAGAAACCCTTGGTGAGTTTTGCATCAAAGCTGAATTTGGATAGCCAAGTGAATGTGGATTATGTTGAGTAAATGCTTAAATTACATATTAATTTCACACACGCACATGAATTTTGAAAGGAAATGTGTAGGTGGATATTCTAGAATAGCATTTAGGGCTATGATGTAACTCATGTGTGATTGGTTCGGGTGTTCGGAGTAACTTGTTTTTGGCATTCCAGTGCTAGTTAGGATAAGGGTATATGTTTCAAATGTTGAATACGAGGAAAAGAAGTTTATAGGAACCTTCACTGGAAACCTTCACGAGACAAAACTCGTCCACTAGGGATCACCTAGGGGTTTAAAGACTTGTTGCACATGCTAAATGCAATAATGGAATTAGTATAGGTTTATGTTTGTTTGCTTAATTTTTACATTTAGTTTGCTAGGGACTAGCAAAGCTTAAGTTGGTGGGGGGGAGGGTATGAGCGCGTCATATTGTGTATTTAACAGCCTTATTACATGCATTTTAACTCAACTTTGCATTTAAGTACTTATAGTTAGTTGAATTTATGAATAACGTGACAATTTTGATGTTGCAACTAATCATAGGGTAAATGATGGCTTTCAGAACCCCGCAACTAAGTGTGGATGAGTGGTGAAGAGATGGACACATCACATGAGGATTTAAAGACTTAAAAGTGAATGAAGTGAAGTAGGTATCGATGCTTGATAACATAGGCACCAGCACCCGCACCATTTGGGAGCAGTAACTCAGTTTCCTCCTCTTTGACCATGATCTAGATGTCCTCTGTATTGTGCTAAAATTTCAGCTCAATCAAATGGTTGAATCAAAAGTTATGAAAATTGTACGAAAACTGGTATGGAGCTAGCACCATCTGGAAGACCTACCGATAGGTTTTGCCTACAAATGCCAGAAAACCTACAACTCAATGTTCTGTCACTTGGGGGTCCCACCTATGATTCTCCCACTTGCCCCCTGACATATTCTACATATATACATGCCTCCTACACCGTAAATTCAGCCTTGAAAGATGGAGGATGGGAAAGGAGGAGATAGAAGGATGGAGGCATGGTGGGTGCAGGCTAATCTCTTCCTAGCCTGTCCAATGCATCAAATCACCTCCTATGGATGAGAGGTCTATTCGCACAAGCTATGGCGAGCCTCATGGATGAAAATGCAAGAGCTCTACCCTACATATTCAACATGCACACAAGCTTTGAGAAGAGGAGGCTACCTAAGCATGGGAGTAGTTTTTAGAGAGATATGCTCAAGGAAGAAGATGAAGTTCTAGAGAGAGAAATTTATGTTATTACATTTTGTTCTCCATTTCAATTGTAGTAAGCTTTAAATATCTTGTAATCCTTAATTCTTGCACTTTAATCTCATTTATTTCAAGTGTATTACAAGTTTAGTGAAGTAACTTTCGATCTACCATTGTTACATTCAAGTGTTGCATTTCAAGCTTTTTAGTTGGGTCTTAAATGCACTTATTTTTCTAGTTTCACTTCTCTTCATTTCAATACAAGTTTAACTCCCTTTTCAATATCATGTCTCTATATGCATTGTATGTCTTTACATTAAACATGAGTAGCTAAGCTTGAAGTTGGCAAATCCAAGGAAGAACTCCTCTTAGGTATGCTAAATCAACTCTTTTCCATTCCTCCTTGTAGTGGACGACGGGTTGGTTTTAACTAGGTTGAGTGTGGGCATGGTGTGAGTTCTTGATACACTGTAGACTTGTCACGAGGTATGCTTGAATCCTCACCTCCATTTTAGTTCCGAGCTTCCTACGAATCCTTCGAACTTTTATGCACCATTGGAAGAATATATTAAGTTGAGTTGGCATTCCTATTTGAATGACTTTTTGGATTAGCCAACACTTTTTTCCATTTCATTTTCATCAAGAACATAATCACCAAAACTCAAACTCAAAGATTTTTACACTTTCCCTTTATTCCCCAAAAGCACCGTCAACACAATTCACCTTTCGTCCCAGAGCAGACAACATTAGAATACCAATTTCGTGTAAAACGCGGCATTGCAAGATTCTTTGTACGCTTGGGGAGCAATTTTACACACACACAGACACATTTTGTTCATTCACCTACATTTTTGCATTTCTAGCATTGAACACGAAGGAGAATGACATTTCCCAATTCATATAAGCCATATACACGTTCGAGGGTTCATGTTCGGAGATTAGGAGGCAACGGAACAAGACAAGCACTAGTGCACTATACCAGCCATGTCCTGAAGAGGGCATAAGAAAGGTATTTGAAACTAGAAAAAGTAGCTTTGCCACTCATATCTACAACAGGAAGTTGTGACCCTACTTCCAAGCTCACCCGACAACTACCATAACTGACTCTCATCCGACAATTTTTATAGCAACCAAAAATCTCTGGAAGGCTCGCCAAACGGGCCATTGAGTTAGGTAAGTTTGATATAACTTACTGATTAACCCAAATTAATGTATAATTTAATTAATTTAATAGGTCAATGATGTTAGTTAAAGAAAGTTAAACTATTCAAAGTAAGTCAAATTAGGGTTAGTGTGTGAATTAAGGATAATGCATTAATTGTTGTTCTTTTCAAAATTTTGTGCGTCAAAGCTACAAACTACTGGGTAACCAATTTTATCAAAGCTACAAACTACTAGGGTGTCAAATTGTTAAAGCTACAAACTACAGGGTGTCAATTATCAAAGCTCAAAACTAAGGGGGATCAAAGTGTAATTCAACCATCCCTTTTTGCCTATAAATACCACCCCTTGAGGCTTTGTAAATCTCCATATTTTGGTAGTGAAAAACCCTCCAAAAGTTATTATTACTTTTTTTATTGTATTATTGATTTCTTTTAATCGATTGCTTTCATTTACTTTAAGTATTGTATTCTTTTATTGTATTATTGCTTTCTTTTACTGTCATTGTTTGAGCTTCCTTCTTCTCTTGGAGGAGTGAAACTCTTCCACTTTTCTAGATATTTACCAAATTTGTGAAGGGTGGAACGTGATTCACTCATTCTTTGTCGAAGATTGTGTAATGTGTTTTACCTTGTAACTCCTCTACTTGGAGGGATGGCCATGACTCACTTTTCTAACTTTATCAAAGCCATGAAGAGTGAGTAGTTTCTCATTCACTCTTTAGTAAGAGGTGATGAACATCTATATTTCACTTGCTTATTGAATGATTGCATGCATCTAGCAAAGCTAAGGTACTTTATATAACTGTGAGTACTTTCTATGACATAGATGACTCTTGCATAGAAAGACTCGTTGTTTCAAAGCAAGTACCATGGCTAGATCTCCATGACTAACCTTCAATTTTCACCATAAATGCATTCAAGTTCTTCATTTTCTTAGTTTTAAAATGGATATGAAATGTATTCTCTCTTAGTTTATGTTTCTTTGCATTAACTTAGCTCCAATCTTCATTTCTTCATAATGTCTTCTCATTACATTGTTGTCTTTACCTTAAGCATGAGTACCTAAACTTTTAAGTTGGCTAATCCAAGGGAGATCTCTTCTTAGGTATGCCATTTTCACTCATTTTCCTTCCTCCTCTCGGAGTACAATGGTTCGGTTTGATTGGGTTGAGGGTGGACGGGATTGTGAGACTTGACGACCAGTCTTTGTGATCTGGATTTACTGTCTTTTTTAAAATTAATTTGATCTCCCGATTAGCTAATTCAGCCTGTCCACTAGTCTTTGGATGATAAGGGGTTGCAATTTTTTGAAAAATCAAGTATTTTTTCATCAAATTCCGAAAAGGGAGATTGTAAAAATGAGCCCCACAGTACTTTTTTTTTAGCCCCCATTACTTATGATTGATTTCAAAATTCAAAACTGAGACAAAATGTTTTCTTTTAAAAATTTGATCACTGTTTGGTGATCATTATTCCGGCATGGAATTGTCTCAACCCATTTGGATACATAGTCTACGACCACTAAAATGTATAGATAGCCAAAGGAGGGGGGAAATGGTCTCATAAAATCTATGCCCGAACAGTCAAAAAATTTAATTACAAGAATCGGGTTTAAGGGCATCATGTTTCTTTTTAAAATGCTTCCCAACCTTTGGCATCTATCACAATTTAAACAAAAGGCATGGACATTTTTGAAAAGTGTGGGCCAGTAAAATCCACACTGCATGATTTTTGCAGCGATTTTCGTTGATGAAAAATGGCCACCACATGCTTCAGAATGACAAAATGTTATTATCTGTCTGCTTTCTTGAGTGGGGATGCAATGTCTTATGATTTGATCCTTATAGTACTTAAATATGTATGGATCTTCCCAAAAATAGTTATGAACCTTCCTTAGAAATTTTTTTTATTCATGGGGGAGAAGGACGAAGGGAGTGTTCTAGTAACAAGGAAATTAGTAATATCAGCGTACCATGGGGTCTCATCAATTATGAATAGTTGTTTATCAGGAAATTTTTCATTGATTGGCAGTCTATCCTCGTGAAATTCATAAGTTAACCTATATATATTGTCTGCCACCACATTCTCAACACCTTTTTTGTCTTTAATGACCAGGTCAAACTCTTGGAGTAAGAGTATCCATCTTAAGAGACTAGGCTTAGCATCCTTCTTTGTGAGCAAAAATGTTAATGCTGCATGGTCAATGAACACAGTAACAAAAGAACCAACAAGATAAGGACGAAATTTTTCCAAAGCATAAACTACTGCAAGCAATTCTTTTTTAGTTGTTGAATAATTCATTTGAGCATCATTCAAAGTTTTACTCGCATAGTAAATGACATGTGATTTCTTATCCTTTCTTTATCCCAACACAGCACCTACAACATAATCACTTGCATCACACATTAGTTCAAAGGGTAGAGTCCAGTAAATGGGCTACATTATTGGGGCAAAAATTTACATGCCTTTAAGCTTCTCAAAAGTTTTTTGGCATGCTTCATTCCACACAAAGATTACATCCTGACCCATAAGATGACATATGTGTTTTGCTATAGTGCTGAAATCTTTTATGAATCTCCTTTAATAGCTTGCATGTCCCATAAATGATCGGACATCCATTACAGTCTTGGGAGCAGGTAAATTTCCAATTAGATTTATTTTTGCCTTGTCAACTTTCATGCCCTCAGATTACACAATGTGACCTAAGACAATGCCTTTGTGTTACCATGAAATGACATTTCTCCCAATTAAGTACTAGATTGGCTTCTTGACATCTTATCAACACTTTTTCTAGGTTGGCCAGACATAAATCAAATGAGTCACCATAAACAGAGAAGTCATCCATGAATACTTCTAAAAATTTCTTGACCATGTCACTGAACAGACTCAACATGCATATTTGGAATGTTGCAAGAGCATTACAAAGTCCGAATGACATCCTTTTGAATGAAAAAGTGTCAAAAGGGCATGTGAAAGTGATTTTCTCCTGATCATTGAGTGCTATCTCAATTTGATTGTATCTGGAATACCCATCCAAGAAACAATAAAATTTATGGCCTGCAATTCTCTCTAGAATCTGGTCAAGAAAGGGAAGAGAAAAATGGTCTTTTCTAGTCACAAAATTGAGCTTTCGATAGTCAATTCACATCCGTCATCCTGTGATGACTCTAGTTTGTACTAGTTCATTTGCATCATTTTTTATCACTGTGACTCCAGATTTTTTAGGAATAACTTGGGTTAGACTAACTCAATTTCTATCGAAGAGGGGGAAGATTATCCCGGCATCTAAGAGCTTTAACACCTCTGCCTTTACGACTTCCTTCATGTGAGGGTTTAGTCGTCGCTGCATTTGACGAGAGGATTTTGAGTCCTCTTCAAGGTATATGACATGATTGTAGGTTAACGGGCTTATACCTTTCAGGTTAGCGATGGTCCACCCAATGGTCCTTTTGTGGCTTTTAAGAACTTCAATTAGTTTAGACTTTCGCAAGTTTGTGAGCTTAGATGAAATTACCACTGGGTACGACTTGTCTTCTCCTAGAAATGCATATTTGAGGTCAGATGAGAGAGGTTTCAATTCAGCCTTTGGTGGCTTGACACTGGATGATAGTGGCTTTGTGCCACTTGGCAAAAGTTCCTCGAATTTGAGGGCCCATGTATCAACAGCATGAGTCAAGCAATTCTTTGGATCATCATTTGTTGTTTCAGATGTGATGCATTCTGACAAAAAAATTTTAGTGGGATTTTCATAGAATGTGTTATCCAGATGGTCCTGGACCAAAGACTCAATGGAATTTATTTCTCTTTCTTCTTTGTCCTCTCCTGGGTGTTTGGCAACATTAAAAATATTCAGCCCAAGAGTCATATTCCCAAATGTTAATTTCCTGACCCCATTCCTGAAATTGATTAGTGCATTTGAAGTTGCTAGGAAGGGTCGACCGAGAATAACGGTAATTAGGTTCTCTAAATATTTTGTTGGTTGAGTATCAAGGACGATGAAGTCAACAGGGATTACAAAATTGTCCACTTGGACAAGTACATCTTCAACAAGATCCCTAGGAATTTTTACAAATCTGTCTGCCAACTAAAGTGTGACACTTGTGGGTTTGAGTTCTTCCAGACCCAATTGCTGGTAAATAGAGAATGGGAACAAATTGACATTTGTTCCATGGTCTAGCAATGCTTGTTCGATTTTGAAATCTCCAATGACACATGACACAGTCGAACACCCTGGATCTTTGTATTTTGGAGAGATTTTATGTTGAAGCAAGACACTAGCATGTTATGTCAAAAAGGCTCTTTTTTGAACATTCTGGCTTCTCTTGACTATGCACAAGTGTTTTAGAAACATGGCATAAGATGAAACCTATTTGTTTGCATCCAGAAGTTGGATGTTGATTTTTACTTGCTTGAAGAGCTCGTAAATTTTTAGCTGATTATTCACTTTCTATATGGTCTTTAGTCTATGAGGAAAAGGAGCTGGGATAGAACACGAGGGTTTTTCTTCCCTTGTGGCTCTAGTTCTTGTTCAATCATGGGCTCGGGTTCCTCTTCTCTCACAAGTTTAGGTTTAGTCTCGATTGGTGAATTGACTGGGATTAACTTAGGTTTTGGGTTTGAAATTAGCATTTCTTTGATGATTTTGTCAATCACCTTGCCACTTCTTAGTGTAGTGACAACTTGGGCTTCGGCTTGTGGGGTTTCCATGATTGCAGGATTTCCCACCTAAAATTGGCCTTGTGGTGGTTTTGGTTGGGCAGGAAACTTACCCATCTCATGTGTGGTCATGGATTGGGTCAATTTTTGGAAGTGACTTTTAAGATCCTTGAAAGATTGAGTGGTCTGGGTTTTGAAATCAGTGAAAGCCTAAGTGGAACTATGGTTGTAATTCATTTGGCTTTGCATAAACTGATTCAATGTGTCCTCAAGACTCCTCTTTTGTGGTGGTTGGTATGGTTGATACGTGGGAGGTCCTTGAGGTGGTGGGTGTGAACCTTGTTATTGCTTCATGGAAGTTGGTTAGGTGTTTCTCCAACTGAAGTATAGGTGGTTCCGCCACCCTGGATTATATGTTTCAGAGTATGGGTTGGAGTAAGGCTGGTTGAAATTTGAGACAACATTTGTTTGTTCCATCAAAATGTCTTTGAATGCAGGAATGGTAGGACACTCCCCAGTAGGGTGTCCTGTTAGCACACAGATCCCACACACTTGTTCTATAAGAGAGTTGACATCTATTTGATGAACCTTTTTCATCTTTAAAGCTTCAAGCTTTCGAGACAGGGTGGACATTTTTGCTCTTAGGTAATCATCATACTTCAAGACATACTTACCCCCTTGGGAAGTAGATGGTTTGGTTTCAACAATGGTAGGGGAGGTTGAGTCCCACATCCGAGAACTATCAGATATGGTATCGAAAAAATTGAATGCCAACTTCGAACTCTTGCTCATAAATTCTCCTTGAGCCATTATTTCGACAAACTAAAATATTCTAGTGGGCAAGGAGTCACAAAAAAAAAACCTACCAAAGTCCAATTCTCAAAAGCATGGTGTAGGCATGACTGGAGTAGATCCTTGAATCTCTCCCAACTTTGGTAAAATGTTTCTCTTTCTTTGACTGAAAAATTCATGATTTGTCTTTTCAATGCTTTAGTGTGGTGTAGAGGAAAAAATTTTCTGAAAAATTTATTTTGTAATGCTCGCGAGTCAGGTATTGAAAGAGCTTTTAAAGAATTTAGCTAGTGTTTAGTTTTATCCTTTAACGAAAGTGAAAAAAGTTTTATTTTGGCTAGCTCAGAATTGTCTTGAAACATTCCACATACTTCCTCAAACTTTTTTATGTGCAGATATGGGTTTTCTGTTCCGAGTCCACGGAATTGAGGGAGTAGTTGAACTGTCCCCGTCTTTATAGTGAAGAGGGGTGCATCTTCAGGGAAAATAAAACAAGAAGGGACACTATTCCTTGTGGGATTTAAGTAATCCCGCAAATTTCGAATATTAGGCACTTCCCTTTCTCTCACAAGAATTTCTCCTTGTCTCTCATCATTTGTCATTCTACTTTCACAGGAGTCTGCTAATGATCTAGGTGAAGGTGGCTTGGGTTGATTCACAAATCTGAAAGATTCTGTCAGCAAATTTTGATATTAAGGAGCATCCTTATACATATAATTAAAATAATTTTATACACAGTGAAGCAAGTATCTATACAAAAAGAGAGGTATTTTTATCTTTTACCTTAAAACACCTTTTATGGTTCCCTGGAAACGGCGCCAAAAAGTTGGCTCGATCCGAAATGTGTACACCTAAGTGCAAGCGATCAAATTGTAGTAATAATCTGGTTAAGTCCGGAGTCAAATCCACAGAGAATTGTGATTGGTGCTTTGAAGTAAGTAGTAATAGAGACCAAGTAACTGGAAACTTTGAGGGTTTGAAGTTGTGGGATTTCTTGAATAGAATAGAAGATTCTTTTCAAGAGTTTTCTAGACAAAATATAAGATAAATTTAAATTTAAAATAGTCACCCTTTAGCATAAGGATCAGAACATGTAGTTAATCATCTAGTTTATTATGATTGTGCTTTTATAACTCAACTAACTCGTGTGTCAACAACGAGTTAATCAGAAGATAAAGATGGATTGTGTGAATTAAGCACATGATTTCGATGCCTTTCTAGAAGTTTACAAGAATTGCCTATGCCGAGACTTAACCCATCTACAAACAAGCAAGTGTTTCTATAAGGCATTCAACCATGACATTAATGTTTCATTCTTTAATATAGCACAATAATGGTGAAAATTGAAAGTTTGTCATGAAAATCTAGCCGGGGTACTTCCCTTGAACCAACGGGTCATTCTATACAAGAGTCATCCGTGTCATAGAAAGAACCTATAGTTACACAAAGTACTTTAGCTTTGCTAGATGTAATCAATCATTCAATAAACAAGTAGATAAATTATTAAAGCCTAAAGAAAATGCACAAGTATAACTTACGGATGATTAATACAAATGCATCACCTCTTACTAAAGAGTGAATGAGAAACTACTCACTCTTCATGGCTTTGGTGAGGCTATAAAAGCGAGTGATACTCATCCCTCCAAATAGAGGATCTACAAAATGGAATACACTAAACAAAGAGCCAAACTTTAACGAAGAATAAGTGAATCACGTTCCACCCTTCACGGCTTTTGGTAAAGCTCTAGAAATGTGGAAGAGTTTCACTCTTCTAACAAGAAAGGAAGCTCAAGCATTGGAAGTGAAAGAAATGAACATTGAAATTAAAAGAAAACTAGTTACTTT
This sequence comes from Ilex paraguariensis, assembly GCA_963454935.2. Lineage (NCBI taxonomy): Eukaryota > Viridiplantae > Streptophyta > Magnoliopsida > Aquifoliales > Aquifoliaceae > Ilex > Ilex paraguariensis. The sequence continues at coordinate 642,474 of CAUOFW020002391.1, forward strand.
TGGAGGGTTTCCTCCATAACCAAAATATGAGCTATCTCTCTTGATACTTGTAAATAAAAGCAAGTACAACTACAAGGGGAGTCTAAGCCTCCATCATGGTTCTCACAATAGGAATGTAAAAACGTTGCACAAGTAAATAATAGACTTCAAGTACAAGAGGAGTCTTAGCCTCCGACATGGTTGATACTAATGCAAAATGAAACAAGAAATGTATAAAAACTAGCTCTCTACCTTCAAAGACTCTTTACTAAAAAGAAAACTCTCTACTTTACAAGAGAAAGATTGCCTTCTTGAAGCTCCCTTAATGGGGGTATTTATAGGCAAGGAAGGGGAGGGGAGAAGATAGGAGAGGATGAATGAATAGTGGATGTCACCCAAGTCCAAGTGAAATACCAACTACTATGCAGGCAGTCTGTCGAGAACGTTCGAACGTGAGTTGACGTTCGAACGTTGCCTATGTTTTTGCAGTATGAAAGTTTGAACAGTGTCTTTCGTTCAAACGTGTCTTTTGTTTTTGCTTTATGGGCGTTCAAATGTCAGATGGGGTTTAACCATATCACTTAAGTGGTCAGTGGTCCTCTAAGGAAACCAACTTCCATACTTCATGTAGAACTTGGCATTTTTCACTCATTACCCAGGTCTTCAGTGGACGTTCGAATGTGATTGGCATTCGAACATGGTACTCAAGTGCACTTCCTTCTTTGCTGCAACACGCTATATCTTCACAGTCTGGTCTTCTCATTGTTCCAGTGGACGTTCAAACGTGAGTTAGTGATCGAACATGGTACTCGAGTTCCTTATGGCCTTGGTTCTTGGCTGCAACATATCATATTTTCATAGTCTGGTGTTGTCTTTGTTCTAGTGGACAGTAAAACGTGAGTTGGCGTTCAACTCTTGGAATGCCTTCTCGCACGAATCATCCCACTGAAACTTGACATCTTTCTGGGTCAACTTAGTCATAGGTGCAGCTAGTTGGGAGAAGTCCTCGATGAATCTCCAATAATACCTTACTAATCCCAAGAAACTACGTATCTCAAAGACTAACTTTGGCCTCTCCCAATTCATGACTGCTTCAACCTTCTTCGGGTCCATAGATACACCCGAAGCCGACACCAAATGTCCCAAAAATATCACCTCTATAAGCCAAAATTTGCACTTGCTGAACTTGGCATACAATTGATGGTACCTCAAGGTCTGGAGAACAATCCTCAAGTAACCTTCATGCTCCTCCATAGACTCGGAGTAATCAAGATGTCGCCAACAAAGACCACGACGAACTTATCAAGATAGGGTTGGAACACCCTATACATGAGATCCATGAATGCCGTTGGGGCATTCGTCAATCCGAATGGCATCACTGTAAACTCGAAATGCCCATTCCGCACTCTGAACGCCGCCTTAGGGATATCTTCCCCCCTAACTCTCAACTAATTGTAACCGGTGCAAAAATCTATCTTGGAGTAGACCCGCGCCCCTTTCAGCTGATCAAATAAATCATTAATCTTCGACAAAGGATATTTTTTCTTGATAGTAACCCTATTCAACTGCCGATAATCTATGTATATTCGAAAGGTTTTGTCCTTCTTCTTGGCAAACAACACCGGAGCGGCCCATGGTGAAGTGCTCGGTCTAATGAAGCCCTTGTGCAATAATTGTTGCAATAGACTTTAAGTTCTTGCAACTCAACAGGCGCCATCCTATGTGGAGTCATAGAAATAGGTGATGTACCTAGATGCAACTTAATGGTGAAGTCTACATCCCTATAGGGAGGTCATCTTGGTAGTTCATCTGAAAAAATGTCCTCATTCTCACAAACCACCCGAGGTGACCTAACTCTTGTCTCACCTTGTCCTCTAGGGTAAGGCTTGCTAGCCAACCCATTAATTGTCCGTGCCATCTATAGTCATACATGGCTTGGGGGTAAAGTATCGTGTTTTCCCCCCTGGAACTTGAAACAAACACCATCAAGCGTATAAGCCGTGACCCTATTCCGACCACAATCAATGAACTTAAGGTCCACCAATCCATTCCGAGGATAACATCAAACTCTGACATTTCCATGACCCTAAGGTCCATGGTGAATAGAATCCCTGAGATCTCTAACTCACAACCCCGACGTATCTGTTCAACTCGCACCTTAGCTCCTAGGTAAGAACTTACATGCAATGGCACGTCCAAGGTTTCAACCTCTAAACCCAAGTCTTTCTCACAAGATGCATTAATAAATGAATGCGATGCACTAGAATCAAATAATACTCTAGTCCATAAGAGAGTTAGTAGAAATGTACCCAATATCACTAGCTGATATGTCAGCTCAGTCTGTGGCATCATAGCATAGACACGCTCTTGAGTCCCCAAAGTCCTGCCTTGTGAGCCCTAGCCTCGACCTCGACCCCGACCCATGCTCTGACCCATCTGCCCTGATTGCAGAATACCTGCTCGTAAAGTGGTAGGGGCTTGAGTAGCACCTTAGAACTGGTAATGGCCTCCCTGGCCCATGGTGGGGTAGGTTGGAACAAAATATATCTGTGGCTACCCCACCGATGATTTGGATTGAGAAGTCTCATAATGAAAAACCCAAAAAAATTTAAACTTTTTAAGAAAAAGGGCAAAATGGTAATTTGCAACTATAATGCGGAATTAAAATCCATATTTTTCTAGAGCTTGGATGATGCGATGGACCTCACTGTTGGATTCGTATCACAAAACTGAGTCACCCAGACAAATTTCATCACATTTTAAGATAGTTAGATTTTGCACGTATTTTGAGGTAATTGGGTGGCGGTGACCGCACAAAGGTCCCCACAGATAAAATTTTTAAATTTTCCTTATAATTGAATTAAAGTTTAAATAAAATTAATTTAAACTTAAACTGGGATGAAATTAATTGTTTCGGGGCAAAAACGGACCTGGGCAAAGGGGGCGCGTGGCGCGACATATACCGCGCATCAGGGTTATAAATATCCTTAAAAATCTGATTTTATAGCAGAAAACTCTGTTGAAACCAGTGTGTTTAATGTGTGAGAGGAAGATAGGAGAAGTGTGAGAAATCCAAGCTTTTTCCCTATGATTTACGGAGTTCCATCGGTCAAAATTCGTCGGACCAAGAATTAAACTTCATCTACACGACGAGGGCTAACCAAGCACACCAAAAATGAGGGATTTCACTGAAGATCCAAAGAGGGGATTTTGGGAAATCAACACTTGGAGGTTGGTCTTGGTGTTCTTCAAGGTTCTTTCCTTTGTCTTACGCTCTAAGAGGTAGGGTTTCTTCCTACTTTGGTTTATTTCCAACCTATGGTGTTCATTGGGGATGATTAGGGGTATAGAACTACTATGTCTTGCCTCTTGTTATGGTCGTGAGTCAATGGTTATGGAAATGAGGAAATAGGTGTAGAATTGGTTTGATTGAAATTCTACTTTGACTTTGATATGTGTAAGTACTTGTGTACTTTCTTGGTGATGAAAATTATGTGTGCTTTAATATGTAGTAAAGTGAGTGTGTTTATTTCATAAATTAGTGTGTGTGTGTGTGTGTGTGTGTGTTCTTGCTTGTTGGAAACCGATAGTGAGGGAGAATAAAAGAAAAGGAAGAAAAACCAACTTCTAGCTTAAATTTGATATGTGGAAGCTATTGGTGTAAACTCTTGGAAATTGGGTTTATGTGGGCAGTTTTGTGTATTTTAAAACTTTCCTATTATAGTTGGTTTAATGGAAAAGGGTAGGTATATAGAATTATGTAATTCACTTGCCTATGGTTATGGAGTAGGTGTGGAAATGATTTAATAAATTTCAAGTTTGAAATTGATGGTTTAGTAAAATGGGTATTGAGAATGGGTAGCATGATTTGAGATAAATTCTCTTGTTTAATGTACCACTAGTGTATATTAAGTGTGGGAAATGGGTACCTAAATGTGCTAAACAAACCTTATAAGAAATGGGTTGTAGGATTTACTTGTTTTTGGCAAATTTCATGAAAAATTATAGGCACTTGGAGTGTAGAAAATGAATATAGAAATTGAGTAGAGTAAAGTCTAGGTTGAATTGGCATTTAGAAGTTGCTACTTTATGATTTCTTAGAAGATTATGATAGATGGATATTAAGAAATGGGTAGAGTAATTTCCATTTTGAAATGGTTGTGTAGAAATCACTTAATATGATTTCTTGAGCTATATGATGAATGTGAGTGAATTATGTGATAACATGATTAGTGCCTTGAAGGTGTTTTGCTAAGTGCCTATGTGAGAATTAAGTTTGTTGTGGCATAATTTATGTATTACATGCTTGAGAAAATGGTGATCGAAGGAATGAGTTGATATAAGTTGTTGATAAATTAGCATCATGATAAATTGTGGTAAGTATATGCATTAGATATAAATTAGCATGACATATGTTGAAGTATGTGGTTTAATTGATTCAAATGACATTCATTACATATGAGACTTGACATTGTTTTGCAATGGTTCATTACATTGCATTTGCACGAAGACATCACATTAGGTGGGTGGGTGCGCGTGGTGTGATCAAACACCACACTTGATTATTGATGGGTGGGGTCGGGAAAATTGGATTGAAAATCTGACTGAGTCACATGGTTGCATGAAAAACTTGTGTCGGGTATAGCAAGCCGGGCTAGATTCTCCCTTGGGTACAAAGTCCGGTTACTTGGTTCATACACTCCGACAGTGCAAGTCCAAAAAGTGTAGACAGGCGTACAGAGCCGGCAGTGTGATTCCAAAATCCATTGTCCACCAAAGACACAAGATTTTATCTTATAAAAATTCCCATTCAATGGGTAACATCCATCAATGATTTGGTTTTATAAGAACACAACTTTATTTCAAACAGTCATTGGACGTATTTTCGTAATTTGATAGATTCATTATACAAGTGCATTGCATTGTGTAGTGGGAGTCGGTGAGGACTCGGGTTAAAATGCATGAGTGAGTCTCATCTCATTTCATAGCATGACATGGTAAAATCTCAAACATGGGATTGCATTGTCTTGATTGAAAAGAATGTTGTTTGTAAATTGTTGCATATGCACATTTCATATGCATCTAGGTTGGGGAGTAGCCTCTGTAGGAGATACTCTATTGAGCGTGGCTCATCCTATACGGAAAAACATTTTAGGTGCAAGATACACACCAGTGGATGGAACTCACTCGGAGCTCCAAGGATGAAGAAAGGTCGTTGTGTGGCTTTACCTTGGGTTTTTTGTACAATAACTATGAAAACTCAGTTTTGGCATGTAATCGTATGCAAAAGTTTGTAATAGAACTTTATATATATTAAAATCGTAAGGATATCACCTATAGTAGTTCGAAGGAATAAAATAGAAATTTTAATGTTCCAAGTGTGAATTTATTTTAGTTTTGAAATAAATCATAAAAAGCAATGTTTTTAGGTTAAAATAACATTAAAAATGAATCCGGAACGTCGAAAAACCTTAGGGTAGTCGTATGGATCAAATTGGAGATTTCTAGTGGCAAAACTGTAATTTTGGAAAAAACTCAAAATT